>MU225843.1:676228-766737 GCA_018584345.1 Thuja plicata
ATAAACAATGATTCCCCCCCCCCCCCCTCTCAGTGTTTCTAACAAGACACATAACTTAAGTGATGAAAAAAGGTAATGTAAAAGTAGAAAACGCTTCAACACTTGGGGTTTAAAACAGGATTTACACTTGAAGACTTAAAATAGGGGTTTCAAAATTTACACATGACCTCATTGAAACTTGCAAACCAAGGAATCACTTGCTTGGAATTATTTTTTAAATAGACCTAATAGTGGCTCTTTCTGGGGATGAATACCTCCTCCAGGAATTGCAAGAACTTAGAATCTCAGGGGAAGCAGACCAACCAACATGAAAAACTAAACTACTCGCACAACAGAAAGAAAAACTAAACTAACATAGAAAGAAAAAACTATAGAAACACACTATATACATAACCTAATGTTCATGGATTATTATACTTCAAGAGAAGTATAACTTAAAGAACTGTCCATGAACTGGTAGTTCTAAAATAATACCAATAAGGTCTTTCAATAAAGAAGAATTTTTCCCATACCTCTCATGGACAATATATGGTCCCAGCCAGATTGGTTCAAACTTTCCATGTTTTCCTTTATCTTCTAATATGGCATTCCACATTAGGAGCACAAAATTGTCTTGAGACCGTTCTTTTATCATACAAGTTTTTTACCTGCAATTCAAGCTTAGCATTTGTCATAGAAGTGTCCCTCCTGGTTTCATCCAATTCAACTAGGTCATCAATTCGCAATTGCATATCATTGTCAATATCATCATCATATAATTGGACAAACTTGTACATTTGCATTAGATTTTTTTGGGCAGTCTTGCCTGAATCCCATAGACTAAATCAAAGGGTGCACATCCTATGGCCCTTTTAGATGTCATTCTATCTGCCTAGACAACCATTGTTATCTTTGAGTCCCATGCCTTCTTATTTGTATACAGGACTCTCTTAATGATCTTAAGCAGACTTTTGTTTGTGGAATCTACTTGGCCATTCCCATGTGGGTGGTAAGGTGAAGAGTAAGATGTCTGAATGCCATATTCAGCACAAAATTTTATATAATCTTAAGATTTAAAACACATGGCATTATCTGATATTATTTTTTCTGGGCACCCAAACCTGGTGATTATGTTCTTCAACAAGAAATCTATTACTACTTTACTAGTTTCTCTTTTAGTGGGGATTGCTTCAACCCACTTAGTAAAGTAGTCAGTTGCTACAATTATCCATGCATGTCCTCCACTAGATTTAGTAGTTATTTCCCCTATAAAATCAATACCCCATTGCTGAAAAGGGGCTTGAACTTCCACTGGTGTAAGAGGTACATTACCTGAGAATTCTAATTTACCAGAGAAATGTTGGCAAGCATCACATTTCTTAACCAGCTGATAAGCATCCTTAAAGATACTTGGCCACCAAAAATCCTTCTCTTAGAACCTTATGTGCAGTGGTCTTAGCCATATAATGTCCAGCACATACTCCATTATGCATTTCTTGCAGAATCATGTTTGCTTGTTCTTCATCAACACATTTTAGTAGAATCCCTTCAAGATTCCTCCACCACAGCTCATCCCTGATCAAGGAAAAATGGATTACTTCCAGCTTTAAGGCCCTTTTCTTATTTTCATCATTCCCCTATGGACAATTCATTCTTTGTAAGTAATAAATAATATTCTTATACCAATCACAATGGTCAAGGTTACAGATAAAAGGTCATCATTCTTCTTCTAAGGCATTGACCTGGTTTGCATCCAAGTTTTTGTTAGCCATCAACTTGGCTAATCCCATTCCTTTGACCAGATTAGTGATTTGAATTTCAATGTTAAACTCCTGGATTCTATTGATCCATCTATATCATTTACCTGACACCTCTTGTTGGGTGAAGATGTCTTTTACTAATGTTGAGGGTACATAAGCAACTACTATTGCACTTATCAAATAGCATCTTAAAGCTTCAACAACTTTTGCAAGTGCATAAGCTTGCTTCTCATTTATATCATATTTTAGTTTTGCAACCTGTAAGGACTTGCTAAAGAAAGCAATAGGTTGTTCAAACCCCTCTTCATTTTTTTGTAACAAGACAGCAACAATAGTATGACATGATGCAATTGAAAAAATGTTCATAGGTTTTGAATAGTTAGGAGTTCTTAGGATAGGGGCATCTTTGATAGATTTTTTATTTCTTGGAAAGATTAGGTGGCTTCTCCATCCCATTCCATTTTTGCATCCTTTTTCAGCATTTTGGAAATTGGCCTACTTTTCTCAACAAAGTTTGTGACAAATCTTCTGGGAAGGTTTACCTGACAGAAGAAATATTGAATTCCTTTCACATTTCTTAGGAGGGGTACCTTTTCAATAGTAGCTACCCTACCTAGGTCAATTCTAACCCCTTCCTTTGAAACAATGTGTCCCAATAATTTACCTTTTGTTACTCCAAAAGTGCATTTCCTAGGATTCAGAGAAATTCCAAATTCAAGAGCCCTTACAAAAATATTTTCTAAGTGTTCATTGTGTTGTTCCTCCTTAGAATATGTTGTAAGGTCATCTTGATAGACCTACAAGAACTTCTACAAAAAATTTGAGAAAGCAACATCCATGGTTCTCTGAAATGTGGCCCCAACATTTATTAGGCCAAAAGGCATCCTCATGTAAACATATATCCCCCATGGTGTAGTGAATGCAGTCTTGAATTGCTCTGATTCTTTGACCATTATCTGGTTATACCCTAAAAATCCATCCATCATGGAAATTAATGAATTATATTCTCAATCAAATCAATCTCTTGCATTGAATTTTATCTGAGGTGGCCACATTCTCTACAATAAATTCATCTTGTTTGAACATTCGTGGCTCAACGATTCATTGAAACCACTCTTAAAATTTTAAATCTAAATTGTAGATCTTAACAACATCCCAACTATCATGTGGATCTCATCACTTTATGAAAACCACTATCCATCTTGGACACACATCAGCATGACTTGATCGCTTGAGCATTAGATCTTGTGCATCTCCACCATAAGCCTTTAAGCTAGCCATCTAATTTTTTCTAACCTGACCACCAGTTACTTTACCCCAGACTTTACTAACTATGGATATAACTTTATCAGAGAAGCTACGCATCACCACCACTTACTGGCTTATACGCTAGATCTTCCTCATCTTTGCCTTAAGTCATTAAGTGAGCCATTAGATCCTTTTCAAATTGCATCCTTTTTTATTTTATCCTTGCATTATACTGGGCCCACCGACTGCCACGCATTATTCAGACTTAATGGCTTATGAGATAGATCTTGATCACTTTATCACTAATTCATTAAGTTGGTCATTAGATCAAACTTGACTTGTCTAATTTTAAACTCCTTTACAACCTCCATTAGACCCACAATGACATGCGTCACTCAGACTTGATCGCTTATGTAGTAGATATTATGCATCTTTACCTTAAGTCATTAAGTGAGCCGTTAGATTCATCTGCACTTTAATCTCTATGAAACTTTATGCAACAGGGCCCACGTCACCATAGGGACATGCGTCATTCGGACTTAATGACTTATGAGATAGATCTCGATCATCTTGAGATTAAGTCATTAAGTGGACCGTCTAATCAAAACAAAAATGCATGACACATGGTATTAAATAAAAGACTTGCAGGATTTCAAACCTAGGGATTATTAAAATGCTAGACTTAGGATAAATTAAACACGACCCCGTTTAAAAGAACACATGGTGGAAACATAACTTAAGTGATGAAAAAAGGTAATGTAAAAATAGAAACCGTTTCAACACTTAGGGTTTAAAACAATATTTACACTTGAAGACTTAAAATAGGGGTTTCAAAATTTACACATGACCATTTTGAAACTTGCAGACCAAGGACTCACTTGCTTGGAATTTTGGTTTTTAAATAGACCTAACAGTGGCTCTTTTTGGGGATGAATACCTCCTATAGGAATTTCAAGAATTTAGAATCTCGGGGGAAGCAGACCAATCAACATGAAAAACTAAACTACTCACACAACAGAAAGCAAAACTAAACTAACATAGAGAGAACAAACTACAGAAACACACTATATACATAACCTAATGTTCATGGATTATTAGACTTCAAGAGAAGTATAACGTCAAGAATTTTCCATGAACTGGTAGTTCTAAAATAATACGAGTAAGGTCTTTCAATAAATAAGAATTTTGCCCATACCTCTCATGGACAATATATGGTCCCAGCCAGATTGGTTCAAACTTTCTATGTTTTCCTGTATCTTATAATCTAGCATTCCATATTAGGACATAATATCCCACACAAAATTGTCTTGAGACTGTCCTTTTATCATACACATTTTTTTCCTGCAATTGAAGCTTAGTATTTGTCACAAAAGTTTCCCTCCTGGTTTCATCCAATTTAACTAGGTCATCAATTCTCAATTGCATATCACTATCAATATCATCATCATATAATTGGACAAACTTGTACATTTGCATTAGATTTTTCTGGGGCAGTCTTGCCTGAATCCCATAAACTAAATCAAAGGGTGCACATCCTATGGCCCTTTTAGATGTCACTTTATCTTCCCAGACAACCATTGTTAGCTTTGAGTCCCATGCCTTCTTATTTGTATCCAAGACTCTCTTAATGATCTTAAGCAGGATTTTTTATGTGGATTCTGCTTTGCCAATCCCATGTGGGTGGTAAGGTGCAGAGTAAGATGTCTGAATGTCATATTCAACACAAAAATTCATATACTCTTCAGATTTAAAACACATGGCATTATCTAATATTATTTTTTCTGGGCTCCCAAACCTGGTGATTATGTTCTTCAACAAGAAATATATTACAACTTTACTAGTTGCTCTTTTAGTGGGGGTTACTTCAACCCACTTAGTAAAGTAGTCAATTGCTACAATTATCCATGCATGTCCTCCAGTAGATTTAGTAGCTATTTCTCCTATAAAATCAATACCCTATTGCTGAAAAGGGGCTTGAACTTCCACTCGTGTAAGAGGTACATTACCTGAGAATTTTAATTTACCAAAGGAACATTGGCAAGAATCACATTTTTTAACCAGCTAATGAGCATCCTTAAAGATACTTGGCCACCAAAATCCTGCTCTTGGAACCTTATGTGCAGTAGTCTTGGCCATATAATGGCCACCACATGCTCCATTATGCATTTCTTGCAGAACCTTGTTTGCTTGTTCTTCATAAACACATTTTAGTAACGATTCCTCCACCACAGCTCATCTCTGATCAAGTCAAAATGGATTTCTTGCAGATTTAAGGCCCTTTTCTTATTTTCATCCATCCTGTGTCAACAGTTCATTCTTTTTAAGTAATAAATAATATTCTTATACCAATCACAGTGGTCAAGGTTACAGATAAGAGGTCTTCGTTCTTCTTCTAAGGCATTGACCTGGTTTGCATCCAAATTTGTGTTAGCCATCAACTTGGCTAATCCCATTCCTCTGACCAGCTTAGTGATTTGAATTTCAATGTTAAACTCCTGGATTCTATTTAACCATCTGCATCGTTTACCTGACACCTCTTGTTGGGTGAAGATGTCTTTTACTGCTACTTAAGGTACATAAGCAACTACTCTTGCACTTATCAAATAGAATCTTAAAGATTTAACAACATTTGCAAGTGCATAAGCTTGCTTCTCATTTATATCATATTTTAGTCTTGCAACCTATAAGGACTTGCTAAAGAAAGCAATAAGTTGTTCAAACCCCTCTTCATTTTTTTGTAACAAGACAGCAGCAATAATATGACATGATGCGAATGAAAAAATGTTCATAGGTTTTGAATAGTTAGGATTTCTTATGACAGGGGAATCTTTGATAGCTTGTTTTATTTCTTGAAAAGATTGGATGGCTTATCCATACCATTCAATTTTTGCATCCTTTTTCAGAATTTTGGAAATTGGCATACATTTCTCAACAAAGTTTGTGACAAATCTTCTGATAAATTTTACCTGACAGAAGAAATATTGAATTCCTTTAACACTTCTTGGGAGGGGTACCTTGTCAATAGCGGATACCATATATGGGTCAATTCTAACCCCTTTCTTTGAAACAATGTGCACTAATAATTTACCTTTTGTTACTCCAAAAGTGCATTTCTTGGGATTCAGAGAAATTTCAAATTCAAGAGCCCTTACAAAAATCTTTTCTAAGTGTTCACAGTGTTGTTCCTCCTTCTTAGAATATGTTGTAAGGTCATATTGAAAGACCTAGAAGAACTTCTGCTGAAAATCTGAGAAAGCAACATCCATGGCTCTCTAAAATGTGGCCCCAGCATTTATTAGGCCAAAAGGCATCCTAATGTAAACATAAGTCCCCCATGGTGTAGTGAATGCAGTCTTGAATTTCTCTGATTCTTTGACCATTATCTGGTTATACCATGAAAATCCATCAATCATGGACATTAAAGAATTATATTCTCAATCAAATCAATCTCTCACATTGAATTTTATCTGAGGTGGCCACACACTCTGTAATCAATTCATCTTGTTTGAACATTCTTGGCTCAATAGTTCATTGAAACCACTCTTAAAATTTTAAATCTGAATCGTATATCTTAACATCATCCCATCTATCATGTGGCTCTCATCACTTTACGAAAACCACTATTCATCTTGGACACACGTTAGCACAAATTAATCACTTGAGCATTAGATCTCGTGCATCTCCACCATAAGCCTTTAAGCTAGTCGTCCGATTTTTTCTAACCTGACCACCAGTTACTTTACCCCCAGAATTTACTAACTATGGATATAACTTTATCAGAGAAGCCACGTGTCAACACCACTTACTGGATTATATGCTAGATCTTCCTCATCTTTACCTTAAGTCAATAAGTGAGCCATTGGATCCTTTTCAAAGTGCATCCTTTTTATTTTATCCTTGCGTTGTAATGGGCCCGCCGACTTCCACGTGTCATTCAGACTTAATGGCTTATGAGATAGATCCCGATCACTTTATCACTAAGTCATTAAGTCGGTCATTAGATCAAACTTGAATTGTCTACTTTTAAACTCCTTTACAACCTCCATTGGACCCACAGTGACACACGTCACTCAGACTCGATCGCTTATGTAGTAGATCTTGCGCATCTTTACCTTAAGTAATTAAGTGAGCCGTTAGATTCATCTGCACTTTAATCTCCATCAAAATTTATGCAATAGGGCCCACATCACCACAAGGACACACATCATTTGGACTTAATGAATTATGAGATATATCTCGATCATCTTGAGATTAAGTCATTAAGTGGACCGTCTGATCAAAACAAAAATGCACGACACATGGTCTTAAATAAAAGACTTGAAGGATTTCAAACCTAGGGATTATTAAAATGCTAAAGACTTAGGATAAATTGAACACAGCCCCGTTTAAAAGAACACATTGTGGATAGATAACTTAAGTGATGAAAAAAGGTAATGTAGAAATAGAAACTGTTTCAACACTTAGGGTTTAAAACAAGATTTACACTTGAAGACTTAAAATAGGGGTTTCAAAATTTACACATGACCTCTTTGAAACTTGCAGACCAAGGACTCACTTGCCTGAATTTTTTTTTTTAAATAGACCTAATAGTTTCTCTTTCTGGGGATGAATACCTCCTGCAGGAATTGCAAGAATTTGGAATTTGAAGGGAAGCAGACCAACCAACATGAAAAAGTAAACTACTCACACAACAAAAAGAAAAACTAAACTAACATAGAAAGAACACACTACAGAAACACACTATATACATGACCTAATGTTCATGGATTATTAGACTTCAAGAGAAGTATAAGTTCAAAAACTGTCCATGAACTAGCAGTTCTAAAATAATACCAGTAAGGTCTTTCAATAAATAAGAATTTTGCCCATACCTTTCAGGGACAATATATGGTCCCAGCCAGATTGGTTCAAACTTTCCATGCTTTCCTTTATCTTCTAATCTAGCATTCCACATTAGGACATAATATCCCACACAAAATTGTTTTGAGACTATCCTTTTATCATACAATTTTTTTGCCTACAATTGAAGCTTAGCATTTGTCATAGAAGATTCCCTCCTGGTTTCATCCAATTCAACTAGGTCATCAGTTCTGAATTGGATATCACTGTCAATATCATCATCATATAATTGGACAAAATTGTACATTTGCATTAGATTTTTTGGGGCAGTCTTTCCTAAATCCCATAGACTAAATCAAAGGGTGCACATACTACGGCCCTTTTAGATGTCACTCTATATGCCCAGACAACCATTGTTAGCTTTGAGTCCCGTGCCTTCTTATTTGTATCCAGGACTCTCTTAATGATCTTAAGCAGGCTTTTGTTTGTGGATTTTGCTTGGCCATTCCCATGTGAGTGGTAAGGTGAAAAGTAAGATGTCTGAATGCCATATTCAGCAAAAAATTTCATATACTCTTCAGATTTAAAACACATGGCATTATCTGATTTTATTTTTTCTGGGCACCCAAACCTGGTGATTATGTTCTTCAAAAAGAAATCTATTACTACTTTAATAGTTTCTCTTTTAGTGCGGATTTCTTCAACCCACTTAGTAAAGTAGTCAGTTGCTACAATTATCCATGCATGTCCTCCACTAGATTTAGTACATATTTCCACTATAAAATCAATACCCCATTGTTGAAAAGGGGCTTGAACTTCCACTCGTGTAAGAGGTACATTACCTGAGAATTTTAATTTGCCATAGAAATGTTGGCAAGCATCACATTTCTTTACCAGTTGATGAGCATCCTTAAAGATACTTGGCCACCAGAATCCTTCTCTTAGAACCTTATGTGCAGTGGTCTTGGCCATATAATGGCCACCACATACTCCATTATGCATTTCTTGCAGAATCTTGTTTTCTTGTTCTTCATCAACACATTTTAGTAGAATCACTTCAGGATTCCTCCACCACAACTCATCTCTGATCAAGGAAAAATGGATTGCTTACAACTTTAAGGCCCTTTTCTTATTTTCATCCATCCCCTGTGGACAGTTCATTCTTTGTAAGTAATAAATAATATTCTTATACCAATCACAGTGGTCAAGGTTACAGATAAAAGGTCTTCGTTCTTCTTCTAAGGCATTGACCTGGTTTGCATCCAAGTTTGTGTTAGCCATCATCTTGGCTAATCTCATTCCTCTGACCAGCTTAGTGATTTGAATTTCAATGTTAAACTCCTGAATTCTATTGATACATCTACATCATTTACTTGAGACCTCTTGTTGGGTGAAGATGTCTTTTACTGCTACTGAGGGTACATAAGCAACTACTATTGCACTTATCAATAGAATCTTAAAGCTTTAACAAATTTTGCAAGTGCATAAGCTTGCTTCTCTTTTATACCATATTTTAGTTTTGTAGCCTGTAAGGACTTGCTAAAGAAAGCAATAGATTGTTCAAACCCATCTTCATTTTTTTGTAACAAGACATCAACAATAGTATCACATGATGCAAATGAAAAAATATTCATAGGTTTTGAATAGTTAGGAGTTCTTAGGACAGGGGTATCTTTGATAGCTTGTTTTATTTCTTGGAAAGATTGGATGGCTTCTCCATCCCATTCCATTATTGCATCCTTTTTCAGCATTTTGGAAATCGGCCTACTTTTCTCAACAAAGTTTGTGACAAATCTTCTGAGAAAGTTTACCTAACCAAAGAAATATTGAATTCCTTTAACATTTCTTTGGAGGGGTACCTTGTCAATAGAAGCTACCCTATTTGGGTCAATTATAACCCCTTCCTTTGAAACAATGTGCCCCAATAATTTACCTTTTGTTACTCCAAAAGTGCATTTCCTGGGATTCAGAGAAATTCCAAATTCAAGAGCGCTAAAAAAAATCTTTTCTAAGTGTTCATAGTGTTGTTCCTCCTAAGAATATGTTGTAAGGTCATCTTGATAGACCTACAAGAAGTTCTATAGAAAATCTGAGAAAGCAACATCCATGGCTCTCTGAAATGTGGCCACAACATTTATTAGGCCAAAAGGCATCCTGATGTAAACATATGTCCCCCATGGTGTAGTGAATGCAGTCTTGAATTGCTCTGATTCTTTGACCATTATCTAGTTATACCCTTAAAATCCATCAATCATGGACATTAATGAATTATATGCTCAATCAAATCATTCTCTCACATTTAATTTTATCTAAGGTGGCCACACGCTCTGTAATCAATTCATCTTGTTTGAACATTCATGGCTCAACGGTTCATTGAAACCAATCTTAAAATTTTAAATCTGAATCATAGATCTTAACTGCATCCCACCTATCATGTGGCTCTCATCACTTATGAAAACCACTATTCATCTTGGACACACGTCAGCATGACTTGATCGCTTGAGCATTAGATCTCGTGCATCTCCACCATAAGCCTTTAAGCTAGTTGTATGATTTTTTCTAACCTGACCACCAGTTACTTTACCCCAAACTTTACTAACTATGGATATAACTTTATCAGAGAAGTCAAGCATCAACACCACTTACTGGCTTATATGCTAGATCTTCCTCATCTTTACCTTAATTCATTAACTGAGCTGTTGGATCCTTTTCAAACTGCATCCTTTTTATTTTATCCTTGCGTTGTAATTGGCCCGCCGACTACCACGCGTCATTCAGACTTAATGTCTTATGAGATAGATCTCAATCACTTTATCACTAAGTCATTAAGTCGGTCATTAGATCAAACTTGAATTGTCTACTTTTAAACTCCTTTACGACCTCCATTGGACCCACAGTGACACGCGTCACTCAGACTTGATCGCTTATGTAGTAGATCTTGCGCATCTTTACCTTAAGTCATTAAGTGAGCCGTTAGATTCATCTGCACTTTAATCTCTGTCAAAATTTATACAATAGGGCCCACGTCACCACAGGGACATGTGTCATTCAGACTTAATGACTTATGAGATAGATCTCGATCATCTTTAGATTAAGTCATTAAGTGGATCGTCTGATCAAAACAAAAATGCACGACACGTGGTCTTAAATAAAGGACTTGCGGGATTTCAAACCTAGTAATTATTAAAATGCTAAAGACTTAGGATAAATTGAACATGGCCCCATTTAAAAGAACACATGGTGGACACATAACTTAAGTGATGAAAAAAGGTAATGTAAAAATAGAAACCGCTTCAACACTTAGGGTTTAAAATAGGATTTACACTTGAAGACTTAAAACAGGGGTTTCAAAATTTACATATGACCTCTTTGAAATGTGCAGACCAAGGAAGCACTTGCTTGAGATTCTTTTTTAAATAGACCTAACAGTGGCTCTTTCTGGGAATGAATACCTCCTGCAATAATTACAAGAATTCATAATCTCAGGGGAAGCAGACTAACCAACATGAAAAACTAAACTACTCACAAAACAAAAAGCAGAAATAAACTAACATAGAAAGAACACACTACAGAAACACACTATATACATAATCTAATGTTCATGGATTATTAGACTTCAAGAGAAGTATAACTTCAAGAACTTTCCATGAACTAGCAGTTCTAAAATAATACCAATAAGGTATTTCAATAAATAAGAATTTTTCCCATACCTCTCATGGATAATATATGGTCCCAGCCAGATTGGTTCAAACTTTCCATGTTTTCCTTTATCTTCTAATTTGGCATTCCATATTAGGACATAATATCCCACACAAAATTGTCTCGAGACTGTCGTTTTATCATACAATTTTTTTGCCTACAATTGAAGCTTAGCATTTGTCACAGAAGCTTCCCTCCTGGTTTCATCCAATTCAACTAGGTCATCAATTCTCAATTGGATATCACTGTCAATATCATCATCATATAATTGGACAAACTTGTACATTTGCATTAGATTTTTCTGGGGCAGTCATTCCTAAATCCCATAGACTAAATCAAACGGTGAACATCCTATGGCCCATTTAGATGTCACTCTATTTTCCCAGACAACCATTGTTAGCTTTGATTCGCATGCCTTCTTATTTATATCCAGGACTCTCTTAATGATCTTAAGCAGGCTTTTGTTTGTGGATTCTGCTTGTCCATTCCCATGTGGGTGGTAAGGTGTAGAGTAAGATGTCTGAATGCCATATTCAGCGCAAAAATTTGTATACTCTTTAGATTTAAAACACGTGACATTATCTGATATTATTTTTTCTGGGCACCCAAACCTAGTGATTATGTTCTTCAACAATAAATCTACTACTACTTTACTAGTTGCTCTTTTATTGGGGATTTCTTCAACCCACTTAGTAAAGTAGTCAATTGCTACAATTATCCATGCATGTCCTCCACTAGATTTAGTAGCTATTTCCCCTATAAAATCAATACCCCATTTCTGAAAAGGGGCTTGAACTTTCACTCATGTAAGAGGTACATTACCTGAGAATTTTAATTTACCAGAGAAATGTTGGCTAGCATCACATTTATTAACCAACTGATGAGCATCATTAAAGATACTTGGCCACTAGAATCCTACTCTTAGAACCTTCTGTGCAGTGGTCTTGGCCATATAATGGCCACTACATACTCCATTATGCATTTCTTGTAGAATCTTGTTTTCTTGTTCTTCATCAACACATTTTAGTAGAATCCCTTCAGGATTCCTCCACCATAGCTCATCTCTGATCAAGGTAAAATGGATTGCTTGCAGCTTTAAGGCCCTTTCTTATTTTCATCCATCTCCTGTGGACAGTTCATTCTTTGTAAGTAATAAATAATATTCTCATACCAATCACAGTGGTCAAGGTTACGGATAAAAGGTCTATGTTCTTCTTCTAAGGCATTGACCTGGTTTGCATCCAAGTTTGTGTTAGCCATTAACCTAGCTAATCCCATTCCTCTGACCAGCTTAGTGATTTGAATTTCAATGTTAAACTCCTAGATTCTGTTGATCCATCTGCATCGTTTACCTGACACCTCTTGTTGGGTGAAGATGTCTTTTACTATTGCTGAGGGTACATAAGAAACTACTATTGTACTTATCAATAACATCTTAAAGCTTTAACAACTTTTGCAAGTGTATAAGCTTGCTTCTCATTTATATCATATTTTAGTTCTGCATCATGTAAAGACTTGCTAAAGAAAGCAATAGGTTGTTCAAACCCCTCTTCATTTTTTTTGTAACAAGACAGTAGCAATAGTATGACATGATGCAAATGAAAAAATGTTCATAGGTTTTGAATATTTAGAAGTTCTTAGGATAGGGGCATCTTTGATAGCTTATTTTATTTCTTGGAAAGATTTGGTGGCTTCTCCATCCCATTCTATTTTTGTATCCTTTTTCAGCATTTTGGAAATTGGCCTACTTTTCTCAACAAAGTTTATGACAAATCTTCTAAGAAAGTTTACTTGACCAAGGAAATATTGAATTCCTTTAACATTTCTTAGGAAGGGTATCTTGTTAATAGTGGCTACCCTATCTGGGTCAATTCTAACCCCTTTCCTTTGAAATAATGTGCCCCAATAATTTACCTTATGTTACTTTAAAAGTGCATTTCCTGGAATTCTGAGAAATTCCGAATTCAAGAGCCCTTTAAAAAATCTTTTCTAAGTGTTCACAACATTGTTCCTCCTTCTTATAATATGTTGTAAGTTCATCTTGATAGACCTATAAGAACTTTTGCAGAAAATATTAGAAAGCAACATCCGTGGCTCTCTAAAATGTGGCCCCATCATTTATTAGGCCAAAAGGCATCCTGATGTAAACATATGTCCCCCATGGTGTAGTGAATGTAGTTTGAATTACTATGATTATTTGACCATTATCTGGTTATACCCTAAAAATCCATCCATCATGGACATTAATTCACAACCAGTAACCCTTTGCAACATATTCTCCATGTTTGGGAGAGCATAGTTATCCTTGAGGGATGATATATTTAGATTCCTAAAATCCACACATAGTCTTATATCTCCATTCTTCTTCTAACATGAACTAAACTGGAAACCCAAGAAGAATGTCTAATTGGTTTAATGATTCCTGCCTCTTTCAGCTTCATTAATTCTTGTTCCAGTTTGGGTCTTAGTGTGGGATGTATGGGTCTCTATTTTGTCTAAAAGGCTTAGCATCTTCTTTCAAAGGAATCTCATGTTGAAATAGATCCTCATTGTATGCCTTTAGATCATCATATGTCCATGCAAAGACCTTTTTGTATTTCCTTAACAAATTTATCAAGTCCTCTCTCACTTTTGGTAACATCTTTCTTCCAATAAATAATTTTTTAGGAACATCACTTGTTCCTACATTTACTTCTTCCAAATCTTTAGGCTTATTTACATTTTTACAGCAAATGGCTTGTTCTTATTATCAAAAGTTGTTTCTAGCACAACTAACCCTTTTGGTACTTTATTTGATTTAAGATTTAACACTTCTTTGCCTAAAATGGTATCTTTTCCATCTAAAGTTTCTACATACCCACTGAAATCAATCTCTTTGTTCCCAAATTCTGCTTCATAATGTAAGAATCTCAGAATGTCCACATCATCAAAGACTTGCCAGTTTTCCACATTATCAGGTATTGAGGGCCTAGATTTAACCTCTACTTCATAAATACCAGCAAAGGTAATATCTTCTGGCCTCAAACCTATGTTTGCAAGAAAGTCTGCCATTCTATTTTGGCTTATGTCCATCCCGTCAATACCAAATGCATCAAAGTTTTCAAGTTCATCACAGACTGCATTTCTGTATTGTTTCAACCTATGATTCTTTGAAGCATATTTAGACTTGATCTGAGACACTACAAGTTTAGAGTCTCCAATGACTCTGATACATTTAATTCTATGTCTTGCAGCCAGTCTCATACCAATCAATAGAGCTTCATATTCTGCCACATTGTTTATACATGTAAATAATAGTGTAAAAGAAAATTTGAAAGTCCTTCCTGAGGGGGATATCAACAAAACTATAGCACCAACCCCCTCCTTAGAACTAGCATAGTCAAAATACATTACCCATAACTTACTTTGCTCAGAACAATTATTTTTATTTTCAGACAACAGTGCAGGTTGTAATTGTCTTGCAGTTTTCTTTTCCTGCACTTGAAATGATCCCATCTCAGTATCTAAGAAACAATTCATATTATTATCATCTTCTTCCTCAATCATATGAGGACTTCTGGTTTCCCTTGATACCTTAATGTTTTCACCATCAATATTGAAAGTAGAAAATGATAGATCACATTGAATGCTTCCCCCCATCGATGCACTCCATTTTCTTGATAACAACATTCCATATTGAGGGGGAATATCTACAACCACACACTCATTGTTTATACTTTGCCTGGGAAAGTTGCCAATTTATAAGGCAATGCCTTAATGGTGTCGATGACCGGCACTTCCATAGAATCCATAGCTTGACACCTCCATGTGGGGTGTACTTTCAATCCCATCAATCTCATAACTTTTGCAAGCATGACAGTGTTAGATGCCCCAGAGTCAATCAAACAGTTTTTTGAAATTTTTCCATTTATCAACAATGTTAAGAAATAGGGATGTACATTTTCTGTAGTAGTACCAACAATATTGGTATCCAAATAAATATGAGGAATCTTTGACACAAGCTCATTAGATTCCCTTGTCGTCTTTTATTTTGTGTTTGACACTTTCTTAGTTGCCTCTGGTCCCATAATCTTGGTAGAACTAACACCCTTCATCCATGTTAAAGCCTTTTCTTTATGTTCTCCTATCCTCATCATTTCTAACAGAGGTACCTTAACAATTATTTGAGACAAAAGTTCCCCCATATCCACAAGGTTGTATTTCATATCAGACATATATGATCTTTGATTTGTATAATCCTCATCTTCTACTTGAGAAGCCAGTTTGGATTCATCTCCCTTATGTTGTTTATCTCTCCTTCTAGGATGAGGCATGAAACTTTCTTGTTTTTTACCTTTTCTTTATAAATGTCTGGGCAAGTAGGCTTGTTGCTTCTTTTGATCATAATTTTATTTGCACCCTCCACCTATTTTTCCTTTTCTTGTGGTCTTTTGGTACTATTTGTGGTATCCTTGATAAAAATACCGGTAGGTTTTCCATCTGCACTTCCAACTATTCTATTTCTTAAATTGTAATTTCCCCTTGCTTGTGCATGTTGGAAAGTTGACTTCCTAAGGATGCATGACTTATTTTTTGTTGTCATCATGGCAACAAAGTCATATTAAGTTTCTGTCAAAGATAAATTAAGAAGATAAAATGACTAAGTATGGAAAATAGGACAAACAAAGTTATACGACGATCACCACATCAGCGCACGTGCGAGAGATTGAATCAGATTATGCGCATTCAGAAATATGTTATATGTGATGTATACATACTAATTCTAGACACGCATGGTACGGAATGATAGTACAGAGAAGTTACAGATAGATCAGTACACCAGAAGATAGAGCATGAAAGCCGACTAGTGTTTTGATCAGCGTGAATTATTTTGTTGTGTAATGGCCAAGCGCCTTTGATTATATGTTTGTAATAATGTCTTTAGTATTTTTGTAAACATGCTTAAGCCGAATTGCTCGGAAGCGTTGTGTATTATGTTTTTAGGGCCGATTATAGTCTTGTTTTGAGTCGTGTCTATTCGGGTATGAACATATAAGTATGTAATGTAAAGTTATGTTACAAGTGTCAAAATATATGCATAAGAAAGATATAGAAGAGCAGTATGATGAAGTCAGTATGAGATGAATCTCTTTAAGAGAGTAAGAGCATCAGCGCATACATGGAACTGATCAGACAATAGTGTCATCACAGCAATTCACTTTTGATATAGTGTATATCAACTATTAGAAGGTTGTAGCCTTCATCTTATTGGGCAGTGAGCCATATACCTTTAACAAGGTTTTTTAATAGACTCCTAACAGGGTTATTGTACTTGGATTGTAAAGACTAATCCTAACAGGGAAAAGGAACTTTAACAGGTTCATTATACTAGTGCAATATTTGTGAGTACTAATTCCCACCAGGGTTTTCCTCTGATCAAGGTTTCCCCATAATCATATCATGTGTTATGTGTTCTTGTATTAAGCTTCATTGGATTTATGTTTTATTTATGTTTAAGTTTCTAAAATATAATAAATAGACAAACACTGATTCACCTCCCCTCTCAGTGTTTCTAACAATTGGTATCAGAGCTCTGGTCCTCTGAAAGAAAGTTTAACAACTTGAGGAGATCATGGACTCAGCAGAAGAAAAAAGTTTGAAAAAGAATCTTGAAGTAGCTCTTGAAGATCTTGACGGATCGGAAAAAGAAAATGAAGAACTTAGACTGAAAGTTGATGGATCACAAATGCTTATCAAGAAATTGAGAAAAGATTTGAAAGATTGTTCTACAAGTGACTTAGGGAAAATGGTCAAAAAGTTGAATGAAGAGAACATGTCTCTGAAAGATAAAATTAAAAATCTGGATGAACAACTAACTGATAGTCAAATTGCTATTGAAGAAAAGATCAAAGAAAGCAAACAATTAGAAGATGAACTTTTGCAAGCAAACATGAAAGTCTTGGAATTGGAGAACATAAAGAAAAAGATGGAATCTGAATTAACAAAAGCAAAGGATAAGATTGATAAACTCCACTCAAGTTCTGATTCACTTCAATCTCAGCTCAATGCACAAAAGAAAAAAGGCGACACTACTGGTCTTGGATATAGTATAGCACAAATTGAAATCAATTCATTAGAAGAAAGAAAGAAAGCACATGAAGCATCTTCAGAAGCAAAGAAAGTTGAAAATGTTGCAGAGACTAAAACAGATACACCTAAAGGAGAAATCAAGCAAGTTAACAGAACTTGTTATGCATGTAATAAACATGGTCATTTAGCAAGAGATTTTAAAGAGGTAAGACCTTTCAATGGTTATTGTTAATCCTGTAATAAGTTTGGTCACAGGGCTATACATTGTAGAACAAATCAAAGAAATCAGTCACAGCAGAATCAGAGAAGAATGAATCAAAACAATCAGAGAAATCAGCCTCAAAGAAATTTGTAGAGCATGACATGTCAGATATGTAATTATAATGGACACACAGCAAAGCAGTACAACGTGATGAACAAGAACATCAGACCTCCTATCATTTTTCACACATGTGGAAATGTTCTATAGATCCAAAACTCAAAAGCAAGAGGATCCTAAGAAATCTATATTCGAAGAAGGAGAAGTTAAGTTTGTTCAAGCAAAAGAAGATTCAAGAAAAATTTGGGTTGAAGTAAAGAAGGAAAATGATATTGACAAAGTAGTTGATGCATCCACTATGGACGCATCCTCTATTTTTGGTTGAATAGACCTTCTTGGTCTTAGGGGGAGCTATTCTAGCTCAGAACCCCTGCGCGGCTGGTATACTCACCTCTGAGTATGCACCTATGAAATTATGTTTATAGTTGGATGCAGTATGCATGCACGCACTATCTATAATACATTCAGAATGAAGTTTGATATTCTCTGTGAAAAGTGCATACGGTTGCAAAGATTAAATGCAGTATCTTTTATAAAAAGGATGTAAATGTTCGATCATCTTCACATTTGCATTCGAGATCACAGAATTCAGAGAGCACAGGAGCACTGAGCATCAAAGCATGGAAGCATAATAGATTTGGTGGTTAAGAAGCGCGGTTAAGAATTTGGAATGGAACCCTAGCAATCATGCCATTTCGGATTTTCATGAAACCCTATTTAATCAATCATCAAGTAAGTATGGCGACTCCAGTTGTATTTGACATTGTAGAGAGGAAGAGATTTGTATTTAAGAGGCATCCATTTAAATCCATACTGGGTGATGTGGAAGGAGCTTTCTCCAAAACTTTCTTAGGTGTCGTTCACGTAGAAGACATCCGCGCATACATTTATTGTAAAAAGGAAACAATTGGAGATAATAGTATAGCCACTCTCGACTTTGATAATGAAACTAGACTATTCATTCAAGGATGAATACGCGAACCTCACAGACAACCGTATCTTCGAGTATTTGAATGCGCACAAATTCTATGAACCAGAATGGGTTAAAATATTGTTGAGCAGGATTCATGATGATCTTTTCTAGATTGGTGAAGTCCCTTTCCGTATTATTGCAGACCTAATCCATGAACTAACTGGACTTCCTAAGACTGGACCAATTCTACCTACTAGCTAGGATGTCAAGAAACAAGTTGAGCAAGCATTCCTATCCAGAAGTGACAGGCGCAGTATGACAGTCGATCCTATCAAGGAAGAAGACATAAATCTGTTAACTATGATCCTTGGTTACAAGTTTCAACATGCAAGCAGATTAAACAGTGTGTCAGTAGCCACAGTTCTAGCAGCTATAAGGATGGTGAAGGATAACACTCAGTTCAATCTATGTGAGATATTGCGTGCTCAATTGATTGACAACATTCAAGTTATCAAGCATGACAAGAACAAGACATTCAGGTTTGGGTCTCTGATTATCTACTTGTACTTCCACATTGTTGGTAAGGTTGCTAATCTTTACCTAGATAGAAGCAAACCTACAATGTCTCAAATTTCACTAAAAGCCACATTAGAGAGTAGTGCAAAGGATGTTATGGACATGGAAATCAAATCTTTCAGGACCAAGATGTAGAAGAGGTTCAGGATACCTGAGAATATTGTTGAAAAGTATAAGGAAACCATATGCTTCATGGTAGAGACTGACTGCACTTGCATGGAGGCAGTTGAGCCCAGAACTAAATGGATTCATCCGCTTGGGTATGAAGTGGAGGAACATGTATTGGAAGGATATGCATAGGTCCTTTTGTCTGCGCCCAAAGATCTCAATGAGCCCAGATGGGGCACTTACAGAGAGAAGACTAATGCAGCTGATTCTGTATTATACAGTGCTGATAAAAAAAGAAAGGCATCTAAGATTACATCTAGAATTCTAAGAGTTCATGGAGTCACTCAAGAAGATCTTGACAAAGCTAGAGAAGCCAAGATAGCCAAAGAACTTGATAAGACTGATGACATCCAGAAGAAGAAGAAAGTAGAGGGCACCTCTGCGCCCTCTACCAACATTGACCTAGACTCATCTCCACTTGCTATACCAAGAAAGAAGTGTAGAGAAAGGAAGGAAGTGCCCATAAATCACCCATCCTCAAGGAACACACAGAGCACAACAACGAACACTCAAGCTCCTCCTGAGGTAGGATTTACACCTAGTATAAATGTCTTAAAGAACAGGATTGTTAATGAAGGGAGACTAGACACACTTGCTAAGGTCTATGACAAGTATCAAGAGATTGATAAAACTGAGAGACATTCTATCATCATCTCTCATATGATCAAGTTTAAGAAGTCAGTTCTTGAACTTAAGACAGTGATACCTGATAAGTTATGGAACAAGCTGGAAATAATGAAGAGACATGCAATTGAGGAAGACTTGAGGATAAGAGAAGAAACATTGGATAATCTTCTCCCTGTATGCTCACATGATGAGAAGGAAATTCTATTAGATCTGGTAAATCCTCATCTCAGAACTAAGACAAGGACTCTTCAAATTATGAACAAAGAGTATGAGAAGATAGGAAAAGAAACTGAAAAGGCATTTGCACAAGTGTTTATGGATAGACACATGTATCCATCAATGGGGCCTACAAAAAAGGTAACTCCAACTCCTCCCAAACAGATTACAAAACCAGTGATGAAAGGTCCACAGGTCTCAACGCCCTCAATGACAATAACTTCTGATACAACAAAAGACTCAGAAGATACTATAGTAGTTGATAATATCAAGATATCCATGAAAGCATCTGACAAAGACATGGACAAATTTGATAAAGCATTTGTAAGCACTGAAGAGATGTGCACTAATGATACATCTGTACAACAAGATGAAGTTCCCTCCAATGATCTAATAGACTTGAATGAAGAAAAAGATACTCAAGATAATGAGACACCAATCAAGGAGAAACCAGTAAAGAGTGAATCCATGGATACCAGTCAAAATACTATATTCACTCCATCCACTTTACCATCTACTTCATTGTTGTCAAGGTTAACTCCTCATTCAGCAAGTCTAGATGCATGGGGAGAAGAAGACTTAATTAAGATCAACGTGCTAGCTATGGAAAAGGAAAAAGAAAAATAGGTTATGAGGAACCCTCTTTTCTTGGAGGCAGTTAATGTTCTGAATGATTTAGTACCTATAGACAAGAAAGTAGCCAAGATTCAATCAGTTGAAGATGTCGACATTATTCTAAAAAGCTTCAAAGCACACTTTACAGACCTAGTAGACTCTGCTACTAGAATTGTAGAAGATGAATATAAAAAGGAGAGATTGCATGAATTCGTAAAGAACTTTACTATAGATATAAAATCTTTAAAGATTAGGCAATCCATATTGAAAGAATTGGTAGCTAAGGATAAGAAAGTTATAGCAAACTGCATGGACAGAGTGAAGTTCACCTCTGAACATATCAAAAATATAGAAGAGGCAGAGATCATGGTGGACACTATCAGAAAATCAGTTGAGATATCTACCCAGGACATGAACATTTGTAACAATTTCTATCAAGGTTAGTTGGACAAAATTGAAAAGGCTAAGTTAGAGATTAGTAAGATAAGAGTCAGACAAAATCAATTGAGAAATGCACTTACACCCTCTCTAGCAGTTTTGAATGAGAACATCAAACAGATTGATGCCACCATTGTGACATATGATCAAGGTCCTTGCATGGATTTGATAAAGATGGAGAAGATGACATATGCCTTATGTGCGCATCTTCAGACAGTTGATGCAATGAAGGTATTCTGGCAGAAAGAGATCCAATATCTTCAGATTTTGTATCCAGATGTCTACATGGAGTAAGTATCTAGAAACTTACAGTTTTGTACACCTTTGTCATTAATGTCAAAGGGGGAGTAATAGAGAATGTGTATATATGGGGAGCAGCATATGTATATGATAGACAGTTTTTGTGATTAAGTCATTTTGAGATACTTGGCCACATTCCTTTGTTTCCATAAATGACAAAGGGGGAGATTGTTGGAAAGTTGACTTCTTGAGGATGCATGACTTATTTTGTGCTGTCATCATGGCAACAAAGTCATATTAAGTTTCTATCAAAGATAACTTAAGAAGATAAAATGACTAAGTATGGAAAATAGGACAAACAGAGTTATACAATGATCAACACATCAGCGCACATGCGAGAGATCAAATCAGAGTATGCGCGTTCAGATATATGTTCTATGTGATGTATACATACTAAGTCTAGACACGCATGGTATGGAATAATAGTACAAAGAAGTTACAGACAGATCAGTACACCAGCAGTCCAGAAGACAGAGCATGAAAGCCGACTAGTGTTTTGATCAGCGTGAATTATTTTGTTGTGTAATGACCAAGCGCCTTTGATTATATGTTTGTAATAATTTCTTAAGTATTTTTGCAAACATGCTTAAGCTGACTTGCTCGGAAGCATTGTGTATTATGTTTTTAGGGCCAACTATAGTCTTGTTTTGAGTCGCATCTATTCAGGTATGAACATATAAGTATGTAATGTAAAGTTATGTTACAAGTGTCGAAAGATATGCATACGAAAGATATAGAAGAGCAGTATGATGAAGTCAGTATGAGATAAATCTCTTTAAGAGAGTAAGAGCATAAGCGCATACACAAAATTGATCAGACAATAGTGTCATCACAGCAGTTCACTTTTGATACAGTGTATATCAACTATCAAAAGGTTGTAGCCTTCATCTTATTGGGCAGTGAGCCATATACCTTTAGTAGGGTTTTTTAATAGACTCCTAACAGGGTCTAAGACTCCTAACAGGGTCATTGTACTTGGATTGTAAAGACTATTCCTAACAGGGAAAAGGAACTTTAACAGGTTCATTATACTAATGCAATATTTGTGGGTACTGATTCCCACTGGGGTTTTCCTCTTATCAAGGTTTCCCCGTAATCATATCATGTGTTTTGTTCTTGTATTGAGCTTCATTGGATGTATGTTTGATTTATGTTTAAGTTGCTGAAATATAATAAATAGACAAACACTAATTCACCCCCCCTCTCAATGTTTCTAACAGTGCAACCATGTTTGCTATGATTTTAGCAATTTCTTCATCAGGTGGTCTTCTAAGGACAGTGGTCTCATCACATCTCTCTGCATTACATCTCATATTATCAATCTCCCAATATTGTATGTCAGAATCATCATGTTGATAATATGTTTCATCATTAACATGTGAGGAAGTCATAGCACAACCACTATCATCATATGCTTCCTCTTCATTATCTTCCTGATCTTCATTTGTGAAGATTCTAGCAGCAATAACATAATACTCAAGACTATGAGGGGATTGACAAGCCATACACCAAGGATTATCATTGCACATGTTCACAGTGGTTTTGTGTAGAGGGTCAAGAGTTTTCTCAACATATTTTTCTTTCTTTTGTGGGATAATGGGTTTCCCATCCTTCCATTGAGTAGTATAAGGATAATTCTGCATTCTAGGTTGTCCATTAAAGTTGCCATAAGAAGGTTTATCATTGTATTAAATCCTATTGTTACTACTTTCTTCAGGTTTTAAATCTTTTAAAGCACTTAAAATCAACTTAAGGCTATCATCTTCCTTTGTTTAGCAATCAAAGGTTTATCCAATTCTCTTTTATTGTACCTAGTTGGTTTCTACTCTTCTCTCGTACCCACTTTTCCTGAAACCCTTTTGTTTGTCTCAATATTTACTGCTACTTTATATGCTTCTCTAATATTTCTAGGGTTCTTATCCCTTAAAAAGTAACCCATCTTTGCATCAAAAGTATTAAGATAAGTAGCGAGACATACCTTTTCATCCAGTCCCATTACTTGAAGCAACTTGTGTGTTACTCTTTGGAATCTGATGTTGAACTCCACCACTCCTTCATTTGAATTCTTCTTTATATTGTTGAACTCATTCAACATGAAACCTTTATTGGTTTTATCCCCATATTGATCTTTGAAACATTCTTTCATTTCATCCATAGAACCAATACATTCATGGGGAAATCCTCTAAACTAGTCCATGGCATCCCCAGTCAGTGATTGAACAAATAATTTCATCATTATATCATCATGTTCGATCTCATAATCATCCATCATATCCATAAAAAATTTTAGATGCTCTTCACATGTTATAACATTGTTACCAACAAACTTTGGGAGCTTTTCCCTAATCTTTTTAGGAATTTCATTTGGATAACCTGGAATGCCAATAAAAATAAATTGTCTATACCTTTTTGTATAAACAGGTGTTTTTTGAATGGAATTAGTACCTTGAGAAACAAATGATGCAACATTTGAAATGACAATATTTCCAGAGCCAGCAGGTGGTGGCATACTTGTTCCTGAATTCAGGGACATCTTTGCATTAGTAATAATAGGAGGGGGAGGACCAGAAGTCTGTTTGAGGAACTCAATATTCGTTTTCATCTCCAGAGAAGAGGCCTCCAATTCAGCTTTCTCCAACTCTTTTTCTATAATCTCTCTTTCCTTCTTAGCTCTCTCCAAATCTATATCCAATTTGGATATGGGATCTACATGAATCCTTTTATTTTTAGGCTCTTTTATCTCAACTCCCACCACCTTTTTATTACCTTTGTCCTTTGGTTTCTATACATTATACAGTTGTTGGACAACTGGTTCATACTCCACCTTTGGAGGTACAACAAAATAATTAATTGCTTCTAAGTCGTGCAACTACCTCTTCAATAGCTTATACTTGATTTTAGCATGTCTAATCCTTTCCTCCTTTTCTCTTTCTCTTTTTTTTTGTCTTAGGGAAATCTTCTCTTAGATCCTTCTTTCTAGCTCGCCAACTTCTTCAAAAATTTCCTCAGAATCTATGAGGGTTATTTCAGATTCTGAATTTTCTTCAACAACGGATGGTCCTCTTCTAACGGTATGAACCCGAGTCCTATGTGATGAGGGAGAGCTCGGAGCACTAGGAGCGCTCCTATTCTCATCTCCTCTACTTTTACTTCTAGATCTTTGTTCATGTTGATGGGGCTCACTATGGACCACTTTCCTGGCATATCTTGGTCCATTTTCTTCTCTCACTTTGAGAGTAATAGTTACCATACACACCCAGTCCTAAATTTGTTCCCACATGAACTTTTGGTACATCTTCCTCCTGATTGGGTGATATGGAATTCTCTACCCTGGTGTTCCTTTTCTGCCTCCAAGTTCCAGCTCTAGAAGTTGATGGTATATCAGCCTCCAGATTAGTTTCAGGATTATTCTTCATCCTGGATCTAGTATACTTATAGCTCATATTTGGATAGTATGTGAAAAGTGATTTATAACTCAGCACTGATGCAGAGATTCTTTGAGTCACCACCCAACACTTAGCTGTGAAAATAAACACTAACTCTAGATAATGAAATTTGTGCTATAATAGAACTTCATGAACTGGCAGAATAACAATAGTGGACTTAAGCAAATCCCAAACAATTTTCAATAGTAAGACAACACCTTAGGATTAGCTTTGATAACTCTATACTCCAATGGTCAGCTAACTGGTATAAAAAAGTGATAAGGCCAGGAGTCTAGCTCAACTTGAAAAACCTTACTTCACTTACTGCAATTCAATTCCATGCTTCCCCAACAGAGTCACCATTTTGTTGGTTCCTTTTTATGTTGCAACAAAACACAACCTTTTCTTCTTCTGACTATTTTGTAGAGAATCCAACTCCAAATATTAATTCAAGCAAGAAAAGGACCAACTAACAAGCACTCTAACAATACTTCTACTCTTTAGGTCCTGCTATACCAAGGGGGGATACCCTATAATACCTTGAGATATTTCTATATGGTACTCATCTAAGAAGTAATCTCACAATAACTCATCATAACCGACAGATACTAGATAACTGGCTAATTACCCATTGAACATCAACCATGAAATGGAGCACGAGATAGGAACTTCACCACAAACATATACAAATATTAACTTAATGGATTTTATGTTTGTTGATATTAAAACACAGCCAATATGCAACTAGATATACAAAAATAAAGATTTTATCAGTTTTGGATCATCACTTTATCCATTGGGCCACTCTCTAACTCAAATATAATATACTGAAATCAAAATTTCATCAAAGATTCAAGGCTATAAACACAACTATCCCAAACCCATACTACTCATAGAATCCTAGCACATGTCAAATGAATCTATTTATTAATCGCAGCATCATTTAATATGATCCTGGATCAAAACTCTCAAATAAGTACATGAACATAGATAAATTCATTGTTAATGAAATAGAAAACTCATAACTCACAAGACAATATGACACAAGAGAGATTGGAAACCCGATTTTTGTATTAAGATTATAGAATCGTATTCGAGTATCCAAGATGTATTCAGAGGTAACCTCTTCAATAACCTGCTAAATATCTTTCAACTTTATTTCTAGTTATCACCTATCTAATACAAAACTATGCTATATTTCCCTGACTGAAACCTTGCAGAAGTTTTCAATATAATATTTTCCAGCCCCTTCCAATTATCTTGGTAATCCTTTTATAGGATATGATTGCAACAAGCCACAGATCAATTGGAATGAGGAAAAAACAAAAGACTCAAGAAAAAGACAAAATAGCAAGTGAAGCGATAACCATTTTTGTTACAATACACTCAAAATATTTTGTCTTCTAACCGCCCAGGTACTTGTAATTGATTTGAGGTTGTTTAGTAGCCACCATCAAGAATCCACTGTCCCTAATCTTGTTGGTATAGGATCTTTTACCTTTTTCTGTCTTATTCATGAACTAGGAAACACTGCCACTTGTTGTCTTCTACACATTATCACCTTCTTGTTGATCAACTGCCTTATACCTGTCCTTCCATGACATATACACCTCATCACTTGGCCAAACCAAGCTGATCAATTCATCCTTCTTGCTGTTGATTTCATTCTAGCTGACATTTTCCTTCTCAACTTCCTCTATCCAAAATTCAAAAAATGATCTGGCCTTACTGATGATCTCAACAGTTTGAAAAAACAAAACTGTGCTTTCCAAAGTAATAATATTTTTGGTTCTTGTTGCCAACACCTCATTCATATGTCTCATCCATAATGGTTCATTTTTAATTTCACCATTCTTTTTGAAAAAGTTGGGAAACATCTCATAACGATCCTTTGAATATTATTTCCTTAGAGTTTCTACCTTTCTCAAAATGATGCTCCTTTTGATGTCCAAGTCTATTAATAATTTGAAACATTTATAAGTGTTTGTTAATATGATGTCAACATTATTTTCTTCTTTGGATGTAGTATAGAATAATTTCAATTCTGCTCTCTTTCCCTTGCATCTATCCATTATTGGATCCCACTTATCCTTATCTACATTATATTCATTCAATATGCTGCCAATCTTCTTTCCCTGTAAATAAATGGCAGCATGACTTAAATCCTGAGTACAATGCATGAGAGTGGTGTGTATTTTATCAGCATACCTTTGTTGTACACATGCATCTGCTTCTTTAAACGCTGCACAATCTTCAACCCATTTCTTCCTTGATTCTTCTAACTTGGTCCTTTTAGCAATTAAGCTTTCTCTTTCTAATTCCAAGTCTGCTTGTGTAGTGGGACTTGATGGCATGGGAGAAGAGGGATAAGTTATAATTGGACTTGATGATGAGGGTTGGTGAGGATCTTGTGTAATCATTCTTTGAGGAACAAACTGAGCTATTTGTTTACCTTCAAGGATAGCAATCTTTTTATCCTTCTCAATAGACTTTATCACCTCATCATTATAGGCCTTCATGACTATCTCATATTTTTCCCTCAGGCTATTGATTTCTTCTTCCTACTTCTTAGCTACTTTCATGCCAAATTTTGTTGATTCCAAAGTAAGGCTATCTGCTTCTACCCCTAAGGTGTCTGTTACTCTTCTTACCATGAGGCTACCTACATGTTCGACATGATCATCTCCACCAGTTCTCTTATTGTCTTTCTTCTTTATAGACCACATTACCAGTGCTGCATGGTCTTCACTAAATTTAACACTAGTAGACACTCCACTAGTGTGCATTGGTTTGGTCTCTTTTCTAACAACATCAAAGACAATAGCATCAGCAAGATCCCACTGTGGCAGAATGAGAACTCCTTTCTTTACCAATTCTCTGCCTTCTTCAGGAGTGATTTTGTCAAACTTAGCTACCATTTCCTATTTTATTTCCTTTTCAATGTCATTTTTTTATCTCTATTAGGTTGATCATTTTGCAACTTCTGACATTTCTCTCTGAATTCATTAATGTGAATTCTCCAAAGGAATTGAGTAAAAGCCCTTGATTTAACAAATTGATCATCTAACAAGAATTCATCAATAGTTTGCTTAGTGATAGGATCCAACTCCTTCCCAGCAAACTCAGTTATTGTTAAGTCCATTTCAACATGTTTGGGTGCTTCTAGCACTCCTTGCAATTCCTGAGCTGTAACAAAGATATGTCCTGTATTTCCCATTTGCACTAACTACTCAGTAATGGTATGTTCATCCATGTGTAGGGGAGATTGGGAAGGGGAATAAATATTATCTTGTTTTTGATCTCTTCCTTCCACCCTTTTCCTTTCTGGAGATGGCAATGATTGGGTACTAGAGTCTAATGGCCTTTTCCATTTTCGATCAAAGGTCTTTTCAACTCTTGGCAGGATTGTGCTATATCCTCTCCGTTGGTATACCACATACTTCCCTGGTGGAACAACCCTTCCCTGTGTAGCTCTACTCAAAATAGCCTTGGCCTTTTCTGGCTTTGTTTCCATTACCTTCTTCTTTTAGTCTAAGGCTTGCATAATGTCTTCAAACATACTCATCAAGGATTCTACCTTCTTTGCCCAGGGCATAAATTCTTTCAAGGGATCATATTCTTTATCAAAATGGTGGACAAATCTAATGATTTCTTATATACTAACCACTTTTCATTCTTGATTCCTTGCTCCATCAAATCAAATTAATTTCTAATTATATCCTTAGGAAAATTAAATTGATGATCTAGAGCTAAACACTTAGTTCTTTTTTTGAACATCTCACTAATAAATCCCTCATTATCTGCACATCTTACCACTGATGTTGCCAACTGATAAGGCTCCAAGTATATGTGAAAGTGGGTCCATCCTCCTTTAGTGATAATGAACTGGTGTGCTTTTGTCATGGTAGAGAAGATGCTACCTTTCATTTTTTCTAGTCAATGCTTCCTCTTGTAACCCACCAAGTTGTCTAAGGATTTCTGCCAGGCCTATCTTGAGTGGAACCCTATAAGGGAGGACATTTGGAGTTCCTCTGAAACCGTAGACCCTAATAACTGTTGAAACAGGTATAAAATGAAGTCACCCCAATTGTGTACAATCTGAAACTCTTTAAGATACTCCATTGGTCTCAAAAGTCTTCACACATGTATGTAAATTCTTGGGTTGTCTGCGCATAACAATGCTCCGAGCCTAGAGGCAAAACATCTATCATAATTGATAAAATTGGCCTCTTTCCTATCCCAAGACAAATCTGTACTCCATAACTGAACTGACAACTCTTCATCATCTTGAAATTTGATAAGATCCATTTCTTGCTCAAAATAGTCAACATTATTATACAAGTTCATGTGCATCATCCTAGAGTACCATCCAAATGGCTTAACTATCTTAGCTTCGTTTATGCCCACTAGACCTTGATGCATTAGATCAGCAATGTGAGTAGCAAAGTAAAAAAAATAACAGACAAATGTGGATGCAAAATTTGAACCATCATAAACATAAAGTGAATGGGCATTGTTGTCTCCTCATCTTCTCCCAGAACATGACACAGGGCACTATACATCCCTCTAGCCTTGCCATTAAAATAATCTAATTTGAAGGGCTCTGGTGTGTTAGGGCCTACTACAATTAAACCCCATATCTTATTGAAACACTCTTTCAAAGGCACAGTTCTTAAGTTCTCCCTTTGAGCCTTGTACACTTCTTTGAAATACTCAAAATCAATGTCATCCATTTGAACAGAAAGGTCACTCAAATTGAAAACTTTTCTTATCTCATCAGCTGTGACACTGATTAATATGTTCCCATCTGTATCTCTCAAAACCCTAGACACCTTATCATAAGTTTTGGCAATTGTGATCAACAAATTTGTGTCCATAAACACTCCAGGAACTATCAATTTTCCTACATCCAAATCCCATATGTTAGAGTCTGGGATAGGAGCATTCCTTTGATTGAAAGCAATTTTGAGCAAACTAAGACCATTTATATTAACCTTGGCGTCCTTAGCCCATCTGCCCAGATCATATAAACCGTCCCCAACAATAAAATGAGGATTTACAGGCACTATTTGTTTGAGTTTAGTAGTCATAGGTGGATCCATTCAACTGTTGTAAAAGATCATCACGCACATTCCTGTCCTTGTAATCAATTTTACCAGTGAACTCAATTCTAGGGGCCATTTCTAAATTTAAGGTTTCTTATAGTAACAATATCAGACTTTATCAACACTCTGCTTATTCTTCACAATTTGAAACCCTACTGCAAATATAAATTTTAATGTTTCAAAAGTATGACAACAGAAAACTTACCTGTTCTGCAATTTGTAACACAGAGCGCGAGATTACTGCAACTTTCAATTTAGCTTCGATCACTTCAACGGTTATGGCAACTTCAAACTCAAGTAATGAATTATATGCTCAATCAAATCAATCTCTCGCATTGAATTTTATCTAAGGTGGCCACACGCTCTGTAATCAATTCATCTTGTTTGAACATTCGCGGCTCAACGGTTCATTGAAACCACTCTTAAAATTTTAAATTTGAATCATAGATCTTAATAGCATCCCATCTATCGTGTGGCTCTCATCACTTTAGGAAAACCACTATTCATCTTGGACACGCGTCAGCATGACTTGATCGCTTAAGCATTAGATCTCATGCATCTCCACCATAAGCCTTTAAGTTAGGCGTCCAATTCTTTCTAACCTGACCACCAGTTACTTTACCCCAGACTTTATTAACTACAGATATAACTTTATCAGAGAAGCCATGCGTCAACACTACTTAATGGATTGTACACTAAATCTTCCTCATCTTTACCTTAAGCCATTAAGTGAGCCGTTGGATCCTTTTCAAACTGCATCCTTTTTATTTTATCCTTGCGTTGTACTAGGCCCGTCGACTGCCACGTGTCATTCAGACTTAATAGTTTATGAGATAGATCTCGATCACTTTATCACTAAGTCATTAAGTCGATCGTTAGATCAAACTTGACTTGTCTTCTTTTAAACTCCTTTACGACCTCCATTGGACCCACAGGGACACATGCCACTCAGACTTGATCGCTTATGTAGTAGATCTTGCGCATCTTTACCTTAAGTCATTAAGTGAGCCGTTAGATTCATCTACACTTTAATCTCCGTCAAACTTTATGCAACAGGGCCCACGTCACCACAAGGACACGCGTCATTCAAACTTAATGACTTATGAGATAGATCTCAATCATCTTGAGATTAGGTCATTAAGTGGACCGTCCGATCAAAACAAAAATGCATGACACATGGTCTTAAATAAAAGACTTGTGGGCTTTCAAACCTAGGGATTATTAAAATGCTAAAGACTTAGGATAAATTGAACACGACCCCGTTTAAAAGAACACATGGTGGACACATAACTTAAGTGATGAAAAAAGGTAATGTAAAAATAGAAACCGCTTCAACACTTAGGGTTTAAAATGGGATTTACACTTGAAGACTTAAAACAGGGGTTTCAAAATTTACACATGACCTTTTTGAAACTTGCAGACCAAGGACTCACTTGCTTGGAGTTTTTTTTTTCAAATAGACCTAATAGGTACTTTGCAACACACAACGCCACCATGTCGACCGAGTACAGTAACATGCCACATGAAAAATCATCAAGTCTAGTCACATAATCCAATGCAATCCACCAACACGAATATGACACGATCAAGAAACATCAGTAAGCAACATGAAATGCCACAACATCAATAAGAACAACTTTGTCTCAGAATTCACACTTATCTTCTTCACTGTTCATCAAGATCACTAATCATCAACCTTTTTCATTAAAGAAAAATAGCTTGTTAGCATCCAAATCATGAACCACTCAAGCTAAGGACACATCCATTTGCTTAAATCACCACCAAGTTAGCAACCAAGAATATTTCATAACCGGTCCACACCGATCCAAGAACTAAAACTCTCTGCTTGAACAACCAAAATACTAAGCTGATAAATCCTTCATAGCTCACTCAAATCATCATACGAACCTCAATAAGTTTACATAGATCAACTACAGACATCAATTAAAAAATTTGTACCTTCGCAACATCTGATATTCAATGTAATAGTCGTACCAAAGTAATTTTCTCACTTAACATCTCAGGAACACACAAGAACACTGTCATCAACAGTAATAATATGTTGACATCAATGACAAAACATCAATGTTAGCACATATGTGTACAATATCCAAAAATATCTCAACACTACAGAGTTTGGAAGGATTGCATGCTTTCGACATACAACAAATGTTTGGTGTGAATGAAAAATTGATGGTACTAATAATTGGTCTTTCTATGGAGGGTAGAAAGATTTTTATGGGTAGAAAATCTTCTGAGACTGGGCTTCAGCAATTCCTCAAGGGCAAGGAAGGGAAAAGGCTGGTTAAAGAGGCAAATAATGGGCTATTAGGTGAAGTCAATCAAAATTTTCTTGGCTTCAATGTTTGAGGTGATAATGAAATACATTACTTTGGAGAGTAGATACACTACTATTTTTTACTTCCATTTTCTTTGTTGAACCACTTCAGACATAGATTAAAGTATCCTTCCCCTTCTATCTGCTCTCTTCCCTAGAATTAAGGATTAAGGAGCAAGGGAAGAATGTTGGAAGCCCTCTCCTTCAAGAGGGTTTGATTCTCTTAATTTTGGAACATATTAAAGCCCTTCTCTCTATTTCTGAGGTAAAATCTCATAAGAACAAATCTACTCCCTTAATGTACGATGAAGAGTCAGGGTCTGAATTAGGGGATGAAGTGGATACATAAATGAGTGAGGATGATTTGGAGGACGAGGAGTGGAAGATTGATGATGAGGGTTTTGATTCTCAAGAGGATCCCCCCTCTGAGAATGATGACAAAGTTAAAAAGAAGAAAAAGAGACATACCACTTTCGAGGAGTTGGCTTTTTTGGAGGTGGCTTTAGATGCAGATGCTCATGCTGAGAAAAGTTTCCTATTGTAGGAGGAAGGTCCTATTTCTTAAGAGGTTTCTATTGAAGAAATATACTCAACTCAAAAACCCCCTCTTCACCTTCTACTCAATTGATAATTGAGGTGCCCCATCTACCCTTTCCTCGCTTCCTACAAAAAGATTCCCCCTACCTAGCTTTGGGAGAGAGGACCCTATTGATTTACTAGGGGTTGCAAAAGATGTCGCGGTGGACCAATTTTGAATGTGCAAATGACTATTTTTGGAGATCAACCAAATCAACATTAAGACTCCCTCTATTTAGAACAATATCTCTTCGATTCAAAGTAGAGAGCATGTTTTAAGATCGAAGGACGTCAAGTTGTTAGCAATCTTGGAGAATGTTGCAAAGGATGTTGATGTTTTGAACTCCAACTTTGAAGGACAAATTGCAAGGCTAGAGACAAAAACGAAGAAGGTAAATGACAATTTGGCGAATTTGGTCAACATTTGTTTTAAAGTTGTTCAGAATAGTGTTGAAAGTGTTAAATGCCTAGTTGAGAAATGGTAACAACTCCATGCTTCTAAGTCATTCGGGGGCTTTGTTGTTGGTCTAGAAAATGTGATTCAATAATCCCAAGTGTTGCTAAGAAGGTTCGCTACACCTATACAAATAGAAACCTTAATAAGTCTACTAAACAAACCAAGAATGATCTACAAGATATCAAGAATTTGTATCAAAAATTGAAACGGCTTCAAGATGAGGTTGTTAAGCTTCTTGAGCACCACCATTAATGTTTCTAGTGTTCTATGGTGGCGTCCTAGTTGCTTTTTATTTGTTGTGTTTGTTGCTAGTTGGTTGTTGGTAAGCTGTTAGTCTTATGGATAATATTTTGTGCTTTTTGTAAACAAGGTTTCAGGTCCCTTCAAAACCCGATTTAACCTTAATCCAAAACATGATACAATTCTAAAAAATTTCTTTAATGAGACATTTTCTCAACCTTCTTTGTTTGGTTATGAAGCCTAAGGCTTCCTATTTTCCCAAATGCCCTAGAGGTACAATTTCTTGACATGTTTCATAGAATTTTATTGAATTCACTATGATGGTAAGATCCTTCTAACTATTTTATATTATATTAGAAATATTTTAATATCTCTTCCCAATCTTTTGTTCATTCGTAATTCTTGTTTAATACACATTTATAGGATTTACTTGTGCTATTTTCTTGAAATATTGTCTACAATTATTCATAGGACACCGGTGACCAAAATTTCAGTGTGTACTTGCATATTTGGAGGAGCTCTTCGTGTGCCAAGAATCTTATTTGTGTGGATGTCTATACCTCAACTGTAGATCATCACCAACTTGCACCAGCTTGCGACTGAACGTGCATGTGTATTGTCCATACAACTACTAGTGTCTAACTAGCCATGCTAAAGTGTACCTTCACTTATCTAGGAATGTCGAGATTTTCCCACTTAAGGCAAAGAAGTGACCTGTTCTTGTGATGTTGGATTGTTTATCAAGATGTTTACTGATTCCACTAAGAAGCTAATTAGAAGTAATTCTCTAATATGTGGATGCACTATGGGATGCCAAATATCTCGGTTACGTTACATATGTAAGTTTTTTGGGCAGGTTTGGACCATTTATTAAGAAATATGAGCAATAAGTTCTAAGTGTTGTGCTCATTCCATCCATAAGCAAATTAACAAAATGAAGTTTTAGAGTGATCAATCATCACACAACTCTTGAGGGTTTATAATTTGAAGATTCCAAGAACTTGGGCTAAATGTTTGACCTGCATTCAACACTCATGTAACAGGATTTTCACACTACTAGTTTTACTCTCTTTGAGACATGTTTTGGTAAGGGTCTTTAAACTCCACGTGATGTAGAGGTGTAACAGGATGGCAAACAGAAGGAACCTAGCTCAAAAACAACCAAGGTTACCACATTTATTGAAGGGATCAGATTGGTATGCCAAAGTGTGAAAGAGCAATTCTTGACTCTTAAAATAAGTCTTAGGGCTGTCATAATCATAGGAAGGAGAATTCATGGCAATTCAATACAGCCCTTTCAGACCTACAAGTGAATTAGGTACAATCCATTTAAGTTCTGTAAACCTTGAGGGTTGGATAAATGGGATATCGAGCAAGTATTATATTCAATTGAGGACTTAAAACTGTCTTTGCAACTGATGTTAGAGGAAATAGTGTTACTCTGCAAAATCACAGCTCCAGTTGGAAGGAAGCAGCAATATTTGCAGATCTGCCTAAAGGGTAGAGTCCAATCAGAGGCAAAATGTTGCCAAATCAAGAAGGTAACGGAGAATTTTCTTCACTACTAAGTTTTTGCAGACCGCATAGCTCTTAAGAAGTACAAATCAAAAAGTATCATTATATATCAAGCGTATATAAGATTTTTATCCACAGTTGAACAAATCTGGGAAAATTTGATAAAATAGTGATACGAGTTGTGAGAGCATAGTGACAAGCCATCAAATGATTTTCTTAGTTCAAAATGATGTGATGAAACCTGTGGTAAGAAGTTCGCACAGAGGTCTTGATGAATTCAGTAAACATTCCAAGCTGACAAGACCACTTGATTCTGATAGTATAGCTGTCTTGAGTAGATATAACTATAGAAACAGTAATCAAACTACAATAAATTTAGTATGCTGTCCTTTCAAAGAAATAACTTAACAATTTCGGCGAAAATTAGTAATACACACAGAATGTAACTCCTGTGAGAAACAATAGGACAAGGATTATTTTTAGGAGTTATTATATTGACATCATATTTGCATGGAGAATATGTTTTATTCCCCAAACTAGATGTAATTATTGTCAAATAAAATAGCAAGATTCACACAAAATTTGTCATTACAGGATTTGAAATGTTCCATTTTTCCTATTAAATAATATCAAATCTGATTGGACGTTATTTCTAAAGAAGAAGTCATACATAAAAATGACTTAAAATATAGAGATATGTAAAATAAATATTTTAAAACTTCAAGTGTGCCAGTTTGTACGCAAAGGAAAATCCCCAAGGCATATTACATAAGCGGCAAAAATATGTAGTCTGGTAGAAAACTTGTAATGCCATTTAACCAGATTGGACCATCAAAAACGAGATGCAAACAATTCACATGCTATAACATCACTGATTTCTGCATTTCTTCCAGCACCCAAAACTGGGATAAAACTTGTTACAGGTGATCCAAAAGTAGTATCATTTTTACACAATGCTGGCTCTTTGTAAAATCCGTGTTGTTCTGTTGCTTCTGTGAATGCCACTTTCAATTTATCAAAGGGAATAACATTTGAAACAAAGTATACTCTGAAGCTCTGCAACCACAAAAACCTTAACAAATTAAAATGAATACAACAAAAGTCTCACAACCTCAAAACTTCAGAAATTAATCCATCACAAGAAGGCCTTACCATGACATCCTCCCAAAAGAGGCAAGCCTTTTGCAACCTTTTATGAAGGACATCCATACAAAATCTTGCAATGTTTGTTAATGATTCATTCTGTTCAATCATGATGTTATCACTTGATTGAATGCGACAGACATCATGAAGTGTTTGAGTACAGATTTTGTATACTGCATCTGATGCAAGTGTGAGTGTAGCTGCACATAAATGGCCACATACATCAAAGCTCTCACAGCATGAAAAAGTCATTTCCTCACAGCTAAAGCCTTCAGTGTCATTAATGTCAGCATCTGCAACACCTTTTACATTGTTGATAGTCTTATCTTGAGAACTGTGATCATCCTCATAGAGAGGAACATAGACAACCGGTTTGACTTCCACTAATGCCCTGAAAAATTCGATAGATTATGTTTGTAAAATTAAAGCAGATTCATAAACCTAGATTAACATGTCTTGTTCTCCTAAACTGAAGAAACTGAAATTTGAATATACAGCAGGAACAGCTATAATAAAGCATGTAAAAGAAGCATGATTTACAGACATTTGTTATAGGAGTGGCCAATCCTAATCTCAAAAAATATAATTTTGTAAAGCATTTGGAAATGTCATAAGATATTGTTCAGTCATACAAGTTCATTTTTAATTTTAAATCTTACACTCAAAAGAAAGCAAAAACCAAACTCGATTTTACAATATCAACCAGAAATATACGATTTTGAGTATCTATGTTATAGAGTAGAGCTTTAGCCTCAAGTACAACCAAGGCAAATCAATTCTATTCAGGATTTAAAAGTTGAAACCATCATACAACCCTGTTCCGAACCATTGTGTTTATGAATCATTTCATCTCCTTCCTGTTAATGGATTTAGTTCAACCTAGTTATCAAAGTTGAATAAACAAAGCACCACAACAATGGAAGTGATCACTTGGTATCCTTTGTTGTTTGGCTTGTCATACTGGGGTGTTTCTCCAACTTCTATGGTATATTGACTAATCTCTGAGCCATGTCCTATGTGAGGAATTGTGTTTCACTTAGTTGTTATCATTCATAAAGAGGCATCTGTTGTTTGTAATGCTGTTGCACACAAATTTAATTAGACATTGACTGCCTTTTATGAAGGGATTGAGCTCTAACTAGATGCATGACATGAAACTCTCAACTCTTTGAGGATGCCCTGAATGCTTATAATGAAATAAACATCCAATCATTATTGAATTGTCTGCATATAAAAGCAACTGGTTGGTATGAACGTTGGAAATTGGTTCCTTTATGAAAGTTTCATATGGTTCATCTTTCACTTGGCCTTATGCATATTTGCAAAGGCTTGAGATTAAAGAACCCTGGAACAAATGCCCTTATTATCTAATTTACCTTCTTGGTTTCATAACTAGGGCTTCTTTTAATTCAGATAGTTGTATGATTGAGAGAGTTGATATGTCATGTTACTAACAAAAAATATTATAGGCAAATTGTGACAATTTAATTTGTCTCTTTTGAGACAACTCAAACCAAAACAGAATGTGATGTAGAAAATCTCTTCAAACTATAAGGAAAAGCTCTTTGAGATTTGAAACTATAGCAGCCAAAATCTTTTCAGGAGAAAATTGGTAAACCGAAAGTTAAAAAACTTTTTGAAAAATTTGGGATTTACATAAGAAAAAAATTGGACTATAAAAATTAAGTGACAAAGTTTAGCTCATGAATTTATGTAATGAACACTCAATCCAAAGTTATCACTTGTCCCTCAGTCCTTGATCACACAAAACTTTATTTGCTTAGCAACTTGCCTTTTGACCTAAGGTGTTGCTTGATTGTATGTAAAACAAGGAAAACAAATCATTAATTAGCCTTCTGCAACTCTTTGATGTGCTCATTGCACGTCAAGGTGTGGTTGCTTTGTGGGGGTTCAGGGGCAGCACTCCTAGTGGTATTGAGGGGTAAGCCCCTCGCAGAGTTGAGGTGTAGCAACCCTGGCACATTCCTTGTTGCAATTCAGGGTGGGGTCAAGGGGCAAAACCTCCACTACCAAGCACAAATGAAGACCAACAAAACTACCTTCATGGTGTGCACCGTTTTCATTATTTGTTAAAGGCAAGGTCAAAGACGGAACATTTTGTAAGAAACAAAAAAAGGAACCCCAAAAAATGGATGGATCTTTCTTAGGTTCACTTGAGTTCCCCTGAGTTTATTTGGGTTCATCCTAGACCAACCTAACCCCACTCGCAGACAGATTGGATTGGATCACATATCTTGTTTGAATTGAACCTAAATCCAGCTAATCTACAAGCAGATCCAATAATATAGATAAAAAGTAATATGGCCACTGTTTATCAAAAAAATATTGCTTGCTTCAAATGACCTACGAGATGTGCTGAAATACATGTCTATGATTATTAAATGGAAAATGCCTACCATCAAGCTGCTCTGCTGCAAGTACACATCATTAAAATGACACCATAAACAAGAAGATACGTGGAAAGTATATACAATGTTCAATGTTAAAAGCTAAGATCTTGGGAAGACTGAGTAGGGCCAAAAACCTCACCTAAAATCATAATCTGCCATCATAATCAATAATCATGCATCCTTATTGTTGAAGCATTTCATGATGGAATTGACTATTAAAAATTGTCATCACTTGATATTGAAAGGATTGACATTATCAGATTTCCACAATCCATTTTTAATGCAAAATTTATTTCTGGATTCGATTGTGTGTTTTTTTAAGCATCTTCCACAATCCATTTTGCATTGAAAATGGATTGTCGAATATATAGAATGAAAATGCATTGCATCTTAAAAAAACATACAATCGAATCCAATCGAATCCAGAAATAAATGTTGCATTGAAAGGATTGTCGAATATACAGAATGAATCCCTTGCATTCTAGCTCTGCTATGTATGTCGTGCAAACACGGTGTAAAAGCTAGTTGAGAATTCCAAAAAAAGGTAAAAACCATGTAGGTGAAAAATTTAGGGTAGGGGGGGTTTTTGGTGATTTACAAAAATTGTTTGACAATTTAAACACATCTAAACACCAAAAACCCGTGAAAAACCATAGTCGATAATTTTTTCAAAGAGTCACAATAGTCCAGGAAAACTTGGCTACTACCTATTATGTTGTAAACACACGCTCCATTGCAAATGTGGATCCCCACCTTTTGCGTAGTAGTTTAGTGGTTTGCTTAGGTGTCATAGTTTAGTCTCCAATCTCTTTCTTGTGCTAAGTGTCGAGTTTTTGGGGTTTTTCATCAAGTTCAAAGATGTCATCAAGGAAGGGCGAATAGGTCACCCTCACAGTGATACAACCGGTGTTAGTCTTCAGGTCGGTGCCAACATGGTTGGAAGGATATTTTGATGCTACAGATGTGTTCACACAGGTAAATGGAGAAAATGCAACTTTTCGGGTTTATTTTGGACAAATTTCTAATTTTAGAAAATTGTTTTTTTTTCTATTTTTAGAAAGTGTCACTTTTAGCATTGATGGGTCAATTTGAGAAATTTCTATTTTCAGAAGTTTCTATTTTTAGGAAGTGTCGATATCAGAGGTAAAGTTCCTCCAAGATGTAGGAAAGATCCCAAATCAAGGCATGAATTCCATCCTTGAGGTATTCCAAGTCTTCGACAATGTAAATAGATCTTAGGGTTTTGAGGTCGATCATGTCAAAATGCAAAAAGGTTGCCAGGGTATCAAGGAAATCATCTAGAATGTTAGGTGGTTGCAAGCGAATGTTGAAAAACAATTTTGCCCCCACGAGGTTTGGATTATGGATAAATGTTGGGATAAAGGTTGAAGACAAAAAAGAATACCTGAGGATTGATTATCCACTCAAAGCCAAAAATTAAATTACCTATCGGAGATTGCATCAAATGTTGGGATAAAAATTGGAAATATATGAGGTTCAATTTTCCAGTCAAGGCTAACAAATCAACTTACATAATGGGTGGTTGCATCCAAAGTAAGGATAAATGTTCGAATAAAAGTGAGGATTAATTTGTCCCTATGCAGATCGAATTTCCACTAATAAGAATTGAGATTCCTTATACCTTGCAAATCAAGAAAATTAAAAACTTTATTTTTATTCTTTTTTGCAAATCACCTAAAGGGAGAAAATCAAAAGCATATTTTTGCAAATTGTATATGAGAGCAAAAGAACATAAGTTTTATCGTAATGTTGATCAACCTAGTGCAAATTCAATCAAGAACATGCATTCTCTGAAAGTATTAAGGCAATATCAAATCAAAAACAAGAACTAGCTTTCATGAAATGCATAAGCTAGAATTAAGATGTAAAAGATTGTAAGGTGTATGTTTGTAAATCATTGGTAAGAATCTAAAATAACATTGAATGTTGATTCCTTTCAAGTTCTTGATCAAGAATTTTCATGATTATTTCTTATAAAACACTTTATTTCTAACATGAATGTAATCACCTTTTCTTGCAAGGATTAAATGAAGATGATCGTTGGAGATGAGGTTCGAGAGAAGACATCAAGATGAGAAGGCTAGCTCAAGGACAAGAACAAAGAAGGGATTTAATGCCAAGGAGGAAGGCGAATTCAAGGATCGGGTAAGGAGAAAGGATAATGTTCAAGGGCATGCATTTCATGCATGGAGGCGATTACTGACTCAAGATCAACAAGGAAATCTTAAGGCAAGGGCAATTTCAAAATATTTATCAAGCAAGAGAAGGAGATTTAAGCGAAGGGTTGCATTCAACATGAAGACAAGTACAATGATCTGAACCAACAACCACCCAAGGAGAAAAAGAGATCAAATCGACTTCAAGTTTGAAGGAAGCCAAAAGGATGAGCATCTAGAGGCCAGGACTGCCATGAAGATCGAATAAACAAGGAAATCCATGGAAGATAGTTTCACAAAAGTTGTTCAAGGATGGAAATGTTGAGCATCAAGAGATACTATTAAAGATGCAAAGGAAGATTCCAAGAGTAGGATGATGTGGCATTTGCTTATGTTCAACCAATCAAATGTTTCCACGTCATCACCATATCAAGATGAATCAGACTTGTGATCAAGGATGAGGATAAGGTATATATGCTTCTAGAAGCAAGTTTGTTGTAACTCTAAGGGGCAAGAAATTTTCCTATTGGCCCATAGATAGGTGCTCTATTCTAATTGGTCAACATTTAATTTTTGTAGGTGGTAGTTGTAGGAAACCCTAATTAAGGTTGTTTAGAATTACTTGGGTTGTTGATCTTGAATCAATTGGGGTCATCCATTGTACTTGGGGTCTCTATATAAGGTCTGTTCATTTATTTTGGAAGAGAGATTTCCAGAGAAATTGTTGCAAAGATACTACTTAAATAATAAATAAAATTCTTTGACGTTGGGTGAATACTTGTTTTCTTTCACAAGTTAGTATGGTTTCTTGTTTCTTACTAGAATAGATTTATTTTGCAAGTTGTTAGTAGATGAATGAAGGATTGATAGCATTGCTTATGGCGAAGTTGTTAAGTTCATACATGTTATGATTGGGTGATTTTCAATTGTAGTGTAAGTTTAGCCTAAACTTTTTAATAATATAAACTTAACTTCTATTACTTTGTTCATTGTTCAAATTTTTGGTGGACACGAGTAATGTGAAAATCTATTAGGTATCTTAGAAGATTGCACCATCTTTGTGGAGTTGTTGAACTCTAACCAAAGATAGGTTTGATTTCATCTTTGCAAGATTGGTGTCCTGAATTCATAGGATTAGTTTAGGGTTAGAGTTAATCTTCCTAAAACCCTCTTTTGCATTTTATTTTCAAGCATTTTTGTAGAAGTGAGTCCAGAGAACTCAAAGCAATATCATTCAAATTAAAAGGGTTGAAGGAAGTTGGTAAAGCTTGGAATTGAGAAAAAATCTTAGAAAAATTATGTAAGTCCCCCTTGGGTTACAAACATACATCATTTCAATTGAATCTATCCCAAACAGCAAAATTGCCTACATTTGGAACCTTTGGGTCAACTTTGTGATCACATAGTTTGGCACATCGGAGATTTTGTTCAAGAGAGGATAGAGTACCTTTGGTATTTTATTTTGTGTTGAATGTGCATAAAAACGACACCAACACTACCCCTATTCATGATTAATCATGACCAATCGTGATTTTTTCCCCTTTACTGCTTCTCTATCTAAAACTTCCCTACACGCTAAACCTAGGATGCCGGTTCGGGTTTGAGTTCGAAGAACCGGTTCGACAAAATTTTGAAAAAGGGGTTTTTGGGTTCGGGTTTGGTTTTTAAAAAATATGTAATTTTTTAATATATATATATATACATATTTTGATATTTATGCAGCCTAGAAGCATGAGTTAAGATTAGAATGTCACATAGTATCATAAAAACTAAAAGTAAACATTTAAATTTGTAAACATAGCATCATGAATCATGAATCCATGATCATACCATCATATACTTCAAGTTCAAGTTCAACATCAAAGATTCAAAACATTAAAATTAAATCAAAACATCAGTTCAAGTATCATTGTTTGAAGTTCAACTAATGGATTAATAATTTATTGATATTCTTCTTCTTCTTCATCATCATCTTCTATATGGAGCCTAATAAGACTCGAAGGTTAATTTTTCACCTTTTATTGGAGCAGTTTCCATCCCAAATTATTAAATGGGGGTTTGGGAGCAAAGCCCCTTGCGGGGTCAAGGGGCAGCGCTCCCTTGTGCCCCCGAAAGCTCAACCGACTTTAATTATTTTATAAAGGCATCAAGAGTTATTTTTCATCGGGCAAAATTCATCACAAATACGCCATAAAATAACGTTTTAAGCGAAATCCCAGGCGAAATTCGTCACAAATTCGCACCAAATTCGGTTTTTTTGGCGAAATTCGCCCAGGTTCGAACCAGCTCAACCCGGGTTCAAATTTGGCATTTAAAAATCGAACCCTGCCCAAAAAATTCGAACCCACAGGCGAACCGGACCCGAATTTCGAACTGGTTCGAATTTCCCAGGGTCCATAGGGGCCAGGGGCCAAACCCGGTATCTTAGCACTAAACTATACAAAAAATATACAGTTGTTTACACTATGCAATACTTCTTTTGTTGGGTGGGGGGTGTGATTGGGTTTGCATAAATATTTATACCCCTAAAAGTTTTCGAGTAAAGAAAACAAGATTTTCATTAGCAACAACAACCTAGAATTTTAGTGGTCGGATTTGTGCCAACCTAATCAAGATTAAGCTATATAGCTTATTCACACTATAAAACCTTGATCCATAGCTAGTCACTTCACTCTAGAACAAGAGTTAAGTTAATCCTTACACTTATAGATTATCTATAAGAATTATTGATAGGGGGCCAACGGCATTCCTAGTGTCATTTATCAAGTATTGGCAACCCTATTCCATAAATCAACAGCTTACCTAGATTGACTAGTATGATTAAAACATTATATGAACGTATTTGATTATGTTGACATATAATATTGATAACCTTCACTATTAGGAATATATATATATATATATATATATATATATATATATATATATATACATATATATTACTCATTAGAAATTACCTTAAAAATAAAATAAAATGAAAGAATGAAATAATATTAAAATTAAAACATATAGAATGAAAAGGGAGCCAAAAAAAACAATAGATCATGGCATTTTTTCCAAAGACCCTCTAGGAAAGGATGAGGTCATTCATTGAGTTGCTTCTCCCTCCAAAGACTAGGAGACAACCCTCATTTACAAGGAAAGGCACAAGTATGCAAAGGATGGTTGCAAATTTACAGGGGATGGCATTTCTCCTCTTTGGCCACCCAGATTTGTAGGTCAAGGATGGCATCCCATGTCAAGGGACGGGTAAAAGGGCCCACAACCTCTTAAAAGATGGTAGAGAAAAGCATTAGAAGGAGATTGACTAGAGTTTGGGAAGAGTTGCAGGGCAATTAAATGTGGGACATGATAGATTGGAGATGTTTATTTAGGTAGAAAATTGTAATGTCCCCTTTTCGGGCACATTATTTCGTGCCTTATAGTTAGCCTTTTCATCATGGTCCGGTGGGCTAACCGAGGTTTGGCAGAGGATCAGAGGGATGTTTGGCCTAGGCATTTTCAGTTTCAGGCCAATCAGAGTAGTTTCCACAGGGTTTCCAGGGTACTTACTATTTATAGTAAGTCGATAGAACTCAGTTTTCCTGGCATTTCAGTAGTGGACTTGGAGCGTCTCGCCGAGAGCTTTCTGGCAAGCTATCACACGTCTTCATCCGAGTTCGTTTGGCCCTCCGTTTTAATGCCAGAAGATTCCTACTTTATTTTAATATGTCACTTTATAACCCAACGTTATATTTATTTAAAAAGTGACTTTAAGTGGAATATGAAGAGACAAAGTGGGGAAACTGAAGAGTCACAGTTGCAGCTTTAAAAGAAGACTTGGAGTCTCATTGATTATGCTTAATTTGATGAATTTATTTTCTCTTGGAGAATCCAGAGAGCTTCATCTTTCGGTTCTGAAACCTGAGGACGAAAACCTTCAGGCTTTCTCGGTGGATTGGACGGAAACCCAGTTCATCTCCGGTGCGGATTCACAGCAGAGTTCGCCATTGCACTTCCAGGTTCTTCTTATCATTTGATATTACTGTTGAAGATTGTAGTTCAGATTTTGGATTGCGGAAATCCCATTATTATTGTATTGTTGTTGTATTACGCAATAATATTTGCTGTATTACGCAATAATATTTGCTGAGGGTTTTATTGGGATATTTGCTGGTTTATTGTTATCGAATCAATGGTTTATTGCATGCGTTTAAATGTTTAAATCTGTATGAGATATTTTTGTGGAAACTTGGGAAAGACCCGGTTCGGTCATTACAGTGGTTTCAGAGCTCAAGGGAAACATAGATAGATTGCATCTTGCGTAACGCGGCTCTACCACCTTATCCGCAGTCGCGCCCAAATTCATGCTGTAAGAGCTATCATCAAGGAAGGCGCTTGAAGTAATACAGTTGCAGTGTTTAACGTGAGTTTTGGAGGAAGAACTCGTGCCATTCCTTACTGTGCTACTAAGTGGGACCTTTCTCCCTCCTTGCGTGACCACATATGACGGCTTACTAGACCCCAACTACAGTATTCGATATCTTGGTTTTTCGCCAGCAGTCACCAGCCATAAGCCATAATAGGTGCATATACTCCGTCTGATTCATATTTCATAACCTTGCACTATTGTATTTAAATCTGGATTGTAACTGACTATCTGCATATACACTAGAGGTGCTAGCATGTGTTGTTAGTAAATGCTCTTAGTTAGCAATACCACTGGGATCATTCATTTGAAATATGTTTATTAAGTTGAAGATATCGATGTTATAGTTCCTGCAGTAATAATATCTTGGGATTATGTTTATGAGCCTTCTGTGTACATTTTTAGACCTTGAATCAGAATCAGTCACAGTCATTTGGTGACGCCTTTAACTAGAAAAAACTATCCCGACCCTAAAAGTACAGAAAAAATATGTCAGCATCAGAAGAGATCACAAATTAACACCTTATCGGATGTGGGAAGAAACTGGTTGAGTATTTAAAGCGTAGTAGTCTATTCAGTGAAATTTACGGACTGAAAAATTTTCAAAAGTTTCACCGGAGCCTCTTAAGCATATACCATTTCAGATTCACACCAGAAGATTAGAGATAATTTCAGGAATTGCTCCAAGCACCAGTAACATGTGGACAATATTATAGAAATCTGAAAACTCAGAGAAATCAGATTGAATGTTATTTTGATTGATTTTAAGTAATAAAGGTGAACAAACATATTCTAAGAGAATTGAACAAAGGGAAGGTACCGCCTTGTATCTCGCAAGGGTTAGAAGGTTTCACTTTTCCAGAATTCAGAAATTTTGCTATTCCTTTTACAAACAGCTAGTTAGAACCCTTACCTAGGAAAAGATGGCATGGTTTGGAAAAAGTCTCGAGGGATCTTGTTAAGATACAACAACAATTAGCTTAGATTTCACAGCCTGATGAAAGGACAGAAATACTCGATATGTATGAGGAGTATAACACACTTCCTCCACAAGTTCAGAGAGATTTAACCTTCTCTAGTTTCATGGACTTTCATCCAAAGCTTCAACACAAGAATTTAATGGCAAAGAAGCAGTGTCAGGATTTGGCTCGGGATCTACTTGCACAAGATAGGTGCAGAAATTTATACGAAGAGTTTCCAGCTATCATTAATCAACCTATAAGTGAACAAAAAACTAAGTCAGTTATTGAAGAAAAGCCTTATGAGGTTGTCATTGAAGCAGGAGATTGCAAAACAAATATTGAACCAATGCATGAAGGAGAGGCTAAAGGAGAGGCAGCAAATATACAGGTTAAAGAATATGAGGAATCATGTGACTTCTTTAGCAGCACCTCACTTATGTATAATGCTGATTTGGAGGACCCATTAGAGAACACATCCCAAAATGACAATGATGAGAAGCATGCCTTGAAGAGTCAGCTGAAAGTCAATAACGATTCTATTACTGCAGCTCTTGTTCACCATGATAGCACTCACCAGCTTATTGAGGATCTTTACAGGAAAGCTCCGAAAGAGGCAGGACAAGGTGGAGTAGGGAGTGAATCTTATGTTGATTTACAGGGAGTCAAAACAGCATTTGAGGTTTGGAAATCAGAATATCTATGTTTACTGTCGGATCGCGACTACCTGTTACAGGTTGCAAAAAATTATGCTGAACAGTTAAAGAAAAAGGATGATGAGGCTAATAAGCTCAACAGAGAGCTTAATATTGCTCAGGAAACATTGGAGCACACGCATCTTGCTCTTAAGGAAGCACGAAATCAGATTGTTGCCACTAGCCAGTACAGGGAACAGGACAATAGGGAAAGGTCTGAATTCTTTCAGGAGGTGATACAAGAACTTGACAGCATACAGCAGAGCTATGACTTGGATAGCTGTCCCAAAAGATCTTTGGATCATCCAGAGTTTCCTTATGAGTTAGATAACTTTCAGGCGATCGACAATTTCTTGTTTGAGATGGATGCTGATTTGATTTTTGATAATCCTTTCTTTGAGCTAGATGAGGAAGGTATTTCCTATCCCCATGACGAGGATGAGGTCGATTACAGAATTTGGGACCCAGGGTCAGCTATTAGAGGTGAATCTTGGTCACCAGGTTGGAGTAGCGGGATGAGCTCAGTTGCTGAGCAGTGTGGGTTTAACACCAGCAGTCCAGGATGGGCAGTTATGTCTTGTGGTATGATGGGTGATATGTCGTTCCTTGCACTACCTCGCGTTGATGGTGAGATGTCTCGTTTTAGCGAGCATCCTATGGATCATTCCTCTTTCCACACAGTCGTGACTCCTCTACATTATCATACTGATTCATCTAGTGCTTATGGTAATTCTATCACCGCATATTTTAGGCATGATGATGATGTTCGGGTAGAGCTTATTCAGTACGGGGTTATCGAGCTTGGTATAATGATTATGCTTGTTGGGGTGAATTTTTCACACCATGGTGTACACTGTATGACTCCGGGTATTAAGAGACAGTTATGGAATCCTTATGCTGATTCAGGAATTCCAGTAGAGTTAGTTAGTGCATCGCATGTTGGCCACATTATATGGGATGCATTTGGTTTTCCATTCAGCCCACCTACGGAGAACTTTCTTTCCCGATTATTGTAGAGGTGTGGGGTGAGTGATTGGTTGGGTATGCTTCCTCGCTTGCAGATGGAACCCTTGTCCGACAGTCTGCGTATCTTGCCTCTTCAGTACAGTTTCCAGTTCGGGCGACAGATCAGAGGGGCAGTGTTATGGCAGTTGGACATTTCTAGTGATTCACTCAGTAGGGGCATTGGGCATCAGGATATTTCAGCAAGCTGGGGAGATGGATGGCCCTTTTGCTTATGGGATCCAGGAGGGACGTACTTGCAGTTGGTATTTATTCAGGGAGTCGATTGGTGTGAGGTTTGGTTTCTCCCTGCATCTGACCGTAGAGGTGCCAATGATCTCAGTTGGAGCGAGGTTCTCAGTTGGGTTGAGGATTTTCTCACAGATGACGGCGACACAGGGCAGTTTGGTATGACTAATCCCGCAGTGATTAGGGATCCTGACATTAGATTGGTTGTTGTTTTGTTGCTGTGTGAATGGCTTCACAAGTCAGGGCATAATATCTATTTCAGTTTCACACGACAGGTTGGTGGAGCAGCTTCCCTGAGGTTGGTTTGGGATCCAGGTATTATGATCGCAGCATGCAGATACTGATTGCTTGAGGGCAAGCAATCTCCGGGAAGGGACGATTTGTAATGTCCCCTTTTCGGGCACATTATTTCGTGCCTTATAGTTAGCCTTTTCATCATGGTCTGGTGGGCTAACCGAGGTTTGGCAGAGGATCAGAGGGATGTTTGGCCTAGGCATTTTCAGTTTCAGGCCAATCAGAGTAGTTTCCACAGGGTTTCCAGGGTACTTACTATTTATAGTAAGTCGATAGAACTCAGTTTTCCTGGCATTTCAATAGTGGACTTGGAGAGTCTCGCCGAGAGCTTTCCAGCAAGCTATCAAATGTCTTCATCCGAGTTCGTTTGGCCCTCCGTTTTAATGTCAGAAGATTCCTACTTTATTTTATTATGTCACTTTATAACCCAATGTTATATTTATTTTAAAAGTGACTTTAAGTGGAATATGAAGAGACAAAGTGGGGAAACTGAAGAGACACAACTGCAGCTTTAAAAGAAGACTTGGAGTCTCATTAATTATGCTTAGTATGATGAATTTATTTTCTCTTGGAGAATCCAGAGAGCTTCAACTTTCGGTTCTGAAACCTGAGGACGGAAACCTTCAGGCTTTCTCGGTGGATTGGACAGAAACCTAGTTCATCTCCGATGCGGATTCACAGCAGAGTTCCCCATTGCACTTCCAGGTTCTTCTTATCATTTGATATTACTGTTGAATATTGTAGTTCAGATTTTGGATTGCGAAAATCCCATTATTATTGTATTGCTGTTGTATTACGCAATAATATTTGTTGAGGGTTTTATTGGGATATTTGCTGGGTTATTGTTATCGAATCAATGGTTTATTGCATGCGTTTAAATGTTTAAATCTGTATGAGATATTTTTGTGGAAACTTGGGAAAGACCCGGTTCGGTCATTACAAAAATGTTCCCGTTAAGTTAGGTGTTGCTCATTGGGGTTTGTTCTTAGTAATAGCTATTTAAATTTACATATACAACAATTAGCCGTGACTTACCTGCCTCTAGTGCCTAAGAGTTTCATTTTGTTCCAATTTTCTTACGGCAAAGAATTGAAGTAAACTTCAAAACTCTACGTAGGTCTGAGAGCATTTTAAAATTGGAATGATTTATTGGATAAATCCCTAAAACCAAAACCTGCTGAAACCCTCAAAGGCCTTTGTTAATAACCATAACATGAATTTTTGTTTTAGTTGTACACTCATTCATAATTGTAGGGAGATTAGATTTACGGTAGTTGCAAGCTTCCAAAAAATGTTGAATCCATTAACTAGAAAATGTTACTGACTAGAAGGTTAGAGAAGTAGTTTTACAATCAAGGAATAAGATTTTATAACTCCAATAAAAATGTAAACTCTACCATGGATAGAAGGGAAAAGGGAGATTGCTTCATTGATAAAGGTATTAATTAATAAAAGGAATTATGAATGGGCCATATATCATGAACTCAGTTGAAAAGAAAAAGGCGCACCCTCAAATTAACCAAACAAGCTGGTTTTCTCTTGCACTCGCAGTTTTTAGACCAATCACTTAACCATATGTATAAAACCCAAGGTTCCATGGAGACGAGCATGCTTGGACACTTCGGAGATGAGTACTAGTATCGGTACGGCTAATTTTTCAAAATAGGAGACAAAAGTACTTGGAGATGCCAACATTTATATAATATAATTTAATATTTTATAGGAAATCTGAAAAATATAATGACATTGAATTTTCAAAACAAGAACAATGATCAAGTTTACTGTTAAACATTAACTTTGAAGATTAAGTACACAAATAAAAAATGTCATACAATCATATTATCATTGAATCAAAGTTTCAAACTAATTACATATTGGAATAAGCTTGATAAACAGCAAGCTGATACGCAAACAAAAATCTGAAACAAAAATCATAAATCTTAATCTATCATCTACTCTTCTACGCCTTAATTAACCATATCAAGGTCCTCAACTATGATGCTCTCCAAATAGTCATCACTCTCAAGCTTAGGTTCCTCTGATGGTAGAATAATAGGGCATAAAATAGTAAGTCCATCTGCTTCAACCACTTCTTCCAATATGGCTGCAACTTCTCCATCAGGCGAAATTTGATCCGATTTTGCTGAAGGACCCTCATTGTACCCAGTAACTACACAAGAGTGAAGACGGCGTGAGCTATGAATGTACACTAGGTTCTTTGCTTTCATTGACCCTAATAAGTTACTCTTTAGTGAACAAATGAACCCGTAAGCACTACAATTTCTCTCACAAGATGAAGAGCTAGCTACTTGTGAGAGCAATCTTATTGCAAATGATTGCAATTCAGGGGTTTCACCTCCATGGTTCCACCGCCACTCTATAGGGTCTTTATTTACTTTCATATCATATAAAGCTCCCGCTGAACCAAAAATCACCTTGCTCGCGTGAAAACTTATTCCATTGACTTCTCAAAATTGAAGCATCCTCACCTCGGCCATAAATCTTTTTTATTGCAGCCCAAAATCCTCTCATTACCTCTCTATCCTAATGTGGAGCCCTCTTAATAGTCATCTATGTATCATACCATATAGGATTAAGGGCATAGGCAAGACAATGAAGAGGTGTGTTAAGCTTGCTCCATCTTCCATGTAACTTTTTCTCTATCGAAGGATATAGAGAAGGATCTTTTGCATCAGTTATTGTCTTGACTCTTTCACACATGGAATCTATTGCTTCATAGACTTCTCCCAAACATGCCTTATCTAAATCTGCAAATCTGATTGGCTAACATTTGGGCTTAATAAAGTCCACTACAAATTTTAAATCAGCCCAAAATTGCTCCAAGAAATTTGCAGCGGGGAAGGTCGTTGATATTTCGGGAGAACAATATAGGCGGAGTACCTAAAAGTTCACCATACTTTAGCTGATAGCCTTGGTAATAAAAATAATTGCAATTTCAAGTACAAAAGATAAAATCAATTCTTAGATATTCCCATTAGCACCATACTAGTTTTTAGAGAGAACACAAAACAATAATTGTAACACCCCAGAATTGGCACCTTACAATTCTAATCAATTTTGGTGCATTTTCTCATCATCGAAGTCCTATTGTACTAGGCAAATTCTCCTTCCTAATTGACTTTAATTGACTTAGTCTCAAATGCAAAAAACTTGAATTTGCATAAATCTCACACTATATTCAATTCCTAAATTTTTAAGATTTATTAGCTAAAAATCCCTATTATTAATTAATTTAATTCTAAAGTCCTAAGTGCTTTTAAATTAAATTAATTCCACCCCATTTAGCTAATACACATCAAAAGGAATTAAAAATTATTTGGTTATTTGAAAGGATTATCCTCGAATGAATTTCATAATTCCGTGTGAAAAGCCACCCATGTGGCAATAATTCATTTACTTAATTAAATAATTCCTTCAATTTTGTCTCACCTTCCTCCATGGAGATGAAGAGTCAGCCGTTTCTTTCCAAAAAACTCTTCATCCTCTCTTCAGGCTTTTCTATATTATGGACCTTCTTTTCTTCATTTGAGAGGAGCAATTTTAGAGTATCAAAACTATAGCAAATTCTTGTCTCAATTCTCTCATGTTTTCAATCTTTTATTGCATAATTAGTATAATTTCATTTAGATTAATGGCATTTTGCATCTTAATTTAGTGCTTATGTATCAAATAGCTTAATTCTATTATTTCTTTCAAGCTTCTTGGATTAAAATATGCATTTCCATTCCTAGATTATACTTGCATTTCTCATATAGAATAGTTTCAATTTCAGTTTTCAATGCTTTCAAATCCTCCATTTTAGCAATGGTCATGGTTGTTGGCTCTCGTTCTGAGAGTAATTAAATACCCCAACTAAATAGGAGGCAACAGGTCGATTCAATCAATATTGTGGAATGGACAATTCATGTTCATTTTCACAATTCGATGATTGAGCAATGACTATGTTGTGTTTGTGCCTGATTTAGAGGTCACTTTCAGACATACATTTTGGCGCCCACCGTGGGGCAGAAAATTGATTTCTGACCTCACTCTTGAATTTTTTTTCTGACAAAATTCTGTACTCTGTCGTACGGCCGTACTTCTCTGTGTAAGGATTCTCGAACGAGAATTCTGAGCATGTCGCACGAAGTTTTGCACTTCCTCGCGTGAAGCCTTGCACTTCCTTGCGGGAAGCCTGGTACTTCCTCGCGCGAGACTTGATAACAGTTTTTAAAATTTCACAGTTTTTTGCAAGTACTGTTTCTGTTTTTTCTGATTATTCTAACATGTTGCTGTTTTTATCTTTCTGATTTTTCTGACAGCATAACAGTGGGTTGCAGGTCGCTTGACAAAGATATAAACTTGCTAATGGTTTGCTTGCAGGACGGTTGTCGAAGATCATAAAAAAACATTGTGCTTGTTTATTGCTTTCATCACATAGTATAAATAAGGCCTTGTTAAAATTTCTTGGGAATCTTGATAGCAAAATAGGGGAAATAGGCTCGTCATTACATGGAAGTGATGCCCATGGATGAATCCGAGACCCAGACATTGCTAGCATGATGGAGACCTAGGGAAGCAAGGAAAGTTAACGAACCTTTAACAAGTTCACTTGTTAGGGGATTCTGCTCTTCTCTCTTTGAGAGAATCAAAAACCCAAAGGCTTGTGAATTGGTTGGAGGAGAGTTATCTCGGTGATGAATATGTCTTGCGTGTTTGGGTAAGGTGAAGAGGTAGAGAAGTATGCTCTTCTCTCTTTGAGAGAATCAGAAAATCCGACCCTCGAATCCAAGCCAAGTTTTGTGTCACCTTTAGAGGGCCTGCCGGAAGTTGAACCTCTAAGAACAACCCAAGTGAGTACACACCTATTGCCGGTGATTCCACCTCACTATAATAAAGTCTGCTTTGTCGAGTCCAAAGACTCCAAAGCCATGGTAACTTCTTTCTCATGATTCTAACTATCATCGTGAGAAAGCCTTGTTTGTTGTACTGAGCGGCGCCGCTCCTAGCCCTGCTTGCGGGGGTGTATGACTTTCAAGTGTTGGTGTGGCTGCAAGGCCCCAGCCTTGTATCAGGGACACCGAAGGTTATTGTGAACGGAAGCCCACTAAAAACATTCTTTGTTAGATGCCTACCTAGATCACCTCCGAAAGAAGACATAATCTGTGCGCAGGTAAGGGGAAGAATCTCTCCCCTAGATTCTCAACATAGGTATGCACCTGGATGCTTGAGGTGGTATATGACGCTGGCCCCTGCTTTAAGGGTAACCTTCGAACATATATTACTGAGTCCTTGGAAACACCAAAAACACGGGCGCCCTCTTGGGGGTGACAGTGCTGTGTGAGGTGCACGCATACGCATAAGTCAGTGAGGCACGGATTTTGTCTTCTCTACCATTTTTTTTGTAGGGATAACTAAGTGTTTGTTTCGAGTCTTAAACTGTCCAATCTTGATTAAACAAAGACTCCCATGATTCTGCCAAGTTGCCATGTCCTTGGTAGAACTGTTTGCGACTACTTGCGTCACTATTGCTTGATCAAAACTTTGTGCTTGTTAACGATTGCTTGTCACATTCAAACTGAGATTGCTGATCTGAACTGTTATAAAACTGTCCTAAATCTGGAAATTCTGTCAGAGAACAGTCCTGACTGTGTCTCGAAATCTGATTTTTGTCTCGAAAATTGAGTCGATCTGTCGAAACCTGGAGTTTTCTCGCACGAGATTCTAGAAACTGAGCATTTCCTCGCGCGAGATTTCATTTTCTCGCGCACAGTTAAGAGTTTCCTCGCGCAAACCAACACTTTCTCGCGCGAATCTGTCCTATGGTGTCCTAAAACAGCGAGTTATTTCCCGTTGACTGATGAGTTTTTCGCTTGATTTGATTTTTGTCTTAGACCTGATTGCTTGTTTCCCTGTTGTCTGCAGTCTGAAACTAATTGTCTCGAGTTGCGAACTGACCGATTCTTTCTCAAACTCGTTTTGTCTCTTTGTTCTTTGTCCTACCTTTCTGTGCTTTTGTACCTTGTGACGCAATAGTCACATCTCGGCTGTTCTAGCCATACTCTCGACGATTCGTGTCGGGTGCATTTCACATCTTGGTTGTTCTAGCCTTTATCTCCTTTTCGCTATTTCTAGAGACACAGTTTTGAGTTGGATCCTAAGTCCTCTCTCGTTTCATCTTTGTCTACACTTTCCTTATCCTGAGTTGCAAAAGCAGGTTCGTTTCATCAAGTGATAGGACTCTTGAACTTAGTCGTTTACTGTGTATTATAAGCGGAAATTATTGTAGACTCTTGAATTGCGTCCTTTGCAATTCTGTAGTGTCAGTTCTATGAATAGACTGTGATGTGCTCTGAGACGAGATTAAGGTGCCATTCAATTCCAGTGAAGAGTCGACTAGTCTACTTCATGTGTGGTGATGGACTGAAAACTCTTGTGGGTGTGCGACTAAGATTATTGCAAGTTTTTTGAAAAGTGCGGGTATCCAAAGAAAGTATAACGACATTTATACCTCATGGCCAGTTTTAGCAAAACATGTGTTTTTAGGAAGGTTAGTTAATGTTTAATGAAGGTATAAGTATCTATACGGATAATTCGAGAGCACATCCTTGTGCTGCTCAAGATTGAAGCAATTGTTTTCAACTTCTAGAGCGCATAATATTAATGCCGTGAATATGGATAATGTCCTGGTTATTATTCAAAAAGTCTGGAGCACATAATATTAATACCATGAATATGGATATTGTCGTGGTTGTTATTTTTGCTGTAGGGAAATAAAATGAAGGGGAAATGAGATGATCACACAGAAGATTGGAAAAAAAAAAAATTTATACAGACGAATCTAACTTCAACAGTTTCTTATTTTGTTCATAGGAGTTACTTGAATGCTGAGAAAGGGAAGTCTAGAACGATTATTGTGAAGAATACATCAGGAAATATCATCATGATCTTAGTGGGAGCTTCTAAATCAAGTTGAGCTACCCTATCGACTTCAACCAAAGAGTCGTTCTAAGCTAAATAGGAATTCTTATGTCTACTCGAACATTTCATATTAAAAATAATAGCAAACAGGGTTGAGGGGCCCCTACTTACATCTTGATTATCAGGTAAAAAAACTATGCTCGTGTTTACTAAAAACGGGACCTAGAGACTGCATAGTTCTCGCGTACAATGATATGTTGTAGCAGTTGTATGAATGAAACCAATTACACCTGAGATTTGACTCATAATGTTTTCTATGGAAATTGGGTGAGTTTCTTCTTTACTCAGCGATAGAACTAGCCGTTTGAGATGGATCTATAATTGACTGGTTAATGTGACTACCACGGAAGGGGCTGAAAGGAATAGATGTCCTTTGGCAACAGTCAACACCATCTTGGTTTTCTCAAATTTACCATTAAGAGACTCGAACCTGTCATTGTTGTTGTATGTGTTTGGGAGTCATAATCACTGATGTGGAGATTGGCATAAAGCTCTTGTTGTGGTCAGCTATGAAATTAATGAATGTAATTGTGACTATGGATTCCAGACAGTTGTTTTCTTAATTCCACGACAGCATACAATGACTGATTGTTATCAAAGTAGAAGCATTTGGAACAAAAGATTGAGGGCATATTCTAGTGGGTTACTACTAGATCCTTTATGCTATTTGCACACAAACTATAGGACAAAATACTAGAGAGTAGAAGGGAAAAAATCTAGTAGGAAACGAGGGTGGATACTGCATTGGTAAAACAAAATGAAGACAATGGCAAATCAGAAAAGTGATATTTTCTCAAAAGAATTCAATGATGCATTTAATGGTGATCAGCTAAGGGACTTGCAGAAAGAAAAGGAAGTAGGGGATTGGTTGATGTAACAGGATAAAAATTGAAGTCCATGAAATTTCCTGATGTTGGTCTCTCTAAGCTGGAGGAATTAGACTCATATTTGTCTAAAGTAGACCAGTCAGATTGGAGGCTTCTAAATTGGGCTTTTCAGCCCTCAATGCTCAGTTTGATCAAGCACAAGTTTATGGAACATCCTTATGAAGAAGTGAAACTTGCAATATCTTCTTGTCATAGTGAGATCATAAGAATAGCAGCATCCAGACAATGTGAGAGCTTGTGTTTATACTATTATGTCTTTAATCTTAGATGAGGATTATGATATTTGCAAGCAATTGCAATAAAATATGTTGACCATTTGGAGAAAGGAGCATAATGTCTCACCTATAGCTTATGAGTTCTCAAAAGCGTTGATTGAGCAGAAGATTAAAAACTTCAAAAAACAGATGATTGAAAATGAAATAATCTCAATGGGCTTACAGGTTGCATGGTCTTCCAAAAAGAGTAAGAACCAAATGAGAAGGGAGCAGATTTGTGATAAATCATGCGTTCTTTAAAGCAGCAGTTCACTTATGGATGATAGTGTTTTGGAAGATCCCAAATTTGGTGAGTAAATGTCAATAAGGATGCCCATTTGGTAAATTCTGAAATGGATAAAACCAACATGTTGTTAGAAGAAGGTCTACCCTACGAATCTGAAATCGTTGCAGTAAGGGGCTGTCTGAACTTGTGAATCCAAATTATACCAAGAATTTGACACTCAAGGGGTTGATTTGGAGGACCTATTGGAAATGCATTTCAAGATAATGTTGTTGAAAAACATACTTTTAAGAATCAGCTAAAGGTCACTGGTGATATGATTGTTGCAGCCTTAGTACATTATGATGACCATCACAGGATCATTGAAAATCTCTACAGGAAGGCTCAGATTGAAAGGAGACAAACGGTCATGGAATGTGATTCTTATTTTGTAGACTTGTAGGTGGTCAAAGTACCTCTTGAATCAACGAAATCTGAATATTTGAATTTACATTCTGACAAGAATCATATCTTAAAGGTTGTTGAAGTGTATGCTAATAAATTGGAGGAAAAGGAGGATGAGATCAATAAGCGCATCATGAAGCTTAACGATACACAAGAGATATTGGAGAATACACAAATGGATCTTCAAGAAGTGAAAACTCAGATTGTTGACACCAATCATTTCAAGGAGCAAGAGAACAAAGGAAGGATTGAATTTATCAAGGATGTGATCAAGGAACATGACAACATCCAACAAACTTATGATTTGGACAACTGTCCCAAAAGAACAAGCAATTAAATTTGGACCAGCCAGAACACTTGTATGAGTTTGGAGTTGAGGACAATCATCAATTGATTGGCAATTCTTTGTTTGAGGTAGATGATGATTGGACATTTGATAACCCACTCTTCGAGTTGGATGGGGAAGTTTTTCCCGATTCCACTAATGACAATAGAATTGATTGCAAGATTTGAGACCCAAGTGTTGTTCCTAGTGATGAGATTTGGTCATGGGATTGGAGTAGTGGATCAAATTCTAGAGTTAGTACCGCTGCCAACTTTCTGATCAACTTACACATGTGATCAAATACTAATCTACAGATGAGTTGGATGGATCCTTTGGTTCAACAAATAAGTGGTTCCTAGTTGAGGGTGGATGGTAGGTATGAATTGATCGGAGGAGGTGATTTTTCAGCTACTTCCATACTCATGAATCCTATGTATTCAATGGCATTTGAGATTGTTTACTGTTGTACTAGTTCCTTAGCAGTGTTGGTGTTGACCTCAGTCATGAAGTTGTTTGATTATATGCACTTGCAGACTTCAATGTAGTTAGTTGTGGGACATCCTTTGGGCACAAATCAATGATTCTTCACTTCCACTTGAGGGAGTTTGAGTTACTTCGGTCATTTCATAGCATGTGATTTAAGTTGATAATGGGCTGATTGCAATGAGTTGGGATTGTCAAGATACTTCAATTTCGAGGATAACTGGCAGTATCATGTTTTTAGTGGTTGACCACAGATATATTACATGGCATTGGTTTCAGCTCTCTTAGAGTTCTCAAACCTATGGGAGTTGTTTTAGTTTACATCAGCAATTTACGATGGGTTGATATGATTTTCCGTGTGCCTATGTTGGGTGATTTGCACTTCCATAGGAGATTGTTTGGAGTTGGAGAGTTGTTCGATGTTGATAGCTCCTTCACATACTTCTATCTCCTAAAATTTAACAGTTGTAACTACATGATTCAGTATCCTGGCATTGGCGTGTTTGGTGCTCTACTTCAGTTGGATCTTGATGAGTTGCTTCACAACTCTAGGCATGGTAATGTTTACATTAGAGTGGCGCAGCAGATAGGCGGCGCAACTTTCCTGGGGTTGATATAGGATCTAGGCATTTGGTTCTAGCATGCAGGTGCAGATTGCTTGACGGCAAGCAATCTCCAAGAAGGGAGGACTGTAATGTCCCCTTTTTGGGACATTAAAAATCAATTAAATAATTAAGTTTAAGTTGTCAAATTTAATGAAGAAAGAAGTTGGGACAAAGGCCAGGGCTTTTTCCAAGAGGCACCATCATTAGAAGTGTTTTAGGCAACTAGAAATATAAGTACCATCGTAGAGCCCACATTACCACTTTATTTTATTTAGTAAAGTATTAAAATGACTTTAATGTAGCTTAGACAAAATTAATAAAGTTATTTTAATTTAAAGAGGGGGATAATAAAGAGACAAAGGAAAGGAATACCAAGAAATAGGCAGAGGGAAAACGAAGAGTCACAGGGATGCGCTATTAAAGAATGTTGAGATGCTCATTCTTAGCATGCCTAGTTTATTATCTTCTGTTGGAGATTTTGGGAGCCTCTAGCTTTCAATTTTAAAACCCAAGGACAGAAACCTTCGGGATTTTCTTGGTGGATTAGATGGAAACCCAATCCATTTCTTTGGTGCATGCGCGACAGAGTTCAAAGCTGAGCAAATTTGTGGAGTCTTCATCTGAAGACAAACTTGCAATAATAGAGGTATTAGATGTGTTTGGAAAATAAGGTTGTAATGATTTATCTATTTTGATGGTAGAATTCATATTTAATTTCAAATCTCTATTTCAGTCTGATATTATATGATTTTCAAAATAATCTGCTAGATGAATAGAAATCAATTTGCCTGCAAACTCTTTTTTTAAATTCTTGTGGTACACTTCGTAAAACTTGCAGCAAATATCCATTGGGGAAATTTCAACTTACTTTGTTGTACAAGTATGTTTGTTTGAGTTATTAAAACTACTCATGAAACATGGGTCAATGAGTTTGACTCGAAAAACTACATAGTTGAATCTTGATAGCAATATCACAATTTGACTTACTATGGAAAATATCTCCTCCTTATTAATTGATGAGCTTAAGGGGCTTTCTAATGAATGGGTTCACAAGGCACAACACTTGCTGAAGGTTTTGCAAATGGGGTTGCAAGCAAAGTGTGTTTAACCATGGAGGAAACTTTGTAGTTAAGCGCGCTCGAGCTGGAGTAGGACTAGAATGGGAGACCTCCCGGGAAGTCCCAGTGCTTCACCTTTGTGAGCATCACCTAGAGACAATGAGTTCTAAGTGTTCCATTCATTATCATGAGAGATGGGTTCATGTGAACCATTACTCATGAAAAATGGGTCAATGAGTTTTACTCAAAAAACTACACAGTTGAATCCTGATAGCAATATCACAATTTGACTTGCTGTGGAAAATATCTCCTTATCAATTGATGAGCTTAAGGGGCTTTCTAATGAATGGTTCATAAGGCACAACACTTGCTGAAGGTTTTGCAAATGGGGTTGCAAGCAGAGTGGGTTTAACAATGGAAGAAACTTCGTAGTTAAGCGCGCTCGAGTTGGAGTAGTACTGGGATGGGTGACCTCCAGGGAAGCCCCGGTGCTTCACCTCTGTGAGCATCACCTAGAGGCAATGAATGCTAAGTGTTCCATTCATTCTCATGAGAGACGGGTGCATGTGAACCACTACTCATGAAACATGGGTCAATGAGTTTGACTCAAAAAACTACAAAGTTGAATCCTGATAGCAATATCACTTTTGTTGGCTTGTAACATCATTGCCCAAGTAACCTTTCACAGATTTATTAACAATAATCATTTGACCATCTAATTGGGGAGTGGTAACTAGTGCTCAGGGTCAACTATGTGCCATTCGATCTAGATAGCTCCTACCAAAACGCTCTAAGAAACCCTCTATCTTGATTGCTCACAATGTTCACCAATAAACCATGGAATTTAAACACCTCTTTGGAGAACAACTATTCAATCTAAGGTGCTTTGTATTCAAATGTTATGGCAAAGAAATGTGCATACTTGGTCAACCGATCAACTACCACATAGATACAATCTCTACCTTGTACTCTAGGAAGACCAGTGATAAAATCAATAGATATACTCTCCCATTTCCACTCAGGGATAGGTAAAGGCTACAATAAACCCACTACTAAAGTATACACTCATGAACATGATGCAATGCATTGTCTATGAGACCCTTCCAAGACAATCTCTCTCTAATCTACAAGTAGCTTTTGAAATAACCTAGATGTCCTGCAATGAGAGTATTATGAATGGCCCTTAAAATTTTCTCCTCCAACTTTGATTTAGACACCAAATAAATTATGTCCTTGTAGTAGATCACCTCGCCTACCACCTTGTACCTATCATCTTGAATCGTGCCATCCATGCTACAATATTCTTCTTCCCTTTCACATACATGATGTTAGTGTCATGCCTAAACTTTTCTAACCCACTTATGTTCTCATTGATTCAAGTCCTACTTCAAGAAGTGTTTCAAACTATTATTGTTTGTTCTAACAACAAATTTTCCACCTACCAAGTATTGCTTGTATTTTGCCAACGCATGCATGATGGCAAGCATCTCATTATCATAGATGGAATATAATCTCTTTACATTATGCAGAGCTTCCTAGTCTCATAAGAAATGGGGTGCCTATTTTACATAATCATTGTTCCAATACCCTCACCTAAAGCATCACATTCCAAAACAAAAGGCCAAAACAAGACAAGTTTTCATTACCTTAAGTTTGTTGAATGTGTTTTCATCCCTCCTCAATTCATTTGAAAGCCCTTTGCTTAGTGAGATTTGTGAAGGTTCACCAAGCTAGGAGAACCCCCTAAGAAGCCTCATGTAGTAACTGCAAAGGTTGAAGAATCCCCTCAACTCTGTTAGTGTCTTTGGTGATATTCCAGTCCAATATGATCTAATGATTTTCTTAATGGACCTTCACTCCATCAACATTGATCAAATGCCGCAAGTAAAGTATCTTTGTCAATCTAAACTTGCACTTGGAAGCTTTGGCAAACAAAGGTTGTTCCTCCATGATGCCCAACACCTCATGAAGGTGCCTGCAATGATCCTCCCAAGCCTTGTTGTAAATAACAATATCATCAAAGAACACTAGTAAAAACATTCACAATTGCTTATTGAAAATGTGGTTCATGCAAGGCTAAAAGGTAGTGAGGGCATTGGTTAAACCAAAGCGCATGACCAAGAACTTAGTGACCATAATGACTCTTGAATGATGTTTTGAGAATGTCCTTCTCCAGACTTCGATAGGAAGGTATCTAGAATGAAGATCAATCTTCAAAAAGTAGACTACACCATGCACCTAATATAAAAGCTCATTGATCCTAGGAATCAAATACCTATTTTTTATGGTCTTTTATTAAGTGCATGATAATCAATGTACATTTGCATGATCTCATCTTTCTTCTTCACCAGGACAACTAAGGAGGCAAAGGGACTTGAGCTAGGCCTATTGTGTCACATATCCAAGAACTCGTTGATTGGTTTCCCAATCTCCTCTTTGCATCTCTTTGGAAACCAATAACAAGTAGTAATAATGGTCTTAGAGCCTAGTAGCTTGATCACGTTCTCAAAACCCCTATTAGGAGGTCTCTAAGGAGGAATGCAACTAGAACCACACTATGATTATTCAAAATTGATTGCATATCCACATGATACTACTAGTCACGATTAGAAGGAGTTTTATAAGAAATCAAACCCTAGACCACCCAAGCAATGTCACCAAGTCTAAATATTCTCGCCATTCTCTTAGCAGTTGTGATCCTAAGTGTACAATTAGACATACCCCTTAGGACTACCTTCTTTCCATCCACACTAAACTTCATCTCCATGGTCACAAGTTTTTGTGAGTACTTCCCCAATGAGTGTAACCACTAAATTCCCAAGAGTACATTGGTTTCCCTAATGCCTACTATATAAATATTATCGATAAGTATGTAATTACACAATGTTATGCTCAACTATGGAGCTCGCTTAGTACAAGTCAATGTGAAACCATTTGCAACCATCACACAGAAGCCTCAAAAGTCCTCTGTGATATCCCTTAAACTCTAAATCAAGAAACACAAATGTAAATAAGGCAAGGAAATAAAAAAAACATACCTTGTCATGTATATAGCACTTGCATAGTAGTTAGCACATCATTACATCTGCATTCTTAAAAATAATACAGTCATTCATGATGCATCCTCACATACATAAGCATCCATACATGCACCCATATACCCATGCATCTACATACCTGTGTGCATGCATACTTGCATATGTCCACATATACACATGCATATACATAGACTATTAGACACATGCACGCATGCTCATCCCATATACATGTACACATGCATATACATACATACATGAGTATCTACATACATGCATCCATGCTCATCTACTTGATTGTATCATTAGCATACCATGATTGATATATATATGTGATGGCATCCATATGGCACCATTGGTATATGTATATAATATACATACTACAATGATCGATTCTCCGATCATTCTAACATGTATGGATATATCCATACAACAAATGCTCAAGTATCATATTCACAAATGGGACTGTTAATCCATAATCGAGTGTCACTGCCGATTTATGGATACACGAGTGAATCATGATTATCATGATTACTAATAATAATCATGGTGATTATTATGAGTAATAAAAGTATACGGCATTGGCGATTATCGAAACTTGATCATTTATCATTTCATGTGATTAATATTGGATCACATTATGCTATCGGTTTAGGATAACCGATTATGATGTTAATTAATTATAACAGCAGATAACTATACGGTGTGACGTTCAAGTGCTCATTCATAGACATATTTATATTCCATGTCAATCGGCTATGAAGAGGGGATTTGAAGATAAAAATAACAATTTATTCCCTTTGTGGATTTATCGCTCCATTCGAGCAAGCAATCGGTTTCTGTCGCAACCTCTATAAGCAGAGTGCAAGCATCACAACAATTATATCAGATACAACACCATATTGAGCATATACATATCTCCATATCAGAGATGGCTCAAGGAATTGCAGATTGCATATACAGAAAGATGATATCAGAGACGGCATACTGCCAGTGATCATCCCTATCGAACCAGCAGCATATATTATAAAGTTCATCAGAGACGGCTAGCAGGGAAAGTGCATGAACCATATCGATATAACAGAGACAGCCATAGCATCACATTAAGGTCTGAACTATTATTACAGACATTCTGTAATTTGATTCCATTGGCATTGGAATCATCATTGTAAATACATATACATTCCCATTCCATTATCTACATTATAACATATTGCACATTAATTCTCATAATTCATTATAGCATTCGGAATTACCAGTCATATAGAATTACATTAGCATAACATTTGGAATTACCAGCCAAGCATCATTTCATATTACATCGGCACACATTTGTATAAGAATCTAGTAATTCCAGTAGTGTCCTAAATTAAAATAAAAAGGGGACATTAGCTCCTCTATTTATAAACCCCTCTTGGCCACCATGGATTCATCTATAAAGTTGTGGGTCACCACATTATCAATCAGGACTATAACCATAAGAGCATTAGAATGGGTAGTGATGGTTCCCCCCATCTCTTCTGCCGATGGATGTCCTTCTGCATTAGCCAATTCCCCATCTGAGTCATCCTACTCATTATCAATGCTCCTAGCTTCTCCTCACCATAAAACCACTTCTATATAATGAACCTTTCCTTTTCCCAAAAATTTGTGACCACGCTCCCAAGTTTCTTTGGAAGAGAAGCAACTCTTTTTCCTATGTAATTCAGTCTTAAACTCATCATCCATGTTGTTCCTCTTAGGCCACTCATTATGGAACTGTTTCTTATCCTTGTTTGGTGGAAATGGTTTTGGCTAGAATTTGTTTTTAGATGCTTAACTCTCCATGTTACGAGCCCTCTTGATGGCATCCTGCAAGGTATTCGGACCAAATTCTTTGACCCAACAATGAAGTGGTTTTGTCAATCCGTCCATAAATAGAACAATCAACTTAAGCTCTGAAACATCAGTGCACATAACTAAGAGTTAAGCTCTGAAACATCAGTGACCATTACTAAGAGTTTCTGGAACTCTAGCATAGGAGCCAACTGACCCCACTTCTCTCAATTGTGTCAATTCTCTAAAGTGTAACTCAGGGTCGTTTTTATCAAACCTGTCAATTAACATATGTGTAAAATCAGCATATGAGGCGATACTGTCATACTCCAAGGTCACTAACCCATGGTACCACCACTTGTGAACCTTCGAAGGGCATCAATGCACACATTGTGAAGTCTTCCAAAGACGGATCAATGCATATTAGAAGGCTTTAAATCATTATCAATAATTAGTGAAGCCTTTTATGGGTTATCCAAAGCCATCAGCGGCCTCTTCAAGGTAGCAGCATTTATAAGTTATTGTACCATTATTTGGAGGGAGTCACGCCGTTATTTGGGAATGTCGTACAGCCTTAAAGGAGCTATAATGAGTGAGAATGGGTTTTTGATTGGAATGTCAATTTTCCTTCAACGGAGTTTAGCAATAAGTTTATGAATAATTATATATTGATCTGTCATCAGCCTGAAATTTATTTGCGAGTATATCAGTCTACAACAGCAATATTCACATTTATAGAATGATATCTGGGGCATACATATTTTAGTAATTTGGTGAAATTTGTCACTAAAATTCTGGAATTAAGAAAATTAATTATATGGTAATTATTTATGATATCTACCAAAAGCAACATTGAATTATACACTTCTATCCAGTTGAATGCAAACTATTTGACAAAATGCCTGCATGATAAAAATTGTGAAATTTGCAAGTGGGGTCAAAAAATTTCTAGGTAGTAACATTTCATACACAGTTGTTTAGGTGTAGAACTTTAGTAACTTGGCCATCTTCAACTCTCAAGCAAAATTATGCCAAAAACAATTCTGAAAACATTCAAGATGGAAAGATTCTTCTCCATTGTCTACAATTGTAGACACTGGGCTTCAAAATGCAGCCCATGTTGACTTAACGTGGGTCAACGAACCAGCATTCAAAAGAAAATTGAACTATCTTACATCCACTTTGACCATACCTATGCTTTTTAGTAAGCTATCTTTCTTGGTTCTTGTTACAATCAATATTAATCCACCAGAAAGCATAAAAAAAATACTCCAATATGTTAAAGGTACACTTGAAATTGACATCATATACCAGGAGTCTTCAAAGTTTGGGTCATCAAGCTACAAAAGCTCTGATTGGGCTAGTTTTTTTGACACGATGAGATGCACTATTAGCTATGCTTTTGTTATGAATTTAGGAAGTGTCTCATGGCAAAGAAAGCACCACAATATATTCGTCTTGTCTACCACTAAACAAGAGTACAAGGCAGTTACTCTAAGTTGTGAGTTTGTATGGTTGCAACAGCATTCAAAAGAAATTTGAACTATCTTACATCCACTTTGACAATACCTATGCTTTTTAGTAAGCTATCTTTCTTGGTTCTTGTTACAATCAATATTAATACACCAGTAAGCAAAAAACAACTACTACAATATGTTAAAGGTACACTTGAAATTTGTCTTCACCATTGTGGCACACAGGTACAAACTACAGATATAATGACTAAATCACTTGGACCTGATTAATTTGTGAAATTTACAGACAAAGCTTTTATTTGTCTGTAATTAGTCATTAGTGTGGGGTATTAGATATGTATAAACATGTGTATTAATATCACAAAGTTATTATGGCCCGTTAATGGGAAAATATGGGTTAATCCATCTCCTCAGGAGATATTGAAGGAGTGTTGGGAGCAACCACATAAAGAATGGATCAAAATAAATTTTGATGGTGCTTCGAAGGGCAATCCAAGGCCCTCAGGAGCTGGTTATGTGGTTCGAGATTGGACAAGTGATATACTTGTGATTGGGGCAAAGAGTTTGGTTGAAGGGACCAACAACAAGGCAGAAGTGCAGGCAGCTCTCATAGCAATCAAAGTGGCCAAATCACTTAATAATAATTAACAAACTTCATTTGGAGAGGGATTCGCTAATCATTGTTAATACCATCATGAAAGGGAATCAGGTATATGGCATCTGAACAAGTTTATTAGAAAGATCAATTCCTTAATTGAAACCTTTGACGACTTTAAAATATCCCATGTCAAGTGAGAAGGTAATGAAGTTGCAGATATCATATCTAAAGTAGGGGTATCTCTAAAAGATCAAGGAAGGGAGGAAATGATTAAACACAATCAGAGTATTGATGGGAAATACTTCAACTTCACCTCTTAGCAGCAAAAAAAGATTAGAATTTGTAAGTAAATTGAACCATTGTTATCACAACCTTAGTTGAAAGGGGGCAGTTTTTTTACAATTGAGCAATACTTGGAGAGTTTTTAAATTTCAAAATGTTATCCTTTATTTTTCCCCCATTCCCACTAGCTGTTAAAGGTAGCCTTATGCGTATGATGGGGAGTTAATCGGATTTGTTTCAATGATTTGAAGTCAGGGGATTTCTTGTGGAACCATCATTTCCTGGAGTTGATGCCATTTAATCTCAAACACGCCAAGGTGATGTGGCAGGGAATTCAAGTACAATGGTGCTCATTAAAAAAGAGAAGAGTTTAGATTAAGGCTATGGCTGGATTAAGTAAAATGGTGAAGGGACGAATGTAAGCCAGGAAGCAATTTGTGGGTTCGCATTCGCTCCAAGTGCTTTGCATAGGCCTGTGTTCAAAATTAGGACAGAAGATGGAAGCTAATTTCACTGTCAGGATGGTCAGACAGCAACAAACATTTTTTGGGGAGGTTACTAGGAAGCGGATGAAGGGTATTTTTTAGGTCAAAAATCCTCAGTTTTGGCAAATTTTCGATTGGCTTCTTGGGGAGGAGTTTATGCTCACAGACCACCGATATGGATCAAACATTGAAGCAGCCTCGACAATGTTCACATGGGCGTTGGAGCTGGGAGCCAAAGAGGAGGCACTCTAGGCTCGTGTGTGAGGCCAGAATGGACGACTAGTATGATTCCAATGTTGATGATTGCAGAACCAGGAATTGGCTTCAGAGTTGAAGATGGAAATTGGCGGGAGGTTGAGGGCTCGTTGAAGAGTTTCAAACCATTTCTTGTGTGGAGTGCAATGACCAGCAGAGAGAAGAGGAAGGAAGAAGCTAAGGATGGAGGGAAGCTCTTGAAAGAACATTTGATGCAGCTGGAATCAGAGAAGAAGCAGAAGGAATGCGAGAAATGAGAAGCCAAGTAGGCAAAATTTGACACCAGAGGAGGGGTTTTTATCCCAAAGGATTCCAGGCTTACGAAGCAAAGGCCAAGGTTAGATAATTCTGATTTAGGGTGCTAATAGGGCAAACTTTTTTGTTTACTGTGTTTGTATTGAAACTGCTCTAGTGAAGGCCCAGTTTCAATTAGAAATGAGCTCCTTTAGTCTGGACTATGCTTAATCAGTCATCACTAGTGTTGATACCAGAATTCTCCAAACGTGTTGATGTATGCCCAGTTTTAAAGATGGGCTTTCTTATTTTAGTTGCAGAACAGTTAGCAGTGGTAGGGAGTTAATGGTACAGTTAAATTTGGAGGTAAAGATAGAGAAGTTGTGTGGATGGGTACAGTATGCAAAGGTTTTAATATTTAATACTCTCTTTGTAAAGATCTTTAATATTATTAATAAAATATATCTTATCACTGATCAAAAAAATATATTACAAAGCTATTATGTCTAAATACATAATGCAATTAAAAAAATGTAAGTTGCAACCAAATTTAACTTCCTAACATAATAAATTATTATGCATGCACATTGCCTAGTATGCTAATTTCCATCATAAATAAATGGATATTTAGAATCTATTCCAGAGCTCTTGGGATGTAATATCCCTAGTGGATTTCACACAAAGTTCAACTTTACTCGCTGTGTATTTTGTCAAAACTGTTCTCTTTAATGCTGATTGTACGTTTCTGTTCGCACCTTGACCATGTATGTTAATGATTTGAATGCTCATAGGTAATTTGAATGATTCAAGATTCTCAAATGCTAATATGACTCATCACAATATTTTCTTCTGGAGATTTATGTATGACCGGCAGTTATGAACTTGTATCAACATATAAACATAGAACTCATGAATTAAACAACAAAGTAATAGAAAGAAAACTTACAAATCTAATCTTTTACTGCAGAATGATAATGCTTCAATTACATGTACAAAATTAAAATAGTTATCCTTAATATGCTGATACCAGTGATTAACAGCAAAGATATTTTCACCAAACAGCAAATAGAAAACTCTGGATACTGCTTTTATCGAAAACTCTTTATGCAAATATGCAGGGTGTTGACTGTCATCACCACAATCCATATTGCAACCCATAAACATATCATCAGTGCTCCCGAAAATTCAACAATATCAACTAGAACTGGACTTCTCATATCTATTAGATGCCTGATATCATATTTACGTACACCAGAGTCTGAAATGTGAGTAGCTGCTCAGTTTCCAGCTGACATAGCAGATCCAACACAAATGTATACTAGAGGTTGATTGTCATGTAAATCAATATAAAGTCCGAGTCCTAAATAAGTCTTTACATTGTGCCCATCTCAAATTGAACCAGTAGGAGATTTATGCAATTCGGAATGTGAATTGTCTCCACACTAACCCAACTGGTAACCATGGCTAGAGTATGGAGAATGCACTGCACCTCTGCTGCGAGAAATATTATGCCTATGCATTTGAGAATGATAGATATGCAAACGAGAAGTGACTAGCAAGAGGACGTCCATGGCCTTCAGAGATATGAAACCCCCAATCTTGCTTTTGGAATTAACTTGTGCCATCATATTATGGAATAATCCTATTCAAATGCATTTGAAATCGCATCACAATATCCATTCAAGAAAACTCACACTGTAGGGGAAAAATGAAGATGCACAGGCGCAGGAAGAGTTTGGAAATAAAATTGATTTTTTTCCTTTTGCCCAAACTATAGCTTATTATAAATATTTTTCCCACGGCTTCCTCAATGCCAAAATTACTTCAATCTTACAATTAGAAACACCCCTCAATCTTTCATTAGAATCACACCTCAGAAGAAATTGAAATGTACAGGCATGATACAGAAATGATTTAGAGTTTCCCTTTTATTTTCCATCAGCCAATACTTAAGTGTTTTCCTTACTTTAAATTCGTACAATATATTGATGCAATTTATATAATATATAGCCACTTCAAAATCATGCAGATGCCTCATATATTTTATTCAATAGATTATGCCAACAAAATAATATTTGACAATTCCAAAAATTAGATGCTGAAATACTTAAACATTTGTCTCTAATAGAAACTTTGCAAAATTAAAATAATTTCTTGCTGGCACAATGTCAAATACCTGAAATGATATTTCCAACAAGTTGACTAGGGTAGTTTGACATACTACCAAAACACCTAGCCTTAGGAGTTTCATCCTAGGTTTAAGCTTTGAAAAGCTCTCCGAACCAGAATTTAGAAATCAATCAAGCATGTCTTCAGAATGAATCTCACACTGCTCTTTAATAGCCCACTAGGACTCTTGGCTTTTCCTTCTTTGCCTCTCGATTTTCCCTTTCTTTTAATTGAACTTGAGAGAAACAATAATAAAGTGACTTTATTAAATTTTTACTTAATTGTCCATTAAAGTCACTTTAATGACGTTATTAAATAATTAATTGTCATGTGATTTATAATTTTTGACAACTTAATTTTCATCATTTAATTATAATTCAAGGTCACAATAATAATGAGACATTACACAGGGTGATCATTTTGAAAATGTTTAAGGCTTATCAAATATTATTTTTTAAGCAAAACAGCAATCATTGAAGTCAACTGGGTAACATTAAGTTGACAGAGATAAACAAACAATTTGTGTGCCTTCAGTATGCTTCCATGTTTTGCATGCATGTCAGAGCATTCAAAAAAATTGATAAAAAATCATTTTTGACTATTTCAAGGGATGACGAAGGCATCAGTACTTAAGTGCTTTTCTTTACCTCCAAAATATTTCCAAATCAAATTGTAAAGAAGATCCAGTCTTGAGACATCAAAAATTGCCACATTTGAAAGCCAACCATCATGGTGAGAGATTCAATGTGTTAAAGGATGAGGACAAAAACCTAAGATACCGATGCTTCTTGTTATGCCCTGGATGCGGATGCAGATCCTGAGGCGGGTGCCTTGTGGGTGCCGGCCAGAAGCTCATCCTAGGCACCCGGATGCGTGGGGATGCCTCCAAGAGGCATCCACACACATCTGGGTGTCTGGGTTGAGCTTCCAACAGGCACCCACAAGGCAGAGGCATCCCCATGCATCCAAGTGCCTGGGATGAGGTTCCGGCAGGCACCCAGTGCATCCAGAAGCATCCGCAGGCCCATGCCCGGTAAACAACATTTTTTTATTTTTTCACCACTTAGTGAATATTTCAACATGTCCAAATTAGATTTTTTTATTCTACTTTTTGCTCCTAAACCCTAAAACGGCCCTAAAAGAGGTCATTCGACCATTCTTCATCTCATTTTGTTTGCAGCTAGACTCTCTTCTCATTTGGTCTCCATTTTGGCATTTTGAAGGCAAGGTGATTATTTTCGAAAAAGATCATTCGTAGGGCAAGAGATAGCTTCCACAAAGGAGTTTTGAGCATCTAAGGTAAGCATTTGATCCCATTCTTGAGTCCTTTAATGGATTTTTCTGAGATTTTGATGAATTTTTTCAAGTTAGGGAAGAAAATTCTCAAGTTTTTTAAAAAAAAAAATTTCAAAGAAGTAAAGAAACAAGTTTAGCTATTTTAGTATTTTTGTATCATATTTTTGCACTTGTTTGCTTGATGTTCAAAGGTTTTTTCTAATTTAAATTTATTTAATTTCTTAATATTTTATTATAGCAAAGCAAGAAATTACATTGTATTGTGCAAGAATGGCCACCACCAGTAGTCAAAGTTCAGTGGGAGGGGAAGGAGCCGATACTTTCAAAATTGATATAGGATCTCCTTTATGGAGACATACCACAAGAATACAGTAGGTTTCAGGAGCTGGCTCATATCTTTGGAAGTGTAGTTTTTGTGAAAGTAACAAAGGCAAACCATTCATAACTCATTCCCGGGTCAAGCTTCATTTTATGGGCCCTACTGGTAAAGGAATGGCTATGTGCAAAGGCGTAGGTGGGAAAGGGATGTCAGACGCACAAATAGCATCCTATGTAAAAGAACAAGAGGCTGTTGATAAATACGTTAGAAGATCAAAAAAAAGTTTTTATCAACCTTCATCCGGAAAGAATAAAACGCAATTACCCACTGAACCAATTCAATCCTCCAAGCATCCATTCTTGCAAGTACCTGTACCAAGAGAGAAAGAGGAAGAAGTAGAAATTACCGCTCGAAAAAGAGGTCCATTGGACACCGCATTTAAAATGAAGGCAAGAGAGCTTGTTGATGAAGCCATTGCACATTGCCTCTATGCCAATGGTCTTCCTTTCAACTTGGTAAGATCACCATATTGCAAGGAAATGGTGGCAGCCATCAAGAAAGCACCAGCTGATTACACAAGTCCCGGGTATGAAAAGGTGCGCACTACTCTATTGCGAAAAGAGAGGACTTCTATAAAGAATGCTCTTCAACCAATTAGAGCTTCTTGGAAAACTTCGAGTATATCTATTGTGTCTGATGGATGGAAAGATACAAGAAACCGGCCATTGATTAATGTGATTGCAATGTTCCCCAAAGGAGCAATGTTTTTTAAGGCAGTTGATTGTGAAGGGGAGGTGAAGGATTCACAATTCATTTCTAGAATTCTCATTGAGGCCATAGAGATGTTGGGTAGTGAGAATGTGGTCCAAGTGGTTACAGACAATGCCAAAAATTGTAGGGGTACATGTGCTTTGGTTGAGGGTCGGTATGACCATATTTTTTGGATAGCATGCACTGTATACTCCCTCAACTTGATTATGCAACAAATTGGCACTCAAATAGATTGGGTGAAGCAAATATACCAACACGGGGAGGAGATGCAAATGTTTGTGACGAACCACCACATATCACAATCCATATTTAGATCATTCTCCAAATTGGAGTTGCTGAAAGTAAATTGTAATTAGTAAATTTCATTTATTTATTTAATTTGAATAAATTTTATGTTCATGTTCAATTATCAAATTATATATAACTTTGTCTTTGATTAATATTTATTGACATATTGTTAACTTGCTTAAGTTGTTGAGACCCAATTTAAATCTCATACTATTGTTATGAGACGACTTGTCAAGATGAAAGAGGCATTGAGCCAAATGGTTATTCTAACCAGTGGGGTATATGGAAGGCTTCAAATGCAGAGAGAGCCCAAAAGGTCAAGGCTTTGGTCTTGGATGACAATTGGTGGGCTTGTGTGCAATTTGTATTGGATTTCACCGAGCCTATCACGACTATGCTCCGCTTTGCTGATACAGATTCATCTTGCTTGGGGGATGTGTATGATGGCATGGACACCATGGTTGAGAAGGTAAAACATTCCATACAAACAAATGAGAATGACCCCACAGAATGTGAATCCTTATGCAATCAGGTGGAAGCAATCATTCATCATCGTTGCACCTCCTTGCATATGCCTTATCTCCAAGGTACTATAGTGATGAAGCACTTGCTATGCCAAATAGAATTGCACCATATGCGGATGAAGTTGCTAATGGGTGCTACGAAGCTTTTGTAAGACTCTTCCAAGATGAAGAAATGCACAAAAAAGCGAGGCTAGAATTTGGCTTATTTGCTTCGGGAACAAGACTTACTCCATATGCAATAAAGGACCAAAATAACATGGTGATGGGAGCTATCACATGGTGGTACATGTATAGTCAACCATACAAGCATCTACAACCTCTTGCAATCAAGATCCTCTCACAAGTGTTTTTTTTTCTTTTTTGTTTACCACTTGTATTCTACAATTTAGTGTTTAACATTTTTCAATTTGCTTTTCATTTGTATGTTTAATTTTGTGAACACTATCCAGGTAGCAAGTTCTTCTGCTGCTGAACAGAATTGGATTACATACTCCTATATCCATTCAGTGAAGAGCAACCGGCTGGGCTCAAAGAAAGTTGAGGACTTGGTTTACATTCATACCAACTTGCGTCTTTAGTCACGTAAAAATGATCAATACAAGGAAAGATCAACCAAGCTTTGGGATGTAGCCCCTGAGTGTGCAATCTTGAATGCAAAGTTTCAGGATCTTACGACAATCACAGATGATGGTGATGATACCAGCATGACACATGGTGCATCCAGCACAAGTGGAACCATTTTTGGTTCATATGATCTTTGAACTTGCAGCAATTGGAGATGATGAGAATGCGGATTTTCTTAAGAATCCTTATGATTCTGAATCTAATTAGTGAATCTCGAGTCTTGACTCTTGATTGATGAACATTGAATCATGAACTAGTTTTGATTTTGTAGTTCAAATTGCATTGGAATCTTGAACAAGAGTAATTAGTTATTGAACTTATCTCAATTTGAATATTTGTGTCTGTGAAGTTTTAAGTAGAAGTATCAAATATGAAATATCTTCAATCTTGATCAATGGTGAAGTATCCTACTATCAAATGATTTATTTTTGTATAGTTCTTGCATTTCTTTGCATATATGATATATATAGTATATCTATGATTATATATAAATATATTTATTTATTTATTTAAAATATATATATATATATAAACGCATCTGAATCCCCCAAAAAATAATTTCACGCATCCGCGCACCCGATTCTTGCATCTGCATCTGTATCTGCACCCGAATAGGGAACTTAGACAAAAACTAGTGGCACCATTTATATAAGAACCAAGATGAAAAGTACAGTGATTGATAACCATCATTTGAGATGAAAGGCCCTGGTTGGTCAGGTTGCAGAGTTCATATAGCTTTATAAATCAGCTCATTTGGATTCACAATCTTTCTAAAATAAAGATTCCTGGTTGTTTAATTTCCTACCAAGATTCACATGATAAGCATGAACTTGAAAAATGGGCCTAGCAAATGAAGCCCTATGTGCTCAAATAAATAACAAAAGTGAACACATTGTTTTTATTTGCAAGACAGTTTTAAAATTAGGTCAGACATATTTCTTTCTAAAATATTCATAGACTTATAATGGGGTAGCTTGGAGCCTTTAATTTCTTTCTAGATGTGTAGTCATCCCTTTCATTTGTTCAAGAGAAAGGGTAGTGAATTTTGATAGTACTAAAGGAGATGATTGTAACATGTCCATTGTTTCATAGATGACTTCGCAACTCAGGCAACTAGTAAAAGCCATCTGCATAGAAGATATAGTATCTAGTACATATATCATTTTAGGGACTCGATCAAAGAGATTTGATTACCTTGCTAAAGAAGGCAGATTAATTTTATTTTATAGATCCTTTTGATGATAGTTTTTTCCTAGTGTAACATATGGCCCAGTTTTACCATCATATGTAAAAACCATCTTAATATAAAGTATAGTATCTAGTTCTACTCTATATTATTTTTGGGATTTGATAAAAGAGATTTGATTACCTTGGTAAAGACAGCAGATTAATTTAATTTTATAGATCCTTTTGATGATAGTTTTTTTCTTGGTATAACATATGGCTCAGTTTACCATCAAATAAATCTATGCTAGATTCAAAATTTGCACTATAAGACATTAACAGTGAAATTTGCTTGTGTAAAAATTCAATGTAAAGTTGAAACTAAAAATAATAGGAGATACCCTTTTGGCAGCATAGAAGCAAGGATGAAGAGAATAGGAAGTCGATTATTTTTGGAATTCTTTGTTATTTTGCTGGATTCTCCACCCAATGTTGTCTCCTTATGCAAAAATTTCACTAAAGTATTGCATACTTCACTTCTTTCACACGATGTGAGGAAGGCAGGGCAGTACACTGTAAGACTGATTAAAGAAGAGACTAAATTGCAACCAAATTCTTTCACCACTGCTTCACAATTAATTAATGCTTGCTGCATCTGTACACCTGCACCTCCAGAAACAAGCAGCATTGTAGGAGGATCAAGCCCCAGCTGACCAGCCATATAAAGAATTTGCTTGTGTAATGTTGCCTGTGTGAATAAAATAGGATTGGTTGATTTACGTAATCAATACTGTTTGGAATATAGGTACAAATCCATTTAATTTTCAATGAAGGGGTCATCACATGATGGAAAGAAGCTACAAGAATGCAACTTTTCATCTCAACTAATTGAGGATCAATTTATTCCAATGATAAATAAATGTGAAACTAAGGAAATCTCAAAATCAGACGAAGTAGACAAAATTGGTGTTTTCTCACATAATTATCAATAAAATTTACAAAATACTCTAAACTAAAACATTATGGCAGGTACCTCACAAAACTAGTCAAATTGCATATTCAATCATTTTAACCGAACCGAATTGACACCAAATATATAAACAAATAGACTGTAAATTTGTTTATTCAAAACAGACAGAATTTTAGTAAAGCAATTGCACCTTTTATCAGTCTCTCTCTAAGACTTGAGGATGGGGGCATGGATTTTAAGGGTAGACAAAAATATTTCTGAATTCTGTGTAGAAGCCATTATTATAATATTCAAAATAATATGACTTTAAATTACAAAAAAACTGAAAATCACCTAAAAATAACATAAATAAATTACAAGAAGCAAAAATTTTAAAAGTAAATAACAATTCATTGATTTCGTACTTTATTTGATAGACTATAGTCGTGGAAAACATAATATAAAACCGATTCATAATTATATTGAAAGATGCCTGAAGAATAAATAATATATCATGCAAAGTACATAGGTACATTGAACAACAAGCTCAGAAATTGGAGTCAACAAAAAATTTGATTCCTTGAAAAGTGTCTTCTTCCTCTTCCTCTTCCTCTTCCTCTTCCTATATTTTCCACTTCCTATTACTTTCTTTTCCTCTTATTCCCCTTTCTTGTGTTTTAGTCTAAGTTGACAAATTGGCCATTTCCTCTGTTGATTCCAAGTACGGTACATTTTGTAATTGGGTATGACTAAAATATCTTGTGGAATTGATAAAGATTTGCATTTATGCAGCCCATAACTTTGTTTTGATCCACGAAAAGATTCAAGCCCACTTTTGGTGTTGACATGGCATTTTTCATGGAATCCAATGCGAGTCAAGCAACTAGTGCAATTTTCATGCTTTTTTTAAAAAAATATTAATGAAAAAGCCTTAATCAACTTTAGAAAGAGCATCAAAAACCTAAGAGGTAAACTGAGACATCAGTTTTCATTACTTTTGTGCTACAAAAATGCAAGAAACAAGTTGCAACTCATTTTCGTGTTGCTTGCCTTTCATCCTTCATTTTCTTGTTACACAATTTATCTCTTCCATTTTGATATTACTATCTTTTATTTTTCATATTTATATTTATACAATTTTGTCTTATTGTTAATTGTTACATTTAAATTAAGAAACATTTATCAAATAAATACTTTATTTCTTAAAAAATTTAATTTTCTAGTTTATCTTTTTATAAAATTTGTATAATTTTCTCTATACATTTCTATTTCAAAATTAATTTTTTATAATATTTATATTTTTTAACTATTATTTATATATATTTAGATTTGCTTAGTATGGTAATTTGACTTATTTCCTATATATATATATATATGATCTTTGATGTGTTTTGCAAATTCGTACCCAAACCTACCCAAGCTCCACAAAAAAATCTTCCATACCAAGGTACCATACCCACATACCCATACCTGCCCCTATACTCATTTTGCCAACTTAGAATTTAGTGAGTACTATCAAAAACGAGCAATAAGCAGTGAGCACAATATACTATTGTAAAATATTGGAGTGATGTTTACAAAGAGGTACATCAAATAGAGTTTTGATAATGTAACCAATAATTAAAAATGTGATACTTTTCCACAACTAAAAAATACTAAAAATAGATAAATTACTACACACTACCAAGTCACTGTGTCACAATGGTGATTGTATACTAAAAGTAAGCATTCTATTCTAATACCCCCACTTAAGCTGTAATATACTCAAATTAAAAAACTACTAACACACTGATTGAAAACTAAAAACATTGCAACCAAACAAAATCATAGATCATCCAAACGCATTTTTCAAAAAAAAATCTTGAATCCAGTAGAACTCCATCAAGTTGCTTTGTTAACCTCATAGAAGAGTAGCTCCTGAGCTTTATTCCTAAGTTCCCAATTCACACTACATAAGTTGTCAAATTACAATTACAAATCCCCCAAATTATTAGACAACCAACAATGTCAAGCTGCATCCATAGTGCTCCATTTAGTTGTCTCATGACTCTTGTAAGGGTATAAGCCTAAAATCCACTAACTCCTAAACTTATTGGGCACCCATCCATGGTGACCTTAATCTACATTAGATTCCTCTGTGTTTTCAAAGTGTGGGCCACTTGAAATTAGTTTTCTTTAGCAATGAACTATTCACCCCTATTAGCATCTAGTGTATCTTCAAGAATCAACAATGGATATGTTAACTTTATTTTGTTTCTCTTCAAGCTTTCACTTGAGAGCATCATAGACTCAAATCTATAGTCTAAGCGTGTGACTTCTTTTCTCATAGTAATAACACATAATCTCCCATTTGTCTTAATCTAATATTCTATGATTGTTTATTGCATATAATGTACTCTCACAATGAAGATTGTCTTTTCTATCTCTTGCAATTTTTTTGTATTCTATAATATCCTCCTAGGAATATTTGTTCCAGATTTTTACCAAATATTTCACAGAAAGTCAAACAACAATTTGCATGCAACTAATTTCTTTTAATCCAACAAATTAAACTGAAAATCATGTAAAAATACCAGATTGAAATAGAGATTCTGAAATGAAATATGAATATTTCCCTTAAGTCTTCAGTAGAGCAACAACAAAATATCCAATCATAGCCACAAAACTTACAGTCAGAATGGATAACCAGAAGTATGAATTTTGAGGCACAACTGAGACACCTAAGTGATATCTCCAAGGACAATGGGTTTCTATCCACTAACTCCAAGCTCGAGGGTTTTTGTCCTCAAACTTGTTGAAAGACAGCTTCCCAGAAATCTCCAAGAGAAAACAATAATCAAACATATACCAAGCATGCTGAAAATGAACTTCTCCATCTTCTTTAATACCACATCCCTGTACTCTTCATTTTCCCTCTGCCCGTCTCTTGGAATTCCTTGTCTCTTTATTATTTCCCTCTTTTAAAGTAAAAAGACTTTACTAATTTTCATTGAGCTCCAATAAAGTCATTTTAATACTTTATTAAGTTGTCATTTAATTTGATATGATTTTGACAACTTTAAAACTTAATTGTTTGATTGACTTCTACTGTCCCCAAAAAAAGGGACATTACAATCCTCCCTCCTTAGAGATTGTTTGTCCTCAAGCAATCATGAATCTGCATAACAATACCAAGATCCCATGCCAATCTCAAAAACACTGCTTCATCAATCCACTGCGACTCTGAAAATAACAGCATTGTGCCTCAAGCTGTGAAGCAACTCATCCTGATCCATAAGAAACAAAGCATCGATCCTAGCAACACTTGGATCCCAAACCAATCTATCCATCTGACCATGGGAGTCGAAATAGATGTCTATCATTATACCATCTTCCTGTAACATCCACCTAAATAAGTTCATCCAAAAGATGCCAAAAGCAACTCCAGTATGCACATAGATCAACTCATTAAGCCACCAAATGTTGATGCTATAACTTAGGCTAGCCACAAGAATGATGTTGAAGGTGTCATTGTACCCATGTATAGGGAACATCTCATGTGCAATAACTAACAAGTAGTCATATCTCCACAAACTCCCTTGTACTTCACTAGCTATTGTAGATTAAGTCAAATCTGCAAATACAATGGAAACCCATCTAGGACAGCCATCAAAAACTGAAGTATCTATGAAGATTAAATCGCCAGCTAGTAAATAAACAGCTGCCATATCATAAGAAATCAGTGACAAATTGAAACATGGATTGTAGTTGCCTTCATTACTCAGCAAAGAAAACTCTTGGGTGTCTGATTCACTACAAGTGTCTCAATCAAACCAACATCTCCACCAATGAAATGATTGCCATCAAATGACATTTCAGAACTAGAAAAACTCTTCTTATCGCCATCCTCATGTGAAAGAGTTGTTACCTCATGATAATGTTAAAGCATATGATAGTTGTTTTTAAAATCAGAATTGTTGTCGCACACTTGTGTCATGTTTTCAACCTTCACAAGCACTTGTTCATTGAGAACTCTAAGGTCAACACTTGCACTTTGAGTACCAACACTTGTTGATGCTTCTTCATTGTTTATTCTAGGTGAAAAGACTTCAAATTAATGAGAATGTGAAGGTAAACTATTGCTGTCCAAAATCAGAATTTTCGGCTCCTCTATAATTTCTTCATCACAAATCACCAATTCTTGACTTGACACTTGTTCTTCCCAAGTGATCAGAGGTAGTGGTATATCAAATGAATCTTCTTCAAAAGATGTCACAAGGCTGCAGGGTATTTGCTTGTGAAATTTTTCAGTCCTTTCATCAACTTTTTGGATGTCCCTAGTATGTAAATTGTTAGGATCATTGCCTCCCATTTCTTCCTTAAAGAGTTCATCAATCCCTACTATTTGTTTCATCTGCATCTCCCTTGTGCCAACTTCTTGTTCCTTGGTTGTAGTTACAACAGACTTCTGATTTTCTGATTTGTATAGAGAAAAATGAGCCACACTTAGCTGGTAACACAGATCATCAACCTCTTTTTCCTTGTCTTCCGCGAATTTGATGGCAAAATCCCTATCCATTAATAGTTGCAAGTAGTCTGATTTAATCTTTTCAAATGCTTCTTTGATTGTGTAATTGCGTACTAGTGACTCCACATGAAATCCCTTCTTGCCTCTCATCAAATTGAGTTTTCCACATAAGATCTTCAATGTACTTGTAAGAATCATCTATCCTTGCTAATACTTGTACAACCCTCTCCGTTGTGACCAATAATCTTTCCATCAAATCTTGCAATACTAAAGGTCTTTGTTCAAAGTCATCTAGAGTACATGAGATATCACACATTTCATTTTCTAATTTGTTCTCAACTGTAAGAACATTATCTTCATCACTCTCCGTTGTCTCTCTAAAAGATCACATGCAGTTTTCATGTGGCACGAATGGATTCATCAAAGAAGTTTCTCCCTTCATGTATTCTATCAATACAGATCTGCAAATCACCAATAAAGAGTTTTGAATGCTTCTCATCTATGATGATTGATTCTTCCTCCACATTATCCACCTTAGCTGATTGGGAATCATTACCCTTTCTGCTTTCATCATGCTCAGTAAGAGATGTATTCAAAACTGTATTTTTAACTTGTTCCTCATGAGTCATGACACTGCTTGAATCTTTAACCTTTCCCTCATCACCACTTGGTTGCAATATATCTTCTCCCTTAATAATTCCACAAATGTGTTCACATGTCTAGGCCTCCTGACATGTGAAACAAATCTGCACATTTTTCATTTGGTTTTTACTTTTTTGGGGAGATCCTTCCACCTATTTTTTTAATAAAATTAGTTCTTCTTCAGCCCATTGTTTTTTGAACTTCTCAATTTTCCGCTCACAATGGTTGAGCACTTTGTTGACCAACTCATAAGCAGATTTAGAAGCATCTTGTTCTTGCCTTGAAATTGCTAATAACATATGCATAAGAGGCTGAAAATGAGCATCAAACTCATTAATTGTCATAGTCATAATGGTCTTCATGGCAACAATAACATCTTTGCTATGTTCTTCCCTGATTGTGACCAAGAAATGTTGAAACATGCTATGCATTAAATCATGCAATCCCATGTCTAACATGAGATTACTCTATCTGATTTTTGCAAATGCTTTTAGCATGGCAACCCTTCTAGAGAAATGACAACTTTTGATGTCCCCAAGATTTTGAAAACTATCAACGATTAGCTCAAGTACCTCCTTCATTGTGTTGTCTTCATAAGGTTCTTGAGGTGCTAAGATTTTTGTGATTCCCATCAAACAAGAAGTAACCAATTGTAATGTCCCCTTTTCGGGGCACATTATTTCGTGCCATATAGTTAGCCTTTTCATCATGGTCTGGTGCGCTAACCGAGGCTTGGCAGGTGATCAGAGGTATGTTTGGCCTAGGTGTTGTCAGTTTCAGGCCAATCGGATCAGTTTCCACAGGGTTTCTAGGGTGCTTACTATTTATAGTAAGTCGGCAGAACTCAGTATTCCTGGCATTTCAGTAGTGGACTCAGACCGTCTCGCCGAGAGCTTTCCAGCAAGCTATCACACGTCTTCACCCAAGTTTGTTTGGCCCTCCGTTTTAATGCCAGAAGATTCCTTACTCTATTTTATTATGTCACTTTATAACTCAATGGTTATATTATTTAAAAAGTGACTTTAAGTGGAATATGAAGAGACAAAGTGGGGAAACCGAAGAGTCACAGCTTCAGCTTTAAAAGAAGACTTGGAGTCTCATTGTGTTATGCTTAGTTTTATGAGTTTATTTTCTCTTGGAGAATCCAGAGAGTTTATTTATAGTAAGTCGGCAGAACTCAGTATTCCTGGCATTTCAGTAGTGGACTCGGAGCGTCTCGCCGAGAGCTTTCCGGCAAGCTATCACACGTCTTCATCCGAGTTTGTTTGGCCCTCCATTTTAATGCAAGAAGATTCCTTACTCTATTTTATTATGTCACTTTATAACTCAACGGTTATATTATTTAAAAAGTGACTTTAAGTGGAATATGAAGAGACAAAGTGGGGAAACCGAAGAGTCACAACTACAGCTTTAAAAGAAGACTTGGAGTCTCATTGTGTTATGCTTAGTTTTATGAGTTTATTTTCTCTTGGAGAATCCAGAGAGCTTCAGCTTTCGGTTTTGGAACCTGAGGACGGAAACCTTCAGGCTTTGTCAGTGGATTGGACAGAAACCTAGTTCATCTCCGGTGCGGATTCACAGCAGAGTTCACCATTGTATTCACAAGTTTTTTTTTGTTATTTGATATTCTGTTGCATGTTGAGTTCAGATTTGGATTGTGAGAAATCACATTATTATTGTATTGTTGTTGTATAATGCAATAATATTTGCTGAGGGTTTTGGAATATATGTTGCTGATTTATTACTCTTGAATCCATGGTTTTGCATGAATGTATTTGTTTAAATCTGCATGAGATATATCTGTGAAAATTTGGAAAAGACCCGGTTCGGATCATTACACCAATAGCCTTATCTCACCATCTAAATGTTTCAACCACTTGTGTTGACTCAACGCAGTCACTGTAGGAACAAGAGCAATCAACAACAAATCAGGGGGGTGATTGCTCTACAATGGTCAAGCATCCTTCCAATTGGACTAAAGTGATGAGAACATTTTCCCTTGTTTGTAATTCCAACCCAAGTTTGCTACCTGTCTCATAGAGAACTTTGGCCAACTCCAATACATCATTTGATGCCATTTTTAAATTCGAGAATTTTTTTTTGAACCTTCATTGTTTCACTCTTTCCCTTCCAATAATTTTGTCTAATAGTTTGATTGTTGGGAATGGAATCAATTGTTTCAGGCTTAACAATTATGTAGATAGAAATCATGGATTGTAGACTAAGAACCATCACATTTGCCCAACCTTGTCACTTATTTGCAGATATGTTTCTTTCTTTATTAGCAGGTTGTATTTATTTATTTTCTATTCCAATACACTGTCTAATGTTCTTGTAAGAAGCTAACTTGTTTGTTGTAGACAGATGTTTTGGCATACTACTATTTGCTAATATAACTGTATTCACAACTTAATATTACTTCCAATGAATAACACCAGAATTAAACAGTAATTACCATTTACAAATAGTAAGAGAATTGTTGAAAAATCCAACCTAGAAACCAAACTTTATTGAGATAGTTTTGAACCCGATAGTTGTTGCAAATCCCAGCTTCTGAGTATTGAACTGCTCCTACCAGCACAACGTTTCTAGATTAATGATGACAGTTCAGTGCTAACCACCCTTACTATTGCTATTACTACTCTGGTGCCTCCAAAAACTACTATTATTCCAATGCAAACTGTGCAATGACCAAAACTTAGATTTTTTTGGTCCTAGAAAAAAAAAACTTAACTCGGACCCATTAAGAAGTAGACCTACCATCAATTTGTCTCCAAGACATTTGTCAACAAGTCTTCTTGTAGGGAGAAAAATAACATCCCTCAACTAAGACCCGACAATGCTACTGAAAATCTTCAAAATGACATTTACACACAGATTTGCCAGTGTCAAATGTTATGGATGTTCATAGAGTACTAGAATACCTGTTCCAAAAGCGGAATGCTCAGATAAGTCATGGCTTGGTCAAAAAACCAAGATCAAAGAGTTTGACTCCCACTAAAAAATTCCAATCTTGTCAATTCATACAAGGCATTTTTTTACTAAACTTCTCTGTGCCAAAAAACAGTCAAGTGCAAAGTTTTTTTGGAGTGATATGTAGGCGTCTGCAACACACCCGCAGACTTTGAGCTTCAAAATTTGTTTCTTTCCCTCAATAGTAATTACCTACACACAGATATTACTATATGTTAACGAAGAAACGCTGGAAACTTTACCCACAGATTTCATGTGATTACTTGACACCATTCTCTGCTAAAACCAATGTTGAAATCATTGGTTCGCACCCAAATAGCTTAAACACAAACAGCTCGGCCAGTATCCATGTCACTGTAACTCGTTCACCCTGTTCTGAATATGTCAACGTTGTTTTCTTTCTGGTTTCTTTCCACGCAACTTCAATAACACCATAACTTTGGCAACAATTTTCCCATGCACAAGAGGCGATATTAATAATTCGATGGCCAGTTCATGGCTTCGCAATTTCTAAAGATAGAAATATTAATTTTTGGTGCAACCCAACACTTGTGTTTTCGCCACAAATCTAGAGTATTTTCTTGCGCTAAGAATATATTATTTCTCCCAAAGTTCGCTTCAAGGAATATATTCTCTTGTCGTTAGCTAACGAAAGACTCGACTCTAACGCATATACCAACCTTGTTGCTTCATGTGTAAGGGCCAAGGCCCATAAGTAACGACAATAATTTAACACAGAAATGGCTCAACTGAAGTCGTCCACCAATTTGCTTTGCGTCAAGTATAGGAGAATCTCCAATGCTAAAAGACAAGTTCACTCGGCAATCAAAATTACTATATACACAAGAAGAATAAGCTTCTTCAATTTATCAAATCAAACCATGTCATTACTCTAGAAGTTGTCCAATCAGAGTGTCGCATTGAATTGAAAAAACTTTATATAAATGTTATATTGCACCCCAATAATATATTTTCGAGCCCGCTACAAAGTCACTAATTAATTGTTTATTATGATTCAGCGGTCTTTAATTATATTGCGCCCAAGTCTAGAATGTTTTTCTTGTGATGCAAAGCCTTGTGTGGAATTGGGTAAAACAGCAACAACTTGGGTACACAATTCAACTTTGTTTGATGTCTTAGGAACAAGGTTTTCAACACCCACTAGACCCTTCACAAGACTCTAGACATCAGGGTGCAAACACTTCTCCCTTCCAAGCCTTTAACCCTCATTGTTTCAATGAACCTTCACAAAACACTTGATCAACATATGGGACACAATGGGCAGTGAATGATAGACTTTTAGACAAACTCAAACATCAATGTTCGACCCCAACTGACCCCAACAATCCATGATCTCCTGTCAGGCATTTACTGTTATACAGTCACCTTCATGAGGAATCGTGTTTAGACACAACATGGACTAACATATGCCAATCTCCATGAGACAAACGAACAGATATTTGGGAATCCTTGGACAGGATCCGGGAGAAACAACAAACTCCAAATGGCACTTCACTTTGACCCCAATCAATGATCCAACATGTACTGACTTCACAAACCCTTAAATGCCTAGTAGCCCTTAATGGGGACAGTCATCAAAAGACTAAATACAAGGGAGTTTCACCAAGTTTATTGACATGTACCATCTCCATTTGATTAGGACAAAAACATATTGCAAAGCCAACTATTGTTGTTTCAGACTTTCATGAAGGGTTCACACTTGACCTACTAGGCCTAGCACTCCAATTAGGCCTGTTTTACAAAGGGACCACTTGAAAAACTTATCACAGAATGATACCACCACTTGGAACACTTCCTAACAACCTTCAAACTACCAAATCCATCTTTGTTTTGGGCCCAAACACTTTCAAACTCACCCAATTCAAAAATCTCAGTCAAAAGCATAACCTCTCACATAGAGATGCCAGGTTAAAAATACTTGGTTCTCTCACCATTCATCACGGTCATCCCAAAAGCATTTGATTTTTGGAAGGGGGAATGTCATTTACAACCATTTTTATTCAAATCCCTAGGTTTGAGGGGTTTATGGACCCGAGAATGAAGAAAGTTGTGGATCTTCGTCAAAACAACACCAAATGACTTCAAACCAAGTTTGATGGAAAGGTATTTCAATATCCTAACTAGCCAAATGCATTTCAAGTGATCACCAATCCGTATAGGAGAATGCCAATCCACTGATACACGTTCTGCAGAGAAAATAAAAGGATTTCAGAGATGATCTTATTGATTTCAATGATCAACCAATACAACTCGTGCCTTGGGGGTCTTATAGACCATTTTTCACCTTCCCTCAATTGTCCAACCACTTTTGAAACCAAATGGACATTGGAACAACTTGTTTACAAAAGCTGTCAAGTTGCATTATGCAACTTTGACAACTTTTTGCATCTTCGCACAAAATGATACAAGACCTTGCAAAAATACTTGGAATTGTTACATCTAGGCTATTTATGCCTCAAGAACATGAAAAATGTTAGTCCCATCCATTTCCACATGTTGGATGGTGGTTGACCAACTTTGACCAACAAGTCCTAGTTACAAACAAAGTGCAAAATGGCACCCTTGCCTTGCAAAATGAATCAAATCAACCTCCAATGGTCTTAACTTTAAGTGACCTTATTACATCATGCAACATCAAGAAACACAAAACCACAAGTTTATTATTCACTGGTCCCCCTAGGTGTCCCTGCACCATCTTGAGACGGCATATATTAAACATTTCCAGCTTATTAAACTTCCAAATCGCCCAAGGACCAATTCATTTCCACAACAGCTAAATTATATCTCCATTTTCATTAAGTTCAGGTCCACATTAATAAATTCACATCAGGATTCTCAAATATAATAACCTTATTTTCAAATAACAAATAGATGCAAATATTTTATTTCAGAAACTGATTTCAACCCTTACAAATTTGGCGCAAGTGTGAACTCTAGAAATCTCACAGGATGGCCGGAGAATCAGCTGTGATACCACTGTAATACTCTCCTAGGAATATTTGTTCCAAATTTTTACCAAATTGTTAAAATTTGAGATGCTGGATTAACCACACACAATATCATTGACTTCCCAACCAGAGACAATTCACAAATGTCTCATGCAAGCACTCTCTCTGCAATTGTATTCATTTATTATTTTTCCATTTCCCAATAAGAGATTGCACATCTCTTATTATATAAGGATAATACCCTTTCACCAAGGGATGTGTCTTATCAAGACATATAGTTGACTTAGTATAATAAAATATAATTATATTACCAACATAATTATATTATATTATTAATATAATAATTAAATACTTATATTATATTATAATAATATAATTATATTATCTCATATTAATAATTATTATGTAATATAATTATATTATCACATAATAATATAATTATATTATCTCACAACAATAATAATAAAGATAATCACAACCTTTGTAATATCTATGTCGGCCTGTGGATTCTGACCACAGCTACAATAAAATCAACTCCCTCTTAGCTAGGGAGGAATACTACTTGACATCAAAGGCATGTAGTAATAACCACCATAGCTACTTGTAGAGGGTGGGTCCATCATGGCTACTCCCATGAATGACACAAGTACTCATCACAGAATCACTTAATGTAATATTGTCATCTTATCATGACATTCATGTCTCAAGTGATGCAATGCATCACTTGAGACCATGTTAATTGTCTTACCATCGAACAGTCCTCACGATGCTAGAAATCAACACTCCCTCTTTAGCTAGGGAGGAATCCTTCTTAACATTTACAAGTTGCATTATCTTATTGTGATGATTGACCACAACAACTACATGCATATGTGGAAAGGAAAGATATCACCTCTCAGTGATATCAACCATCATGTCTTATCCATAGATATCACCTCACGTGATATCCACCATTATTAGATTGTATGACATGTTCACGGATATCATGTTTGGAGATATCCACCATAATGATATCATCTCATGATATCAGGAGTAATGGCCTACAAATATCAAGTCTCTTGATATTTACCAAGTACTCAAAGTAATGGCCTACGAATATCAAGGCTCATGATATTCACCAAGTACTCATGAAGTCCATAAGGTATGTGCACAAGTATCACCCATGTGATACCTACCATAGGGACATTATAATCATGGTTTGCTCATGGATATTAATCCACCATGATATCTATACAATACAACTTGTAAATATCTATGTGACAATATCTATCTCTCGATAGATATTGATTTACAAGATATGATCTATCATGATCTACTTAGATATCAACCATATGATATCCATCATGATAGAAGATCAAGTTATTGTAAGATCGTCACCTCGCAATAATTGCCAGGAGTACAAGTAATAATCATTTAGAAGTCGTCACTTCTTCATGATGTACACAGGGCCCATAAAGTCATGAAAGTCACACACATGACATCCACCTTGACTCATCTTAAGGAGGTGGATCCACGATGGCTCATCCCAAAGGGTGGAAACAAGGATTTTCACCTCAAACTTCTATTTTAAAGAGAAGAATGCAAATAATTTATCACTGATGCTAAAAACTCCTTTTCAGCTAAGGCTTCATTCTCCAACGTTTCAAGCTTATCTCGGCAGCACACAAACTTCTCTCTAGCAGGAGACTTGGTGAGAATATTGGTTGTTTGTTCTGCAGTGACAATGTACCTCGACTGAATACTAGAGAAAACATCTTGACATGTTCTACTCCCTCTGAATCAAGATCCTTGGATGTCCACTGATGCATATCCTCTAGTTGCTTCCTATGTCACGGAAGTATACCCTATTCACATACTCCAATCATGGAAGATATCTTGCTCCAATAGAATCTCATCATCTCTCCGTCCAAGGTTGCTTCTGATAAAATGTCAAACTCCTAAATTTATTTCCTCCTCTTCGAAGAAACGTTTTCAGTCATCAACTCAGTCCCATGACTGAAAGCATCAAGTTCTTTCTCCCTTGAATGCAATTTCTTATACTTCTTGATCCTTCCTGAAAGCATTTCAAAAAGAGATTACAAATAGTTCATAAAACTAAACTATCCCGAAGGGAAATACCAATCATAGAAGTATACAAGATTTACTATCCTAATGTTATAGCATGAATTAATGACTCATAAAATTCATGATCAATATTCAAGGGCATTATCATAAAAAACTTATCTCTTGTAGTCAAAGAATAACGCCCTCTAGTTAATATTTGAACCCGTTTTGAGCAACGGAACTTTCAATTGAAATTGGGCTAGTCCTCCTAAAGATTAGAGAGCAGAGAGTCTTCCTTGACAACTCTGGTTTGGACCGAGCATCATTTACCAATGTAGGTTTCCTCTCTCTCTTCTGAGTTGACTAGATTGTATCGACTGGACTTAATTTTCAATGTTAGCAGCAAGAACTCCTCATCGCTTTGATATCAATGTATCTCACAAGAATTGAAGATGTGTCAACTTCTCTTCATAGTCAAGTTAATGCATTCTGCCAAATTCTTTCATATCCTTGTGATTGAAATCATATTATGAAACTCTCATAGATGAGAAGAAGCCACGATCTGCAGATTCCATGCTAGGAACTCAATGCCTATGCAAGCCTTTCCTGGACTACTCACCCCAAGGAAGTCGAAAACCCCATGGTCACTAGTGGTGGTACCCTAAATTTTGATAATTTAGAAGTCCCAATCCATTTTCAAGAAGCATGTTTCTCCATAAAAAAAAAGATCAAAGGAAGGAAGCTTTATGACACAATTAAATAGAACTAACTAATCGAAGACTTCAGAAAATGCTGGAATTTAGACCTGCTACAAAGATGATTTCGACAGAGGATCAAGATGGTCGAATTTTAAAAATCTAAAAAAGACCCAGTTCGGGAAATCAAATTTCCTATCTCCAACAGAAATATTAGCTTTTCATGAGATGTTTTAGATTTTCGACCAAAGCCAAATCCGAAAGTTAGGTAGTTATTTTTTAGTTAGTTTATTGTTTTTTCAAAATAATTTGTAATAAGAGTTGTGTCTTTTCACCCTAAAAAGGTGTGAAAGCCA
>MU225843.1:770271-806158 GCA_018584345.1 Thuja plicata
AGTTCATTGTTTATAGTTTTGTGATATCTTATCTATCTGTTCATTTCAAATTACATACACATTTACTAAACACTCTTTCAATTACTTAAAGTATTTCAGTTTACAGTTCATGATATATTGATTTCAGTTATATTTATTTCAAGTTCCTTGCCATACTTTGAGAGACGAAAGTTTGAGTTCCATACACAGGTTATCTGCTATAAAAAGCCTGTTCAGGTGAAGGTTTACCCGCCTTGGTCCTACAGAGCCAGAAGCGTAGGGGAAGAGGATCATAATCGATCATTCCCGTTAGTTGGCCAAAAATAATTGGATTTCCCATCATTGGATTGGCAAGTCCAAAGGAAATTCAATTCAGCGTTTTTGGGCACCAACAACTAGGATGATCATACCTTGACATGAAACTTGGCCTTTTCATTTAGTCTACACAGCAACAAGTAAGCCCTCCACAAGTATATCCATGTTTAGCTCAAGCGATTGCAGGAATATTTGATCTCCTTTGATTCTCGGGAAGCTTCGAAACTTCTTCCCCAACTCATCACTTACAATGATCGCCCATCCTCAATTTATTGCAATGTTCCTCTGCTAAATGGTTTCTGCTTCAATTGACTTTTATTGTGGGCGCTGCAAGCGCGGGCCCCCCAATATCACTGTCACCACTGGTATTAAATTGCGGACCCAACAATGTTTAATGTCCCTGCGCGAAAGGTGTGGGATATATCTTGGACAACCTGCCAAATTATGTGCACATGACTTCACATATGCAGGCCCTTACACATGATACTCTTTGATAGCTCTAGGCAACTCACAAGTGAACAGGCTAATGCAGATTGAGAATCATGTCCGGGTGAAAGGCATATACCAATGATAGAAGGATGCTATTTCTTGGGAAAACAGTCGAATTGTACCATATGATCCAAACTTGATAAGTCTTGCACATGAACCAAACCCAATGTCATGTCTTGGTTTATGGCATAGATGACAACCGGTGACTAAGACTTCAGAATGTCATTGACCACAAAACTCCTTCCAAAATTCTTATGTCAAATTAGATTGTCTGCAACAAATATTTATTTCCAAGTCGTCTTCCCAGCCATTGCTTCACTCCCTATTGTTGACTCGATGAAGCTTGGAATTTCCATGGATCTTGAGGCATGAATATTTTCCACGCATCCTGCAAATAAGTGTATCTCTTGTACTTAAATATTGTGTATCCCCTTAAATCCTGATACATTTCATCCACGATGTGTGATAATGCATCCATAACACCGAATATGTAACTGAAGAGCTTCATCCTCCAAATAGACGATGGTTGTCTTATAATTCACTAAATCAATTCAACACATTCTTCTAATGACTCCTACTCCATCTCACAGCATTCACTAACTATGAGGGTGCCGACATCCACAGAAACCCACTATTGATTTCACAGTTTCATTTCCAAACTCCAAGATGTCGTTCTGGCAAATGTTCTATGCATTGTATTGCAGATGACTTGGTCTACAAAGGGTGCATCGAACATTCAATATATTTTCGCCAACAAAGAAATCACTATAGTGTTTTAGCAATTATTGATCGCTTCACATAATCGACAGCCTCTATGGTTTGTCAATGTATTCACCAATATGTATAAATCGAACTCCAGGCAACGGTTGATGTGGCCCCCCTGTAATAGGTGATGTTCTTCCCTTTGTTCGATATATCATTCCGATTATATCTCCGTGTGACGTAGTTGGTTTAGTTTTATGCTAAGCATGTAATCTGGATATTAATAATGCTTTGTTGTGGGCTCAAATTCAGAACTGTGATGGCCTTCTTCCTTGTATATGGCTACCATCTTAATGCAAATCCAATCCTAGTCATTCCACTCTATTATCCATGTGCTTGGGATACAGAGAATTACCGTTCTGAGTATATGAAATGCTTGGGCTCAAAAGACAAGTTGCGCATTTGCGGGTCTCAAGCTCTGCTGATTGCAACCAAAACATTTCACAGCAAAGCCAATATAAACAAGAGACCCGATCTAAGATAGACAGCTTGCAGATGGTGAATAGAAGCCGCCAACATAAGGACGTCGATCAATTCACACAAAACTACCAAAGAATGAGCTGATTACTACCACTACATTGCAGATGCTCGCAACTACCCAAAGACTTAGAAGACAGACCCTTGGCGAGTACAAACACGAACGATGAGACTTAAGTCACAAATATGGCGTCTTCAAATAGGTATTGAGCAAATCAAATGGATGAAACCAAACTATTAGTAAATGGCCGCTCACTAGTATATTGCAAAGACGACTCCTTCAATTCTATTCGGTGATCTCCTTCACTTGGTGTCTTTGGAGTGAAATTTATCTTTTATAGACTAGAGGGTTAATCCTGTTGTGACTCTCCAAAATTCTCCTGTTCGCACTATAGAAATTTCCTTATGGTCTTCGATTGAATATGGAAGGATCCAATTTTTAAATGAATATAGACTACCACCGGACGATTCGGCAATCAAGATCCACCATATATAAATACGCAGAACATTATAAATTCCCATATCACTTTATTCATGGCTCCAGAAATATATAATCATCCAATATTAAACTCAAAAACCTTATAAATATGTTCATTTCTGTAATCTCAATTATAATATCAATCTGCTTTTCTGTCACACAGGAAATCTCACATGCTGGGAGGGAACCTGCTCTGATACCATGTTAAAATTTGAGATGCTCGATTAACCACAAACAATATCATTGTCTTCCCAACCAGAGACAATTCACAAATGTCTCCCACGAGCACTCTCTCTACAATTGTATTCATTTATTATTTTTCCATTTCCCAATAAGAGATTGCACATCTCTTTTTATATAAGGATAATACCCTTTCACCAAGGGATGTGTCTTATCAAGACATATAGTTGACTTAGTATAATATAATATAATTATATTACCAACATAATTATATTATATTATATTATATTATAATATAATTATATTATATTATCTCATAATAATAATTATTATGTAATATAATTATATTATCTCGCAACAATAATAATAAAGATAATCACAACCTTTGTAATATTTATGTCGGCCTGTGGATTCTGACCACAACTAGAATAAAATCAACACAAATATTTCACAAAAATTCAAACAACAATTTGCATGCAACTGATTTCCTTTAATCCAACAGATTAAATTGAAAATCATGTAAAAATACCAGATTGAAATAGAGAATCTGAAATGAAGTTAAACTTTTGCTCTTGTAGCTAAAATGTCTACTATCAAACTAGTTCTTGCTATAGCTTCTAATATGCATTGGTCTATTCATCAAATGGATGTCAAAAGTGCATTTTTAAATGGTGATTTGCATGAAGAAATTTACGTGTCTCAACCTCCAGGTTTTGTTAAGGAAGGTAATGAACATCTTATTTGTAAGTTAAAGAAATCAATTTATTGGTTAGAACAATCTCCTAGAGAGTGGTATTTCAAAATCAATGCTTTCATTATTTCTAAAGGTTCTTTTAGAAGCAAAAATGATCATAATCTTAATAGTAAACATAGTGAAGATGATATTGTGATTATTATTCTATATGATGATGATTTAATTATCACTTCAAGTTCTAACCATTTAATTTGTGATGTTAAGTCTCAACTCAAAAAAGAATTTTATATTATTTTTGGGGATGCAAATTTGGCAAACACCTAAGGGTATCTTTCTTTTTCAAAGTAAATATGCTCGAGATCTTTTAAATGGATTCAAAATGAATGATGCTAACCCTATTTCTACTCCTTGTGAGTTAGGAACTAAACATATGATTGATATGAAGACTCCTTTTGTTGATGCTACTGTATAGGCGACTAGTTGGAAGTTTAAATTATCTTACTCTAACTAGACTTGATACTGCTTATGGTGTTGGTTTAGTTTCTAGATTTATGTCTAAAACTCAACAAACTCATTTTCAAGTTGCAAAAAAATATAAGATATATCAAAGGCTCTATTAATGCTGGTTTATTTTATGATGCAAATTGTGATTTTATTTTTAAAAGATTTATTAATTTAGGTCTAAGGGGAGATCCCAATGATCGGAAATCTACTTGTCGATATTGTTTCTTTGTTGGATCAGATGCAATATCTTGGAATAGTAAAAAGCAACAATCTACTTCTCTTGGCTCCACTGAAGCTAAATATAAAAGTTGTACCCATGCATCCAAAGAGGACCTATGGTTAAGAAGACTACTTGAAGATTTGGGTTTATCTCAAGAAGCTCCTACACCATTGTATTGTGACAATCAAAGTGTCATTGCCTTGACAAAGAATCTAATCTTCAATGCAAGGGCCAAACACATTGCTCTTCAACATCACTTCATTAGAGAGAAAATTGAAGACAAGCAAATTTTTCTCTTGTATTATAAGGGTGAAGATCAAGTTGTACATATTCTCACCAAACTTCTTAGTAAAGATAAATTCCCCACTTATAGTAAAAATCTTAGTTTGCAACCCATTGATTTCCTCCTTTTGTATCTTGTAGGAACATTCCTAAGGAATCCCTACAAGTTGTTTATCCTTTTATGAGTTTTCACAACTCATTTTCTTTATTCCAAATATTTGGAATATTAGATTTCCTCCTTATAGGTGACAAGTTGCACCCACATAGCATATTAGATGGCATCCTTAGATTTGAAAGTTACTTTGTAACCCTCTCTCACCTCTATATATTAGAGGTGCCTCTCTCTTCTTCTTCATGTTGTAATGTTGTAGTATTTCAATCTCTCTCTCTCTGTAATTTCTCTACGCATTTGCAATCTACACGATATAGGAGTTTTTCTTTGTTTTTTCCCCCTTACAAATCCTGTGTCTCCTTCTTGGATCTTGGTGTGCATGCTCTTTATTTGGGTTTGATTAATAATACCATTTACTTTCAAACAATAGCTCTTGATTATTTAATTTCTGATTTTCCATGTTATTATTCTTTCATTACTTTTTATCATTTTTATTGATCTTTGTTATTTGCTATTTTGTTAATATCTATATGTTCCTTTTTTTCTCTTTTTGTTATTACATTTTCTAGATTAGTTGTATTTTCATTTTTTTAATTGTGATTGGTTGACTTTTATTTATTATCTATTTTTTGTTTTTAGTTTGATAGTTATTTGTCTCTTTCATGATTTTTGGTTTGTTTTTATAATTCCCTCATGGTTTATTATCTCGCTTCTTGGTTTACGTCTTTCACCCTTGATTTTATTTTATGATCCTTTCTTAAATTTCAGTTATTCCTTTAGTTACAAATATTTTTGCGTTTGTTTTTTTCGTTTTGTTATTTTCCATATTCTTGTAGGTGTTTTTAATTGTTTATTCTGAACTTGTTGGTTTTTCAAGTTGCCTTCTTATTTTTCTTTTCTTATTTTTTATTTTCACTTTATTATTTTCTTCCTTTTTTTGTCTAGTGTCTTTCCTTTCTTTATTTCTCTTTTTTATTTTCTGTTCTTTTATTTTATTTGATAGTTTCTTAACAAGCTATCCTCTTTCTTTTCTTGTTCTTGTTTTTTACCTCTTCCTTTATTATTTCTTTCTTTCTTTTGTCATTCTCATTTAGTCACTTTTACTATTCTTTATGCCTCTTCTTGATTTTTTGTCATTTAATACTTACCTCCTCTCTTATTTTATATTTTATTATTTTATAATTTTTGTTTTTATTTCCATCTTTTACTAGCCTCTTCCTTTATAAGGCTTAATCTGCAATTATACTCACTTTTTTAACCTTTTCTTGATGAAGGATCACAGAGTGATCTGAAACATTGAATGCAAATATTTACACGGTTTCTACTGAAAAGCACATGTAATAATGATTTTAGATTTATCGATGTTATCATACGAATATATTTGAAATTTCAGATTTTCCTATATATTTTAAATTTTCCCTATTTTATATATAGCCATACCCTCTGTCGTCCCTGCCATCCCCTAAAATGGCAGAAAAAAATCCATCCCGGAAACTTGTTTCCCCATTCCCCCGTCTCGGAAACTGGGGTAACATAGAAAATTGCATTGTTCCAAGCAACTTAAGGAAGAGTTGTCTCTTGCTTACGGATATTAATTCCTTGGATTGCTCACAGCTTGGCGATGCAATTCCACATATCATTTGCATTGCTTGATGCATGTTTTATTTTATAAGTAAAATCACCCATATGAAGGTAGCACCCATCTTGAGATTTGGCATGTGGGAGGTTGTAGAGATCTACAATTATTGATCTGAAAAATTATCTTATTTTGAGCTTTCTAGGACTTCTAAACAAATCTGGAAGAGTTTCGTATCACTTTGTAGCCCAGGGAAGCAATTACTATCATTTTATGTGAATCATCCTTCATGATTTAGGCCCCCGGGTTTTTGTAGCAGGGAGATTAGTGGTGTTTTCAGAAGTTGGACTGAACATATAATTATTGAGGATTCCTCTTCAAGTTTACAAGTTGATTTGATGTTAAAAGGTTGCTGGAGTAGGCTCGATAACATTTCAAAGGCCCCTGTTTGGAGTAAGAAATAGAACCCAAGCTTTCACAATGTTGCTGATTGCTAATCACAGTCAAATCTGCATTTTACAGGTATCTAATATCTGCAATAAATCTAATTTTTGGTGTTATGCAATACAAATTTAATGAGACCATAGACATCTTGTTGATTCTATGCACTTTCTCTTTCAGTATGCTATGTGTAGAATGTCATTACAATAGACTATAGTCATTGCAATGAGAACATGAAGGAAATCTGAAAACAATAAAGATCAATCAACAAACAGTGCATTATCCTTTCCTTATTATCATTCAAATCAGCAAAACAACTTTCAAAAATAAAACAGAGGGATATATTAAATTAGCACTTTATGGCATCTTGCATAACTACTTTTTTCAACATAGCACCTCTCTGCTCAATACAATCAGCCTCCAGAGCTACCATCCATTCCCATAACAGCCTTTAATAGGCAGCAATAGGCATTAAAATAGACTGATACAGAATTTTCAATCACCTACAACCTGAAACACAGTGCTAGAAAATAGAGAACTCATGCTACTGGCATCAAAACTCTTCAACGCCTCCTTACAGCTATGCAAATCAACAAAAAAGGGCCTCAAATGCTAAACCAAGAGTCCACAATGGGTGTGTAAGATTCCTTACTAATTCTGACCCAAAATTTCGTCACAAATCCCACATTAACAGAGTAGGCATTTGGTCAAACACTTGTATGAATGTAATGTTCAGAATTTATCACTTATTCCTCATAGTAATTCTGTCAAACAGTTGGTATGTAATGTCTGATCTGGTTTTTCCTAAATCCTTATCCACTGATTATGGTTGAGTTTTGGTACCAAACTTCATATAAATTTCACAGGTTCACAAATGCACATTTAAACAAACACTTTGCATGGGATAAACCCTCAGCAGGAGATACTACTTATCCAATCAATTTACAATCATAACATTACATTCATACAAGTGTTTATCTCCTAGATAAACCCTCAGCAGGTGATAACATTACATTCATAACTTCAAACCTTAGTTCTCCATTAAGTAATTTTGACAAACATATTGTAGACCACTTTCAACTTCATATTCATGGATGGAACCATGCATACAAAATTTACATAACAGGGCAGCTTATTACCAGCAAATCAAAGGCACAAATATACTTATCCAGAACTCAAATGAGGAAGTCATGGCAGGAGTTTCCCCAATGGAGATGGTCCAACCATGCAACAAGAGTCAACATAGCAGAACAAACAGCTCAGAAACAAAAATAAACAATCAACATGATATAACAGATCTTCGCATTATCATAGAATCAGATATTTACATTACATTGGCCTGCAACATGCAGATTATAGACTTCCTGTTAATGATTTCAGTAGCTACGAGAGAAATCATTCTTCTTGTTACCGTTTTTCTCCTTATCATTGTCGCTGCTGAATGATATGGTGGCATGGCATTGTAAATTATATGACTTGGCAAAGTGAATTCATCGTGTGTTGGAGTTTGACCATTCGTGTGATAATGGACACGCTGTCGGTTTATGTTCATCGGTTCTTTGCCAGCAGTATTCTTTTATTGTCATCAATATTATGTATTCCCTTCCTTCTTACCCGACATCATGTCTTGGACAGTGACTCTTGTTTAAGGCTCGGGTGGAGCGCATTTATGATTGACTTTGTAACTGTCGTCGGTTCCTTATCTTGTAACCAGCGTCTCCTTGTGTTCCACGGAACAGGCTATTTGTTATATTGAAATTTTGTTTAAGTGATGGATATAGTAGTAGCCGGATTCTGATGATTATATCAATGCAGAAATTATGTCATATTTTCAGGAGTCATTCTCAGCGATCATCTGAGATGTATTGTTCAGAGGCGTCGGCTGTTTGTACTTGGTATCTGTAAGATACAAAAGAAAATCTGTAATCTGTAGATGCTAAGCATGGTACTTACATATATTGTAATTGATAGACTTCTGATGATTGTTAAAAGAGTTAACAACTTCTAAGAAAGTTTCATATTTTGATTATGCTTGTGAAGCATTGTATTCAATTTTGATTATTCGATAAAAGAAAGTTTTGGTGGCGTGGCTAGGTTTTTCCCTCAAGTAGGAGGGTTTTCCCAGGGTAAAATATGTGTCCTTGTGTTTCTGATTTATCAGCAGTTTATTTATGCACTTCTAGTTCAAAACATTAACATGGTATCAGAGCCAGGTCAGCCTTGACTCTCTCACGAGAGGGATTGAAACTTGAGATCACTTTAATCCTTCTAGCTGTAGGATTAGAGTCACGTATGTGTATGGTTCCAGAGGAGTACGAATGATGATTGTCATTTGAGATGGGCGATTGTGTTTCAAGAAGTAAAGGATTTGCATGCAACTGTGAAGTTGGCAGCGATAAGAAATTTTGTGATTGTTGTTCTTTATATCTTCTACTGACTTGCATTCTTGATGAGTGCAATTGGCTTCCGATGTATGGTTGAATGAATGTATCCAGCACCTCAAAGTCAAATGATGTTGAAAAGTCCTTAAGTAACTATGCAAGATATTAATACTAGAAAGCTTGTTGGCGTATTGTGAGGAAGATTAAACTATGAAGAGATAAGTGTTTTATGATTGTATCTTTGAATATTGTTCATGCATTTTATATATTTAATTCATGCAATAACATTGGAAGTAGTGAATCATGTATGCTTCTAGCATTAGTCTGTTTGATTCTACTACAAATCTCTCTAAAATGCTTCCAGGATGAATCGAGGAGCACAACGATGATGAGAAATTGCAGGTTGAGCTGAGTTGATGGCTCGTGAAGAAGTACCCATTCAGATTATTTTGTGATTAGTTTCTTCGAAGAGGAAGAATTGATATTTAGAGGGAGCTTGTGTGGCAGAGGGAGAGTGCAAAAGCTCCTTGCTTGGTCAAACATTGGAGTAAATTATTGTGTTATTCAAACTATGAAGATGTTGCTCCTGTTGAGAGGGACTCTCGGCTGAAAGGGAGTCTCAACATTCAGATGATCTTTATATTCTTTAATGAATTCTTCTCTGAGAGGGAGAAGGTCAAGGTGAAATCCCTTTTTAATGCATTCTTCTCTAGAAGAAGTTTGAGGTGAAATCCCTTTTTAATGCATTCTTCTCTAGAAGAAGTTTGAGGTGAAATCCCTTGAACCACCCTCTGCAAGTAGGTGTGAAGGAACCACCCTCTGCGAGTAGGTATGGAGGAACCCCCTCTACGAGTAGGCAAGGTGGTAATGCATTCTTCTCTAGAAGAAGTTTGAGGCGAAAGCCCTTGAACCACCCTCTGCGAGTAGGTATGGTGGAGCCAACCTCTACGAGTAGGCAAGGTGGTAATGCATTCTTCTCTGGGAGAAGTTTGAGGTGAAAGCCCTTGTTCCACCCTCTGGAAGTAGCCATGGTGGAAGTCATGTGTGTGACTCCATGACTTAATATTATGCTTTTCTGATTCACCCTCTAGGAGTAGCTATGGTGAATATTGTTATGCTGATATAACAATTTTATATTAAGAAAATCTATGATGAGATTTTGTAATTGAGATTTTTGTTGCAACTTCATTGTGCTTGTCAGGTTGAGACACACTATGTCATATGAATGATCTCTCTCTTGCTAAGAGGGAGTGTTAATGATTTCAATAGCTGCAAGAGAAATCATTCTTTTTGTTACCGTTTTTCTCCTTATCATTGTCTCTGTTGAATCATATGGTGACATAGCATTGTAAATGATGTGACTTGGCAAAGTGAATTCATCGTGTGTTGGAGTTTGACCATTCATGTAATAATGGACATGTCGGTTTATGTTCATCGGTTCTTTGCCAGCGGTATTCTTTTATTGTCATCATTATTATGTATTCCCTTGCTTCTTACCCGACATTATGTCTTGGCGGTGACTCTTGTTTAAGGCTCGGGTGGAGCGTGTTTATGATTGACTTTGTAACTGTCGTCGGTTCCTTATCTTGTAACCGGCGTCTCCTTGTGTTCCACGAAAGAGCCTATTTGTTCTATCAAAATTTTGTTTAGGTGATGGATATAGTAGTAGCCAGATTCTGATGATTATATTAGTGCAGAAATTATGTCATATTTTCAGCAGTCATTCTCAGCGATCATTTGAGGTGTATTCTGCAGACATGTCGGTTGTTTGTATTTGGTATCTACAAGATACAAAAGAAAATTTGTGTTTTGCAGATGCTGAGTAAGGTACTTACATATATTGTAATTGATAGGCTTCTGATGATTGTTAAAAGAGTTACCAACTTCTGAGAAAGTTTCATATTCTAATATGCTTGTGAAGCATTGTATTCAGGTTTGATTATTCAATAAAAGAAAGTTTTGGTGGCGTGGCTGGGTTTTTCCCTCGAGGAGGGTTTTCCAAAGGTAAAATATGTGTCCTTGTGTTTCTGATTTATCAGCAGTTTATTTATGGACTTCTGGTTCAAAACATTAACACTTTCGACATGCATGCCTAATTACAAAAGAAACTAGACCTAACCCTAATGCTATCCTTCTCAGAATTGCCTCTACCAATACATTTAAAACAAAGATCAAGAGCCTCAATATGTAGAACCTTCGCAACTCATAAGACGGCCAGATCAATTACATTTTCCAAGAATAAGAAAACGCAATACAACAAATATAGGTCAGGACCCAAATCATAAAGATCTTATTGCCAAGATGTACAAATGACACGCAATCCAAGAGAGACGCGGCCAACAATCCAAGAATATCAGGAGATGAGTCACCAAGTTTCGCCGACCGGAAATTGTTTTGCAATATCGGAAAACTCCAATTGATTGATAGAACATGAAGAACATACAGAACTGACCATGAATCTTTAATATCTCCACAACAAAGTATCCAAATGAGGTGCGAACCCAGACATAGGTAAAACATGATGTCCAGAACAAACCCTTAGGTTCGCAGTAGCAAATGATCTAAAACCAAGGAACACAGCAAGAAACACAGAACTGCTAACTAAAACAAAACTAAGAATAAACTGAAAGGGAAATATTTTTGGGTGATGCAAGATTGCCAACGACCCAAAGATTCTCTTGCAACAGACACCATTAGTGAGTTGAAAATGTTTCATAAGAGAAACATATGAAAATTTTACAGGATTCGGGACAAAAATCCCATGCTCATTCTTGATCCAAATATCCTCTTTATCTGCAGCTCTCTATCTCTGCACTTCTTCTCTTCTCTCTGTCAAATCCATCAACTTACTCTACTTTGTACTCCCTTTGTCATACCTCCAATCAACATCAGAACTCTGACCACTACCTCCTTTCATTCGCAAGACTAAATTACTTCTGCTGCAAGTCTGATTAGCAACCAAAGTCTTTTGTTGCTCCACTTTACCATTCTTACAATCTAATACCAACTTGTTCTATGGTACCATCTGACGCAGTCATGGCAGGAGTTTCCCCAATGGAGATGGTCCAACCATGCAGCAAGAGTCAACACAACGGAAACAACCAACTCAGAAACAAGAATAGACAATCAACATGCTATAACAAATCTTCGCATTATCATGGAATCGGATATTTACATCACATTGGCCTGCATCATGCAGATTATAGACTTTCGGCATACATGCCTAATTACAACAGAAATCTAAACCTAACCCTAATGCTTTCTTCCTCAGAACTGCCTCTGCGAAAACTTTTAAAACAAAGATCAAGAGCCTCAATATATAGAGCCTTGGCAACTCAAAAGTCGGCCAAATCAGTTACATTTTACAAGATTAAGAAAACGTAATACAACAAATATAGACCCAAATCATAAAGATCTTATTGCCAAGATGTAGAAATGACGCGCGATCCAAGGGAGACGTCGGCCAATGATCCAAGAATATCAGGAGATGAGTCACCAAGCTTCGTCGATCAGAAATTACTTCGCAGGAGCGGAAAACTCTAATTGACAGTTAGAACATGAGGAACACACAAAACTGACCATGAATCTTTAATATCTCCACAGCGAAGCATCCAAATGAGGTGCGAACCCAGACATAGGTAAAACATGATGTCCAGAACAAACCCTCAAGTTCGCAGTAGCAAATGATCTAAAACCAAGGAACACAACAATAAACAGAGAACTGCTAACTGAAACAAAACTAAGAACAAACTGAAACGGAAATATTTTTGGGTAATGCAAGATTGCCAACGACCCAAGGATGCTCCTGCATCATCAAATGTCCCTATTAGAGAGGAATGTTGGTGCAAAATGACTTCTACAAAGAATGAAATGCATTGAAAGGTGAAACTCATGTATGCACCTGTCTATGTAGCTGCACAATCTGGTTTTGTGAACAGATTACCAATCTTTAGTAAAACGAATGTATACTGCCCCTTTTTGGTGACGCGCAGTCAAAACCAATACCCACGAATGTATACTGCCCCTTTTTGGTGACGCGCAGTCAAAACCAATACCCATAAATCTATATATTTTTGCTCTTCAAATGGTCAAAGAACAGATCTTACGACAACATGTGCCACATCGGCAATATCCACAAAACAAGGGTCAATCAACTTAAGTCAAAAGTCAAAAGCACAAGATGAAAAATACAAATGATTTCCTTGAATTTAAAGAGAGAAAACAAAGTTTGACCAAAACTGTCGAACAGATTATGCGACACATGAGTCCATAATAAAGAAGAGTGTTGATCAACTATCGAAAACACACTAATACATCACATGACATAATACGTTAAAGACATACCAGAACTCGACCATTGGTCTATTGTATTTATATTGCTACCTCAACTACTTATGAATCCAAACTCGTGCATTAAATCCAATGGCGCACTCTGATATAAATCCACTCCACTTAGAAGGTCTGGGTTTGCGTCCAACCTTTAACTTCCCAAGGGTTTTCGTCCTTGGAAACCAACCAGTCATTGACTTTCAACAACAAGAAGAAATGGCTTCCATATAAAATTCCCATAACATGCTCTTGAAGGAAGACAAGGTTCATTTATAAAGACTCGTCAAACTCCAAGTGAACATCCATGTTCAATGTGGGATAAATCATCCTTAACTTTTAATTTCTCCTTATGAAGTAACTTCTCGAACAAGTTGGAGAGATTTATTAATTAAAATGACCTTATATTGTCATTTTATAAAGTCACTTTATGAAAACAACTTAAATACTCTTTAACCCCCTTTAAGTCATCATATCATAAAGTCATTTAATATAATGAATATTATCAAAGTTAAACTTGATTTAACTTTAATAATTTAACTTAAATGATTAAACCCATGATAATTTCCAATATTAACTCATGGGAATAATCCATCCACTTTCCAAATAGAGATATGATGCCAATTGATCACCCCAGTGACTTACTAAAAATAGTATGAGCAAAACATCCAAGTGATTAACTAAAAATAGTAAGTGTGAATCAAAGTATCATAAATGATCTCCAGAAGGCTCACCACAAATAAAATAGGACGTTGAGCTGAATAATATTGAAATAAGCACTAAAATTTGGGGTCATTACAATCCTCCCTTCCCAGAGATTGCTTGGCCCCAAGCATTCCGCACATGTATGTTGAAACTGAATGCCTGGATCCCATATCAACCTCTAGAACACTGCTCCACCAATCTGCTGCACTACTCTGATGTAAACATCACCATGCTCGGATCTGTGAAGCAACTCATCATGGTCCATTAAAAATAGTGCACCAATCATGAGGATTCCAAGATCCGAAATCATCCCACGTGCATAATCAGTCAAGTCAACTTGCCATGTGTTGCTACCATGAATGAAAACATCCTCAATCCAACTGAGAACCTCACTCTAGGTGAAGCCACATATACCTCTAATGTTAGATGATGGTGGGAGCTCAACATTTTGCCAAACTGCTTTCAGGGAAAGGATGACAAATCCCTCCAACTCCTCCAACCAGCTCTCTGAAACATAATTATTCATGGGAATGCTCCACCCAGATCCCACAAGTAAAATGGTCATCCACCTTTCCCACTACCTGTAATATCCTGTTACTCCAAATTGATTACAAGTGGAATGTCCAACTGCCACAACACTACCTCTCTAACCTGCATCCCAAAGTAAAGATCATACCAGAGAGGCCAATGGGAAATCCAACTATATTTGGCCCCTTCCAAAGTAGGAAGCATCTCATACCAACTATTCATCCTACTTTCATGCGTCAAATATAACATCAAGTCATCAACAAGTGGGTTGAATTGTCCTTCATTACACATATCAGTGCCATTAATATCATCTTTCATGCCCAACTGTATAGAGAAAGTGGGAACAGCACTACGGTCAAAAGTAGATCCATCCCAAGAAGGACCTGCACCATATGTAGTGACCATTACACCCAGGCCAACATAAGCATCAACACTCATATAAGATGTGGAGTCATCATCATTGGCTGATTGGAAAACATCTTCATATGGGCTATCCAACATAATCTCTACGTCACCCACCAAGAGACTCTTGCACTCCTTTTTAGATGCCTCGTATTCTTTGTAAGATTGATATGAATAAATGGCTAAGCCTGCTGCTATGTCTTCATTATCATGCAACTCTTCATCATCTGAAGATTCAGGCACTTCATTGAAGACATCATGAGACTCAAGCATACTCCTTCCTTGAGTTAAGCCATCTTCAATTTTTTCCACATTTGTTTGGATGTTCCCAACACTACTTGGCTGCAACAGTTCCCTTTCCCTATTAACTCCACATGTGATTAAGTAACCAACGATCGTGACAAGCGAAACAAATATTCTCTTTCCTCATCTGAATCTTTCTCTTTTGCGAATACCCTATAACTTGTGTCGTAAATTTATCTTCATTCGTTGCCTCCTTTCCAGTCATTCCTTTCATGATTGGTTTGAAATTTCGGTTACCTATAGGCTGATTATCGACTGCTGAAAACTCCTCATTCAGGACTTTGCAAACTCCTTGTGCAAATAGATCATGAGCTATCTTATGGTATTGTTTCTTTGCCAAAATAGTCTTGTGATGTAGCCTTGGAAGAAAGTCCATGTAATCAATGAAGGGCAAATCTCTTTTAACATGTACAGGGAGTGCATCATATTCTTCAAACAGGCTAAGTACTTCTTCCCTTTTATCTTCCTACAAATTTTGGGCTAACTGTCGATGTGCTTGACCAAGATCCTTCATGATCTTTTCCCGACTTGGCAGTTTTCCCATAATAGTTTAACTTGTTGTCCACAAATTCAATCTACCAATTTACCCAATAAGATGGCAGGTTCAATGCTCTGATACCATTGTAAGATTCCTTATTAATTCTGACCCAAAATTTCATCACAAATCACACATTAACAGAGTAGGCATTTGGTCAAACGCTTGTATGAATGCAACGTTCAAAATTTATCATGTATTCCTCATAGTAATTCTGTCAAACAGTTGGTATGTGATGTCTGATCTGGTTTTTCCTAAATCCTTATCAACTGATATGGTTGAGTTTTGGTACCAAACTTCATATAAATTTCACAAGTTCACAAATGCACATTTAAACAAACACTTTGCATGGGATAAACTCTCAGCAGGAGATACTACTTATCCAATCAATTACCAAATGGGTGCATGGCTGTAACATTCTGAAAATAATTCTCACATTATAACAAACATATTGCATACTCCCAAGGGCCAGAGACAGCATCAACACTTCATTGTCATTTTAACAAACAATTGGCAGACAACTAGATATAATAACAAGAAAACTAACTTCGGACCTTAGTTCTCCATTGAGTAATTTTGTCAAACATATTGCAGACCACTTTCAACTTCATATTCATGGATGGAATCATGCATACATAATTTACATAATAGGGCAGCTTATTACCGGAAAATTAAAGGCACAAATATACTTATCCAAAACTCAAATGTCCCTATTAGAGAGGAATGCTTGTGCAAAACGACTTCTACAAAGGATGAAATGCATTGAAAGGTGAAACTCTTGTGTATGCACCTGTCTATGTAGCTGCACAATCTGGTTTTGTGAACAGACTACCAGTCTTTAGTGAAATGAATGTATACTGCCCCTTTTTGGTGATGCCTAGTCAAAACCAATGCCCAGAAATCTGTATATTTCTGCTCTTGAAATGGCTATTGTCTCAGCTACTTATGAATCAAAAATCATGCATTGGGTTTGCGTCCAACCTTCAGCTTCCTAAGGCTTTTTGTCCTTAAAAACCAACTAGTCACTGACTTTCAGCAACAAGAAGAAATGACTTCCATATAAAATTCATAACGTGCTCTTAAAGGAAGACAAGGTTCGTTTATAAAGACTCCTCAAACTCCAAGTGAACCTCCATGCTAAATGTGGGATAAATCATCCTTAACTTTTAATTCCTCCTTACGAAGTAACTTCTTGAACAAGCTGGAGAGCTTTTATTAATTAAAATGACTTTATATTGTCATTTTATAAAGTCATTTAATATAATGAATATTATTGAAGTTAAACTTGATTTAACTTCAATAATTTAATTTAAATCATTAAGCCCATGATAATTGCCAATATCAAGTCATGAGAATAATCCATTCACTTTCCACATATAGATATGATGCCAACTGATCACCCTGATGACTTACTATAAATAGTATGAGAACTCTCCATATTATCAACCTGCCTATATTATGATTCATCCTTTATACCTGTGCTGTTTTCAGTCCTTTTTTCTCTAAATTGACTTCATGATTTGTGCTTGCTACTATCCGCCATTACTTTGTTGTCATTTCCTACGGCCTTGTCCTGTTGTGTTCTTTGTTGGCTCAAACCTACCTTCTGCTTGCCATCAGATTTATCTTTCTTGCTATCTCCATTTATAAGTACTGTTGGTAGTAATCAATGCATTCTACCTAACTAGAAAGACCCTATGTGTCTTACTCCAGTAAGTTTGATTCTTAAATACGATGAATTCAATAAAATGTATAATCCAATGGCTGACATATGATGTCCAAATTGACTAATGCTTCTGAAGCCCATAATTGCCAAGTTATTGGAGATAGTTGGACAAGGTTGAGAATTTTGCGACAATGATTACAATATTTTCAATGACTAGAAGATTAAAAAAACAAGTAGAATACTGCTCTTGTTGACTTGGGAAGGTTAACACCAAAATGCAATAATGAACCTTAATGTTCGGCACTAAAACATACAGCAACACATAAAAAGAAAAGAATCCCGATTCTCACAGTAAATTAATAAATGGAATATGGCATGGACCCCTAGCCAACAAATTTAGCCTTAATGTAGCTTGTCTTATGTGAGAACATGATCATTTACACAATTACTCAATCTGCTTGTTTGAATAATAAACCCTTATATTGTGGACTCAGCAGAGAATTGAGCACATGCATTACCAAAACATTTGATCTAAATTTACAAGATAATTTTAAGATCCCAATGACTGATTTACCTAGAAATATGACATAAATAATCAAATATTACCTGGCTGTATGGACCAATACAGCTAGGTGCCCAACATGAGATACTCTGAACATGTAGCACCTTTTTTGTCTTATCTTTCACAGCCAAAACTTCAATAAATGCCTTTCCTAGGTCACCTTCTATCAAAGGAATCTCAATTGTAGATCGTGAAGGAACACCATGAGGACAATTTTCTTCAGTTATATATCTCAGATAAGTATCGTTTGCCAATGCAAATTGATTCATGTCAGAAAGATAAAGATGAATGTACAGAACATCCTCCCATCCAAGCTGATCTACTTTAAGTCTACTCTGAACACTCTTCAAAACAAGGCCCAAATGAATATCCATCCCTGACATCAGCAAAAGAGTTCTCGTAATATATTTATCTCACATTAAAAGGTAAGTGTAGGAGCTAATTATAAATAGTTAAATTACCAATGTAATGATATAAATCTGTAGGCTGGATGTCTCCTCAGTTAATCATGATAATAAATGAAGAAAAGAAAGAGATGTGACTCAGGAATGAAATTTGGATTGATAAGCCTCAAACATGTCACAACCAAATAAAACAAAAGTAATTTTACGAGAGAACGGAATTAACACACCTTCCATAGATTTGGGATTACTTTGCACCCAACAGCCAATATTAAGAATTTCATTTTTAGTTTTCGAAACGATCAAGTTCCGCTTGCATTTAGCATCAAGATCTACAGGCAATGCTTGTGACCAGTTATCAGATTTATAATCACCCAGTATAGCATTTCCTTCAACTTCAATAATCCAATCCATCTCTGATCTATTCAGAGGAGTTTTCTCATCGGCTATTACAGGATCTATGTTTCCTGTTTTGGTTTCCAAATAAAATGCTGAAGGATGAAGAATCCCAACAGGAGCAATAGAATCTGACGAATGGAGGACAATTTGAAATTTTTCAATAATAATTCTGGCATTCTGCAAAGGTGCAAATGTTAAAGGAGTTCCTGAAGGAAGTCATTTTTTTACTATTAATGAGATACATGAAACATTATTGACATAATTTGCAAACTGAAGCATCAAATAAAAAATAGTTTTTTCACTTGTAAGGAATTTTTCACTAAATTGGAAAAATTGCAGTAGGGAACACCCATTATGATAATCATTGTAGGTAGCTAATGGCATCAAAATTACAGTGCTTGTATATCCACTACAATTTATAAGGGATAAGAAGAGTATAGACAAGAGAGAAGGATGTGAACCAAAAACTGATAGGAAACCAAGTGCAAAGAGCTAAGCTACTTTAAAAGGAAGAGGAGCTGGGATCATTATTCTCGCATTCCAAACCAAGGATCTTTTTGTAAAAAAGCTTGCTCTTGAATCAGCCACCAATCTCTTAGCCAAAACACTAAGTTACCGATTTGGGTTCGGGGACGGATTTGGGTTCGTGGATTCGTGAAAAAAAAAATTGCCATTTGGATTCGTATGGGTTTTTGAGTGTGTGTGTGTGTGTGTGTGTGTATATATATATGCATTATATATACAAAAAATAAGAGAAATATACATAATTCTAAAACTAAATCATTTCATAGTATGAATCTATGATGCTTGATCATTGATCAATGCTAAATCTCCAAGATAAACATTAAAAATTTAAGCAGATTGATCTATGCTCACGATTCTAAAGAAAATCAGCACATTGAATTACTGAATTACAAAATGAAAATGGTCAATTATCCAATGGTCGATTATCCAATCAAGTATATTAAGTGTGTGTGTGTATAATCAACCATCAGCTTGAGTGAGAAGCAATTCTTCGAAGAAATTCTCAAATCAGATTTAGAAGGTGCAGATAACAGTTATGAATTGACAGATCTGAAGATTTTGGACAACCAATAAGCAAAATACTTAGCCCCAGCCTAGCCGTACAGTTCAAACATCAACAAGATTACTTCCAGCTTTGGCATTGAGGACTAAATACAGCAGATCAGAATAAAATATCACAGTTCAGGCCGGCATCAGCAAAAGCTGGTCTTCCATTAATCCAAATCCGGACCCTGCCTGGATCCAGCACGGACCGGGAGGAGAATCCGGACCCGGATCCGGGGTCCAGGGTCTGAATCCGGCAACTCAGCCAAAACAAGTATCCTTGCATAACAAGGGAGGTTATAGAGCTCCTTCCTTGTGTAACTGGTTAGGTGTATACAAGTAATCCAAAATATGAAATCAAAAATCCTTTTTTCCAAATGGAATCAACTCAAGGATTTATTCTTCCTTGGTCCACACTATAATACAACAAATATAAGACAGGAAATTCATTAAACATCACATGTAGAAAAGTTAAAATTTATATAGGTAAGCCATTATAATCCTTGATTACACATATATTTAAAATAGAAAAACAAATATAAAATATAGAATTGAGAACGTTGACACAAATCACCATTACATACATCAGGAAAACCATTACAGGTAAAAAAATCCCACAAAATAAGCATCATCTGTACTTAGAAAGGCTCATAAAATGGAGCCTAGCTTATATCTTTTCCACCCTTCTTCCATATAGGCTCTCAATGCTTCTTGCCAATTTAAAATGCCAGATATTGTAACATATTTCATAGGATCTCAATAATATTTCATCCAAAGAAATCATTAAGGATGATATCATCCAATATCCTTTCAGGTTGTTATACCTTTTCATTAGAATATGTGATAGATTTAACAAATAAATAGTTTTCATATTTTCAAATGGCAAAACTATGCCATAGGGTAAATACTCTAATCAATTAAGTAATATTTATTATTTGAATCTTATTTATTAAATAATCAACCGCCCTAGTTATACCACAAATAAATATAAGACTAAACTTTACGTTATATAGTCCTGTAAATGCCATTAAGACATTATATAAATAAGTATGGACCCTCAATAAACATTATGCTCTAACAAAGACAATCCTATCACATATACCATGACTTAAAATCATATCTTTTAATATTTTCAAATGTATAACAGAACTTGTTGTCACATGTGTACCATAGAAGATAGGAAACAAGTAAGTACAACCAAGCTAGAAATATATACACTAACAATAATATAACATGAGAACAGAACTTGGCCTGTTATTCATATGCCACGCTAAGCATGGATAAAATAGCCTTCAGAAATAAAGATAACTTTAACGATCAAAGAGAATAGAAAGGACAATTCCACAAGCATGCTGATGATAACATCTATAGATGTTCCAAAAAAGTGTGTGGAAATCCACTCAGGAAACATTCTTACTAAACACAATAGACTTGACCATAATAGCCACGCCCATAAGAAAAGAAATACACAAGGTCCAAAAAAATAAAATGTGCTTGAGAAAAACAATTCAGTAAAGATCAAGAGAAAAATAACATATAGAGTTTTCTCCTGTAATGTTCCCTTACAGCCAAATACCAATTTCTACACTAAAACTTACTTATTTCTTGTAATGCTTCGGTTTGGGTGCTATTGTTCATATATGTTCCATGTTGCAGTATTCTGATGATTCTGATTTGTTTAATGTATTTTCACAGAGAACAATACATTCTAGTAGAACAATGACAGAACCCCGAAATCAAAAGTTCTGACCTCTTATCGCAAACTCAGAGTCTGATCATCCAGCACACTGAACATCCAATAAGCTTGCAAATTTAGCCTGTGCAGAAATAGCATATTTAAGTGTACAGCGCTTTTTAGTCTGCTCCAGGAGGCAGTTGACCAATGCATCTCTAAGGGACTGAGATATCCCATTATTCAGAACTCAGGCAGCCGCCTACACACAGCAAACCCGGCCACAGTATTGTGACAGAAAGGAGTCTCCATAAGACTCAGATGTTTCAACCCACCTTACAGCATATGATTTGTATTTTCAGAAAGGTCTTCAATCCACTCACAAAACTCTTCGACTTGCAGCAATAGATGTGAGCCCAAATAAACATTCACATATATTTGCGGCATCCAGAGATATGTGTTTTGATTCCTCTTCTCACATTGGCATCAACCAATAGTATACTGCTTTCCATGCAAGGAGTCAGCGGCTCCAGTCGGCAGTTCTCCACACGAAGTGATGTGCCAGCTTCAAGAATGCATATCTAGAGTCAACAATCGCCTCCTCGCAATATTCCCTCCAATTGATATCCTTGAATGAGGCGCCAATGGAAATCATAGAAATATCTACGGCCTGCAAATAGTAAAGAGTCTTCACAAATCTGCTGAAAGTGTGTGCTTAGATAGAAGGAATCCATTCTTGCTATGTCTTCAACTATATATTATGCACTATGGCACAAAGGGGAAAGAAAGAAAGAAGTTATTTTAATGTCCACGAGGCTAAAGATAGCCTATGGAACGGACCACCTCACACACTAATTTCTGCATTTCAGCCCTTTTCTTGTGCACTTGACAATGAGTGCACTGTTTACTCCCTTCGGCGTATGATGAATTGATCCACACACAAAGTAAACAGAAATTCTTATACAATACTATTAGAAACATACTAATTCAGAATAGAAACCATGCAAACAATATTGGCAGAAAAATAAGCTTTATTCCCTATAATGTCATAACAACAACAGCATATTCTCAATGCCAGGTTACATTTATAAAGTACCCAGCGGAAATTGAATGTAGAAGCTTTAAACTGAATGTCTTTCACTTACTTGATCGGCTCATTGTGAAATCTGAAGTAATTTCACCTAAGATGGAATATTGGGGCTACGTCCAAATTCCACAAGAACTCTTAAGGGGCTATGTCCTCAAGAAATCAGTCACATTCAAACAACCAGATATAAAAGCTTTAATTTTATAAATTCTCATTGTGCTTTTCCCAAGGAAGATCTCCTTCCTTTATAACCTTAAAATGAGAGCCATTACACCAACTAGACAATGTGGGATAAAAAGGCACTTTCGTCTTTTAGTCACTTAAGTCACTTTATAAAAATAAAGTAACTTAAAGTTATAATATTAAAGTGACTTTATAATATTACTTTATGAAATAAAGTACCCCAACTATAGAGACTGAACTCAGATATTAAATAAATGCCCAAGTAACCATGTGACTGACTGGCATCCTCTGTAAAGCGGCCATTAGACTATCCGGATGGCTAGATAGGCTAATCAGGCATAATATGCACTACTGTAGAAAAGGGGACATTACAGCTAGATATGCAAAACTCTTTGATGAGTCAGTTGCTGTGATTAAGGACAGAGAAAGATGCTTGATACAAATCAAGTCATTGCAAGGGCAAGTGGAAGTATTGAATAAGAAATTAGAAGAGGCTCCCAAAGCTCTCCCCACTCTAGCCAAGGAAGTTGCATCTATTCAGACAGAAACTACTGAAGACTTTCCACAAGGAACAAAGCAGCTAGACCAAGACAAGAATGATGTAACTCTAGCTACATTCTTGAATATCTTGCAGCACAGGGTAGATGTCCTGAAAGGAAAGGTGGACATGGTGCACAAGGCCTACAATAGACTGCCTGGCTTATAAACAGAGGTGAAGGGCCATATAGCAACTTTGGACCCATATTTGGTACATGGTCGAGCAGGGGATCGCTTTTTGAAAGGCTAGAGGCATTACAGCCACACAGGACAGACCTCCCAGATATAGTTTGCCAAGTGGGGGAAATGATTGAGCAGATTGGTACTTCATTGTCTTTCTTTAAGGGAAAAGCCAATCAGATTCAGGCAAGGGTCGGTATGTTTGGCCCTGATGTTAGCAGGTTTATTCTTCCAATCAAAGGAGAAGATGATCAGATAAAATCTGTTGAGGAACGCAGGAAAGAATTTGACACTCTACTGCCTAAGAAAGAGGCATTCCTGACAGATGACAGTGTCCTAGACATGGACAGGTTTAATAAAACCTTGGATGAAGCTTTCAAACCAGAAATAGACTTTGTAAAGTTTGTTACAGATGTCAAGGCTATCAGTGATGCCAGATGGGAAAGGCAAATAAAACAGTTACAAAGCTTACAAGTTTTCAATTGGCCTTCGGAAGCTGAAGTTACACTTTGGGATAATATCACCAAGCCAAAGAAAAAGAAACCACCAACAATCGACTTGGATGTGATAGATGAAGCGTAAAGTGGCACTTGGCACCTGATCAATGAGCACAGGGAGGGTAATCATTATCAAGACTAGTGTAAGTTAGCCTGTATTGGCGGTCACTAGGTCTCATAACAACCTCAAGAGGTTACCCAGAATATCTGCGGACAAAGGTGCCAACTGCCAAGGATTTGGAATCATTTAAAATCAGCTACTCAAGTGTTTGCTTCCACCAACTGAAAATGTAATTGCATTTTCTCTTTTAGTACTTTTCGGTTTTGCCTAGCCATCTGAAGCTTGTTGCATCCTTTCTCTTTAAGGATTCCAAGATGGCTAATGCTTACGATAAATAGCAAGTTGTAACATATTGTAAAGGATGGTGAATTCACAACTGCGAGGCAGATTTCTGAATTTTGTCTAAGTTTCAAGCTTTTTGTCATTCTGAGTGTACTGAAGCAGAAATATTTTAATAAAATACAAATGGAAGTTCCTGTTTAACATCAATGATGTCTTCTTGTATTTGTGTTTATGTTCTTGTATGTTTAATCTGTAAGGCATTTATGTACTGGTTACAAGGTAACTGTGAGGCTATTTGTGAGTTTAAAGCCTTTGGAGAATCACGATTCCACATGAAGTACAGGGGCATCCACAAATAAAAATATCTTCCAAAAGTACAGCTAGCTAATTGTTTAGTACAGTAGCCAATGAGAAACTTACAAAGATATTAATTTGCACTTGAAAATCACACTGTTTGTTCTTTCTCATCGATAGCATTCAAAATAAATAATGATACTTGTTGCATTGATTTAAGGGATGGTACGGCTACAAAGTATATAGTTAGCCAAAGAGAATAATATATATCCAATGCTCAATAAAGAAACCTTCAAATATAATAACAGTGATGGTACAATTAGGCCAATAGTATAAAGATTCACCACCAAAATAGCAATGAAATATAATATGTTAGAAATCACTTGAACAAAAATATATTAAAATAAATAAACTTACTAAAAATCCCAATTACAATCGAAACTAGAATACTGTTATCTTTCCACACAAATGTGACTCCTTAGTGCAACCACCTCAACTACAAACCAAGAAGGATTTTGTCCTCCAAATTTTTGCACCAAAGGTCTCTCATTCTCGGATGTGGAGATGAGCAAAACAATCAAGCTCTAAAATAGGGTTTGAACCAATGAATAACTTTGTCCCTTCAAAACTTTCCTTTTATACTCACTCCTTTTAATCTCAATTTATCTATTTTCACCTAAAACTATCTCCAAAGGTTTTCAAAAACACTTTTAATAAAATATTTCATTGGCCCATACCAATAAAGTAATAGAAATATTTAAGTCGTCCCTTTTATAAAATTATTGGAGCACTTTAAAAATTATCAATAAATTATTTTTCCGTATCTTTATCTCTTAGTACATAAAATAAGAAATAGGTTATGGGCCTCCCAAGTAAATTAATTCTGTAACGAGGACATGAAAATTTGGACCACATTTGTTCCTGGCATGCTTACAAAAAAAAACACAAAATCATAGAATTCTTATTAAAATGTGTACCTCCATTACCAATTTGTAGATGTTCATTGCAGTCTTCATTGTAAACATTCAAATACATGAAGTACAAAAATCTGAAATAAAATTAATGTTCTATTTTGGAAAGAGGAGTAAAGAGGTGTTCCGATTTCAATTTAAACAAGCAACAGATAATAATTTTGAAGAAATGTTCAAATCGAGAACAATATCATGTAATGAGGCTGAATCTTACCTTGAAAAGAGAACAATCAAGAGTCAAAGTCTCATACTCTCCTCCCTCTCCGCAAACGTTTATTCCATATAATCTGCTTATTATAATAGAAGGATTTAGAAGTTAAACCGTCAAATGCTTCATTAGCAATTGAAATGTTCTAGTCAACAGTCAACAGTCAACAGTCAACAGTAACACCCCAGAGAAAATAGCAGCGCCCTCACAAACAAATAACGAGAACAGGACTAGTAGCATACATATCTGAATTCATGGGAGAAGAATCCTAGAACATGCTAAAAATGAAGAACATAGCTACGAACCACTTCTGAACTTCATTTAGTATCAAGGTAATATATAGCATACTCTTTCAAATGCAGAAGGTGAGGCTGCATGGTAGCAAGATCACTTCCTAGATGCCTTTTAGGATCCAAACCAATGGCAGCAACCTAATACAGTGTCCAAACTCATATTAGTGTGTACCATGGCTCTAAAAGTTTTGAAGTTATCTTAGAAGTGCTTACAACTTGAAGAAGAATAATGCTACCTCTGACTGGTGACTATGTTAAAAACAATAAATAGAATGTTTGATCTTGTTTTCACCTTTACAAGGATAGCCTCAATCCTCTTTTCAATCTGCATATACCAAAAAGCATGAAAAAAGGTTTGTTAATCTGATAAAAAATATAGCATATGTAAAAATACATGGGGAAAATAATAGGATTTGTCAAATTTAAGTGGATTTTATTTTCTTTTGAGAATCAATGTTGACATAAAAGTGCACAAGCTCAAGAAGGTAGTAAGTCAATCAAATGCATCCATTCAATAAATGCAGATAGCAATATTTTTGTTGTAAACAAGAGTTACACATAATTAAGTATCATAAAAAGTCATCCACAATAGAAAAAATGCAAAATCACTTAACTGTAAACATGTATAGAACAAGTGCATAACACAAAGAACACAGCATGGAGAACTGATCAGTCTTTTTTCATTATCAACAACTTTGTGTACAATAATATCAGACCAGACCATGATAACAATGATGGAAATACATACACAGTCCAATATATTCAACTCACATAAATATTATTGTCCATCACTAAGTTTGATGATTGGGCACCTTCGAGAAATCACCGTACTCAACATAAAGTTGACCCATATTTTGAATATATCATTACCTGAAATAACAGTACATCACTGCACTATCTTGAAAAAAAATCACCTTTCATTGAATAAGCATACACCAAATATGGTGTCTACATCTATCTCCCTAAATTGAAAAGTCGTCCTTGACCAAGTGCCTTGCATGAGGTGTAAAGCAAGAGAATTAATTAAAGCAAGAGAATTAGTGCCAGCATGAAATGCAGAGGTCTTAGGCAAGGTAGCACCAAAAGTAGAGAGAGTAGATATTGAAGATTGACACTCTAGTCACCCAATGACTCTGACTTGAAGAAGATAACGAGCATTCTTCAAACTTAGCCAGCTCATTCATGTTAAATAGTTGCCCCACCACTAACGTAGCATTGATATATTGCCTGTTGGTCTTTGCATCTAAATCTTCCTTCAATGCCTTGTATTCTAAACCCTCACCTTATATAGCTTCTTCAACTCTGCCTCATTGTTATGAGCATTAAAAAACTTTATCTCAAAATAATTTATGGACACTGAAGCGGCGGCGGCAAGGACTATTTGGGTGTGGCAGATCGTACCATATGCATTTATTTCCGGAATTGTTTTGGCAACACTTGGCTACTCCGCATAGCTCTTCCATCCACGATAGTCAGATAGTGTACGAAGAAGTTTCTTTGTAATCCCAAACATTCAAAGGAAATTTTTGTTGGCTCGTGCGAATTTGGTATCGAATGAATTAAATTCCAAGGTCAAATAGGAGCAAGCATCATTTTCCAATCGATACTCATATCAAGCTCGTTACCAACAAGAGGCAAATGTTCTTTTTGGGGAAATCACTAAGTTGAGGTTGAAATCGACATTCAAGGTGCACACCCAACTCGAATCGGAGGCTATCCATATGGTTCTGGGATGTGTTAAATCTGATTGGCAGAACCAGGTAATTAGTGCTACCTCATCGAGATTTTTGGCTTTGCTTCTAGACTTAGGAAAATAGAAAGCAATGGTACTGGCAATGGTCAAGGAATTGACTGAGCTCGACTTCCTAGGCAATGACGTAGAGATTGTAGGATTTGCTAGACTTGGAGAAGGCATTCTGTGGCCAAGGGATTCGCCACAACTTGTACGATCCAACACAATGGTGGAAAACAACCTTTTTTGCTAAACCTTAATGCAAAACAATTGGCTTGACACAAGGTGTAAGCGGCTAGAGGGTGTGAATTTTTGAAGTGCACCATTGGTTGGATTTTAGGCACCAATTCTCTCTGGCTAGAGTGATTCTCCCTTTGGATAGAAACAAATCCTTTCTATCAATCGAAGGGTCAACCTATGATTCATTTTGGGTCTCTCCTTGTATAGTTCATCCACATTTTGCATCTTTTGGTATGTGGGGTTTTGGTTTGGTTCTTGGTCTTTCTTTTTGTTGGGTGGGAATGGTTTTTATATATATGTTAGGTTTCCTATGCTAGGTGGGGTGGTTGATTCTTAGCAAGGGTGGTGTCGTGGGTGGTTTTCACCAGGCCACCTCTACTATTCAAAACATATAACTTTTGATATATTTTACCGCAAACTTCAATTCTGCATCACGCATTAAAAAAATTCAAACCCTAAACTTTTATGCAATTTTATAATAAGATTTTTCTTTGGACAAGCTCATCTTCTATCATGTCATTGCTACAAGTTATTCCATTTAATTGAAAAATCACTAGCGTACATCTCAAGTGTTTTCATGTTGTTAGCAAGGAATATGTTTAATAAGAATTGCCAAGTAGGGAGCATGATGCAACAATTTGCTAATGTGGTACAAGACAAATGTATGCCAAAGCACAGTTGAAAATCAATCAAAGTCTTTTTAAAACTATACACACTAAACCTTAGTTGTGGAAATGAAAAACCCCTAGTTGTGGGCATAAAAACCCAATCACAAGCATGAAAAAACTATGTTGTCAAAAGCGCCTGACACCAAGCCGGATCTAGGTATTGTAATGTCCCTTCTTGTAGATGCCCTATTTTTTGACCTAAATCACAATTTCCAAGTACAACAAGAAGTAGAATAGAATTAGTAACGTTATGTACCTAATTAAGATATTGTAATATGTTAGGAAATCATTGAAACACAATCCACAAAATAGATCTTCCTTATTAGAGATATTAAAAGTATAGATAATTTAACTAGGGTTAGGAACATCACATTAACCACAAGGTATATTCAATTTATTGATGGAGACCAACCATAGGAGAGGCATGGTGCCTTAATAAATCCCATATCCTAGACCAGAAAGCCAATTATCCCTCTTGGCCTCATGTTGTTCTTGTCATCCATATGAGAAGTACCTACTAAAGTGTCAATAATCCATTAATCCTCTACCCTAGGCCCAAGAGCCAACTTGGCCTCATGTATTTGTCATCAATCCATATGAGGGGGTATATCTAGTGAGGTATCCATAATCCATTAATCCTCTACCGTAGGCCCATGAGTTGATTATTATCCCTATTGGCCTCATGTGGCTCCTGCCATCCATATTACCTAGTGAGGTGTCCATAATCCATTAATCCTCTATACCCTAGGCCTAAGAGTAGACTATTATCCCTTTTGGCCTCATGTGGCTCTTGCCATCAATACGAAGGGGCATACCCAGTGAGGTGTCCATAATCCATTAATCCTCTACCCTAGGCCCAAGAGCCAATTATTTTCCCTCTTGGCCTCATATGGCTCATGCCATCCATATGAGGGTGTAATATCTCCTTTTTGGCTAAGAAGGAATGTCGGAACTATTACTTCAATCTCCTCTTCTTACTATGTCAAATGAATATGAATCAAAAAAGTAATGGAAGATAAATGAATATCATTGTGATATATATATATATATATATATATATATATACATACATACAGTGCAAATATATGCAATAATGACAGTTATCTAATAATTGTAATGTTTAATATATTATTATGATGCATACAATGTTTTTATGTGGCAATTGTAATGTCTGATATGCAATTGGATCTATACATGTGAAAGATGATTTCTATCACTTGCAGTGATAGATGATTATGTTAACTCTGATTTACAATGGAAGTAAGCAATCGATATGTATTGCTTATAGCAATGTTGCAATATCTAATATATCAATAATATTATGCAATTGATATTAATCGCTTCGAAGCGATTAATGTTGTGTCTGGTTATCGATGGATGCTTACACTCCAACGGACGTTGTTTCTGATATACTATCTAAATTGTGTGATCCCTTGGATGTTGTCTCTGATATACGTTGTTCACACTTGCACCAATAAAGTCAATTACGTTGTTGGCTCTAAACAAGGCATATCCAAGACAATAAGTGAATGGCAAATAATATGTATTTCATAATGATTGAAGGATCGATGTGAATAATCTTTTATATATTTGTTCATGTTGTCTCACATGAGATGCCTCTTATATCTTGCAACACTTGAAGAAAAACTAATCAATATTACTATTAATCTATTAGTTATTGTCTCTTGTGGCTAATAACGATATCATAAGACTATGATCATCATTGTTTCATAATTAATTATTTATTACTTATAGTCGGTGATCATAGTTGGCTCTTATTGATGACTTTCCAAATCAATTGTCATGATATTTGATATTTCTATTGAAGACTTGCCCACGTGGAACTTCAATAGCATAGGTATCGATATCCTTTGATGGCTAATCGGTGGTGACATTTATTTTCCTAGACCATAACATCGCAAGTCCCTTCTGATCATTGCCAACTGCTGATAACTTTCTTACCATACAATCACCAATATTGATTTATCAATCAAATAAGAGAGGATGTTGGGTTTATGTGCTTCTCCATGATGTATTCCTTCAGTTCATTATATACGATCTAATAGCAAGCTCACTTCCTTAGCCTTCATTTTCCTTTAGGGCTAACTCTTGATGCTAGTAACATTGGTATTAAGTGTCTTGTTGTTACCTATCCATCATACTAGTTAGTGATGGTGACTAATGTCTTGGTCAACACTCATTCCTTCCGAATTATTCATTTACAATTCTATCTCAAATCGATGTCTAACTACTGCTTCTTCTAAAGAGTATTTTTTCTTCCTCATCTTAGTATCTAATAGCATAAAATACTCCTTAATGTAGAAACATCTCAATTTTGGCTCTTTAGAGACTTCACAAGATTGAAATGTTTGGTTGGTGTGAGCAAGGATTTGTGGGACATTATAGTTTCCCCCTCTTGGAAGATGCTTGCCCACAAGCATTCCTATATTGTCATGATGATTCATGGATCACAAAATTTGTTAACATTTTGGCTTTATGTGATTTCAAAATAGTCTCGTCAATTACTACAAAGAGTGGATGGTCATAGGTTTGATCCACTACAGTTTCAAACAAGGGATTATGAATAAGTTGAAATTTATCCTTGTTCTTAGGATCAAGCTTTATTTCTTCCAACTCTTGTCTATCTGATTTCTATGGGTAAGCTTTCAAGTCATCTTCATCTCTCTGGTAATGATTTGGGGTTCCATGATTTGTAGGTGTTCTACTTTCATTTACTATTTGTATTTCATATTTCCATATCTTTAGTGTCAACTTCCCTTGTTTATCAACTTCAAGATGATAAAGTGGGATACACGAAGCGACTTTGGGTTTACTTGTGTTATTCATCTCATTCACAAGTTACAACTATGGATGAAAGAGAGTTGCGGTTGACATCCTTGAACAATTTCACAATACATGAATTAAGATCCCTTGCTCCAATCTTTATTCTATCATCCTTTGTGCATCATCCTTTGTGCATCATCCTTTGTGCATCATCCTTGCGATCATGTGAGGCCATCCTCATCATTCTTATGGAGCCATGTGATCTCATTTGTGATGCATGAGGATTCAATAGCCTCTCTTTCCTTTCCTTGCACTTGTGGCTTCTTGAAATGTCCTTGAGGTGCTTGATGATCATCTCTTGCATTGACCTTCCTTAGGGTTTCATGTCCTACAATGGCACTTACTTTCTTCATCTTAATCACTTTCAATGCCTCTGATAACATTTGTTGTGAGGAGTGATTGTGTGAGATTCTTGATGTAGTTGTTGTTTTGCAATCATTCACATTTTGTTCTTTAAAGTGTTCATGCTTTCCATCTTCCCTTCTGAGGTCCGAGTGGTGACTTCTTCATCCTTAGGTGAATACTTAACCCTTAGCTCTATGTAGTCTTCAAGAGTCATGTCATGATGTAATCCACTTTTCACCCAATCTTGTCTAATTTGTTCATGTAGATCCATTGATATTGGCTCACTGCCTTCTCGCCGTTCAACTTTACATGAAAATGTCAATCTTGAACTAGATGTAGCCCGATGTTGAGTTGGAGTTGGTGATGGATTGATTTCTATTTCTGATATTGCCTCCTTTGTATCTATTACTATATATGGGTGTTAACTTGTTCAACAATTGATCCATTTTTTCTCGAGTACTTTTTGGACTTTCCATGTGATGATTCATGTGTCTAATTTTTTCATACTCGTTTTTTTAGTATTTTCATTCTCTGAAAGATTTCCCCACTGGCTGGTAGGTTCATTAGCTCTAATACCAATTGTAATGTCCCCTTTTTGGCTAAGAAGGAAGGTCGGGCCTATTACTTCAATCTCCTCTTCTTACTATGTCAAATGAATATGAAACAAGCAACTAATGGAAGATAAATGAATATCAATGTGATCTCTGATATATATCAGTGGAGATATATGCAATAATGATAGTTACTTGATAATTGTAAAGTCTGATATATTATTATGATACATACAATGTGTTTTAGATGGCAATTGTAATGTCTAATATGCAATTGGATCTATACAATGTGAAAGATGATTTCTATCACTTATAGCGAAGTAAGCAATTGATATTTATTGCTTATAGCAATGTTGCAATATCTAATATATCAATAATATTATGCAATTGAAAGTAATCGCTTGGAAGAAATTAGTGATGTGTCTGGTGATCGATAAATGCTTGCACTTCAATGGACATTGTTTATGATATACTATCTGAGCAATGTGATCCCTTCGAAGTCGTCTCGGCTATATGCTGCTCACACTTACACCAGTAAAGCCAATTAGGTTGTTGGCTCTAAACAGAGCATATCCAAGAGGATAAGTGAAAGACAAATAATTTGTATTCGATGATAATTGAAGGATCAATGTGAATAACGTTTTATATATTCGTTCATGTTGTCTCACATGAGATGCATCTTATATCTTGCACCACTTGAAGAAGAACTAATCGATATTACTATTAATCTATTACTTATTATCTCTTGTGGCTAACTCTGATATTCATAAGGCCCAAGAGCTAGTTATTATCATTGTTTCATAATTAATTTTTTATTGGTTACAGTCAGTAATGATAGTTGGCCCTTATCAATGACTTCCCAAAATCTATTGTCATGATATTTGATATTTCCATTGAAGACTTGCCCAAAACGAATTTCAATCGCACAGATATCGATATCTTCTTATGGCTAATCAGCAGTGGTATTTATTTTCCTACACCATAGCATCGAAAGTCCCTTGTCATCATTGCCAACCGCTGATAAATTTCTTACCATACAATCACCAATGTTGATCTATCAATCAGATAAGAGATTATGTAGCATTTACATGCTTCTCCATGATGTATTCCTTCGGTTCATTATATACAATCTGATAGCGATCTTACTTCCTTTCTTAGCTTTAATTATCCTTCAGGGCTGACTCTTGATGCCGGTAACGTTGGTATTACATGTCTTTCTGTTATCTATCCATCATTAACTGGTTAGCTATGGTGACTAACATCTTGGTCAACTCCCATTCCTTCCAAATTGTTCATTAACAATTCTATCTCAACTCGATATCTAACCACTACTTCTTCTAACCACTTTGTTATCTCTTCCTGATGTTAGTCTCTGATAGCATAAAAGACTCCATGTACGAACATCTCAATTTTGTCTCTTTAGAGACTTCACAAGATTGAGATGTTTAATTGACGTGAGCAAGGATTTTCGGGACATTACAGAGGGGGTGTACCTCGTGAGGTGCCCATAATCCATTAATCCTCTACCCTAGGCCCAAGAGCCAATTATTATCCCTCTTGGCCCCATGTGGCTCTTGCCATCCATATGAGGGGGTGTACCTAGTGAGGTGTCCATAATCCATTACTCCTTTACCCTAGGCCCAAGAGCTAGTTATTATCCCTCTTGGCCTCATGTGGCTCTTGTCATCCATATGACGTACCTAGTAAAGAGTCTGTAATCCATTAATCATCTACCCTAGGCCCAAGACCCGATTATTATCCCACTTGGCCTCATGTGGCTCTTGCAATCCATATGAGGGGGTGTGCCTAGTGAGTAATCCGTAGGAGAATAAAAAATTAAGAATCTAGGAGAGTTAGTAATTCACATAAGAAATAATATGTTAAATATACTAAGCACACATCTCATACATACCACTACTAAACAAAAATGATATTGCCTGCAATAGAGATAGAAATCCCTAATTTGATCCGTCTATGTTCCTTATTGATGATATTTGATGAACTGATCTACATCTTATGAGTCCTTATGCTAATAGGATTGACTCTCTTCCCTCATGCTCTCTCCCATCTTGGTCCCCGTCCCCCCCCCCAACATATATCTTAATATTACCATGAATAGAGGCAACCCTTGGGTAGTTGCTGCTCCATCAGCAAGGATTATGCCTCTTCATGCCTCCTTCATTTCTGAACTGTAGTAACTTACTATTACTGCTGTAATATTGGTTGATGTTTATTATATGTTTGTCTTTATTGATCACTGTTCAAATTGAACGATTGGTGCTGTCTCTTGTATTCTTCAATCGAGCTATAGGGTTGTCTTTCCTTAAGGTTATGACCTGTTGGGATGAGAAGAGCCCTTTCTTAATCTAATCGCTGCCTTTCCAAATTAATCGATGCTTCTAATAAGGCATGTGTCCCTTTCCCTTTGGACGGATCGCTGCTGCTGCTTGATTGATCTATTCCCCTATTTATCTGATTAATCTTTTTCCTATGTCTTCTGTAAGGTCCGATCTGATATTGTTCCTTATATTCAGATATTTATGAGAAATCCTTTCTTAATCCTTCATCCCTGCTCATTAATTTGTCATCATTGCTTTTATCACTACTTATATCTGCCCTTACCTGTCCTGCTGATTGGGTCAATATGCTCTTATATCTGCTGCTATTTCACTCTTTTATCTGATTAGTTGTAATATCCCCTTTTTGGCCAGCTTGGGAATTCGGGACAATTACCTTGAATTCACTATTCTTACTAAGAATCACAATATATGATACCACTTGTAATGGATAATGTACAAATAATTATAATATTTTCAAGAACTATACACACACACACACACTGTGTGAGGCCTCACCCCAACCCATCACAGCCTTACTGCTCGATCATACTTTGATACTTTATATTTTGATACATTGATACACTTTTTGATTATCCTAACAAAGACTTGAGATATTATGTTATGATGATGATTATATTGTGTGGATTACATGTTGATATGGACTAGACCCAGATTAGATGGTTGTTTTTTATTATATATGTTTAGATAAGTGAACTGATGAGAAGATCGAATCATGATTAGACTTTATTATTTCATGGATGTTATGTCATGATGATATGGAATCTGTATGTTTTAAACCTTTTTGTATGGAAATTACAATTAGGAATTTAATCTTGCTATTGATTGATGTTGCTAATTATAAATTGAGAATATATATATATATATATATATATATATATTGCATGCGATTTTATTATCTTGGACTACTAATGCTCGAGTTCTACTAATGCTCGAGTTTAGTGTGCAGGAAAGAGAACCATGGAATTATTCGGAGAATCAGGACTAAACACATGTGAATTGAGTAAACCAAGGTTTAATCCAATAAGGGATTGAAACCTCGTTGTAATGTGATCCTTGTTGTAAACGTAATCTGAATGTGTGTTATCAGTTTATTACTC
>MU225843.1:809241-856706 GCA_018584345.1 Thuja plicata
TTAATGGTCTAAAGTAAATTGGGACTAGGATTTAATGAATAATTTGTAACTAAGGTTAGAAATTAAGTGATTACCAGAACAATCTATTTCAACGTATGACTCTTTACAACAGAATAACATCATGATATTATACGTAGATTAAAACTTGGAACTAGAGTTAAACCAACCAGTCCCAGCCATTCACCAAACCCGTATGACTAATTGATGCTCTAATTTGCATCTGAAGGTGATGTACCCCTAATTCAACTTATGCATATACCCTGTAATTCAAAGACAACCCCTTCCGTGATAACTCATTACCTCAAATACATCCCTCTTAGTGGTTTGCACTTGCGTATTAAAAAAAAATTGTATGTGTGTTTTGCCCTAGTTTTGGGCATGACACACACACACACACATATATATATATATGTTAGATCACTTTATAGAATAGTTGTTCTTATCAATATCACTGCTATCTCTGAATGGAAAATTAGATATATACTAACTGAATTGATCTTGTATATATTTGCACTTAGTGCAATATGATGATCTCTGCAATATCTGATATGACTAAATAAATGTGCAAGATGATCTTATGTTCAGTAGCTCTCCCTGATTTAGCAATGGAAGATATGCTATAATCTTGACTTATAATTGCTTAGAGCGATTGAATTGCTATTTCTGATATAAACTTTAAATATACGCAACGTAGAGATGTGACAATATCGCTTACAGCGATATGTTGCTATTTCAGATGAAGACATATAAGCTTGCAACAAATTGTAATGTCCCTGTTCGTTGACTTTGAATTTTGGGACAATTACTTTAACTTCTCACACTCACTCCGTCAAATTTTCGTTTCTTTGAGCTAAGTAAGAGAAATTATGCCAAATCTCAACTACTATTTCAGATCGAATCAACAATGTACGTATGCAATATGATAAGGACCCCAATATGACTAATAATGATGTCCAATATATCAATATGATGTACGCTTTGAAATGCGATCTTGCTATTACTTATAGTGAAAGAGATTCGCTGCTTCTAATATATAATTATGGACAATAATGGCCTTTCTGATATATAGTCTTTATACATGCAATTGATAGGTATTGCTTGCAGAAGATGGTTTTGCTATATCTGATTTAGATGTGCATATGAAAGAATATGACTTTAGGTAATTATGTTTCTGTTTCCGATCTGTGCTTATACTTTACAATCTATGAACAGCACATGCTTCCTCCAGCAGATACAAGCATGGATAAAATATATATAATATATAGATAAGGTTCTATGTCTTGATTATGCAAGGCTTTTCCTTAACACCCGTTTCTGATTGATATCTTCCTACATATGTGTTCCTATGATGTTGTTTCTACTTAGATTCCCTTTGAAATCGTGCATCCATGATTCTATCAATCTTGGGAGCGTTGACTGTATATCCTATTTGATTGGATTTAACTTCTCCTTTGATGATATATTTTCCTTGTTCGACCAGAGTGTTTGCTGGCTGGAATGTGTAAAGCTATGATGGAATTTTACTGATTGGATGATGTAAACCATAATTACTAAAGCTGCTTACTGTATGTTACGATTGAATGGACTCCCTAGATCACTGATTAGAGGTTATACGTTTGTCCTGTTCGATGGTTGGCTCTTAACTTATTCCCTTCTATACTTGGCGCTACTTGATGTCTTTTTCCTCTAGGATCAAAAGCCATTTAAGTGATGAGTTTGTATGCTCACGATAATATCAAGTGCTGATTGGAGGATTAATTGTTGACTGTGTATGAAGAGTGTTCACCCCCACATCCAGAAGGGTACTTGTTTCATCCTCATGTCTGCCCAGAAGAGGTCGATACAACATTTAGAGTATTCATGTGCCTGAAAAGTGCGTCTGGAACTTGAAAACATTGCTTTCAAGGTTGTCAACGATGCTGAAATTCTCCATGTCACATTATATGGTGGAATTGTTGCCTTCTACTATATGTTGACTGTAGATATCAAACCTACTAACTGGGATGATTAAGTGCTGACCGTGTTTGAATCTTGAATATTAATATTGCTGATTCCCTACGATGCAATTGCTGACTATATCCTAAATAAACTCCTGATTGGCTGATTAGATTGCTGACTGTCCCTTTTACTTCCTGATCGATCCCCCACTATATATCCGTACGGGGGAATGAGGAGAGACACAGTTGGCATATTACTTAATTTGATAGTTTAGTTTTAGTTAGTTTTCCATAAGTACCGTTGGTCTTCAAATGGTTACAGTAATAAAGCAGTTATAAACTTCTTGTATTGCCTATTTAAAGGCATGTCGGGAATCATTAATATATAAATTATGTTTTATCTCCTGCTCTCCTTTATATGGTATTAGAGCATAATAATATTTTGTGCCTGTGATATCTTCGTGCTTGGGAGTATGCAAAATAAATAGAGATAATTGTTGCAAGCTCATCAACTGCAGAGGGGAGAAAATATCATCGTCAGAAGTAGTTGCGGTGCCGTTATCCCACCCGGCGGTTTCCCAAGCCATGGTGTTTGGAGTTTCCGATTGTGGCGTTTGAAGTTCCCGATTGCAAAGGATGACAACATCTCTGTGAATTAATGTTTGGATTTTGTTGCTACATTGACTGATACAATGCTTTTATATGATGATTTGAAGGATGCCCTCACTGCCCAGTTGAGGAAGATCAAACCCGCCCTTGCAAAACTGTAAGTTAGATGAAATGAATTCTTTCTTTGTCCATTGGTATTCAGGGATGTCTATTTCTATTCTGTTTTTATAAGGGTTTGAGCTCGTTACATAATTTATTTGCTGAGATTGGGCGACACGAAGAGACTCAGCTGTAGACAGCTTGAACAACATCACATATTCAAAATTTACTGGCAAACTAAGTTGATACTATTTGAGTACCGTGGATTTAAATTCCTCACGAGCTTTAATCTGTAGCGAAGGAAGATAAATGTGATGTGGGGCACTGGAGAGAGAGCCTCTTTTGAGGACGGCATATTCAACGTATAGGGCCAGTTTTGGAAAAACATTCTTTGCGCAGTAAACACAGTTGGTAAGCCCGTTGCATTGTTCTATTTGCCTGATTATTAATGCCACACACCTGCAACAATAAAGACAGAAATAATGGTGTCTGTGTCAGAAAAGGTTGTGTAGAGGCATAAGATGTAAAAGACTGTTGTATCTATAATAAGAAATTAGATTAGATGTGCAAAGTTCCATCAGTTTGTTTATTATCAATGGTGATGAGCAAACTGCCTACTTTGCCAACAGTTTCTCAACGAAAAGCAGTGAGGTGAATAGAGAAGATTGCATATTGTTTGAGTGAGATTGTAGAAGCATAAAAATGCGACAAAAGTAAAAACTGATATTTCCATTGAACCGGTATATGGGTCCATCATTTGAAGGCACTACCATCATGTCACTTTATTTTTGCATCTGTGTTAAAGGGTTTCATTGCTTTCAAAGACTCACATGTTTCTGCTATCAGAGTGTTTATTGTGGCATCAGATAGATAAAGACTAACAAGGTCCCACAGGAGGTTTTCCATCATCCCAAGCTAGCTTCTCGCTTAGGGATGATTCTTTGCATGAGAAGCAACTTATTTGTGTCCTGAAAAGCCGGGGCTTGGCAGATTCGTCCCTGAACAAAGGAGGGGGCTTGACATACTTGTGTCCCTGAAGAGAAGAGGGGGCTTGGCGTCATGATTGTCCCTTCAAGGAGCAAGGGGGGCAGGATTTGAATATGATTTGTCGAGCACTTGAGGAGGCGTTAGACACACTCTAAGGAGGTGTGGATTTTCAGAGGAAAGGCATCTCATGTGCAAGCATGTCGGTGTTGATTTGTGCAGCAGAGGAGAGTTTGTTTCCACACCACTTGAGAAAGCATTAGACACAAAGATGTCTCATGTACAACACTCAAGGAGGCATTAGAAACACTCGGAGGAGATGCGGAATTTCGGAGGAAATGTGTCTCATTGTGCGTGGGAGGTGGGAGCACTCATGTTGTACATATGGTTTCAAGTTCTACGGTCAGGAGATTCATTGATGCGAGCAGTTTGGAACTTTGGTGTCTCTTGGATAACCAAGGAAGTCGGGAGATCCACTGCTGCGGTCAGTTCGGTGTTTCTTGAGCGTGTGAGGAGGATTGGTGAAGGCGCTTCATCAAAGTCTCCAAAAGGTTGGTTTCAAAACCCTTGCAACTTCCACTCTTGTTCAAATTAATGCGACAAGGGGGGAATGTTGGTGTATTACTTAATTTGATAGTTTAGTTTTAGTTAGTTTCCAATAAGTACCATTGGTCTTAAAACGATTACAGTTATAAAGCAGTTATAAACTTATTGTATTGTCTTGTATTGCCTATTTAAAGGCATGTCAGGAATCATTAATATATAAATTATTATTTTATCTCCTGCTCTCTTTTAGACACGACTCTCCTAAGGGTTGCGACTGGATACTTAGTAGCTTTATATAATTTTAATTATTATATATAATGTATCAAATAACATAACAAATATATGGATATATAATATTTTTATTATTATTGTTTATTTATTTAGTATTTTAATATTATTATTAATTATGTTAATATATTTATAATATATAATTATTATAATTGTTAATAATATATTATTATTATATATTCTTAATTTTTATTATATTAATATTATAAAACATTATTATCATATATTGTTAATTATTATTATATTAATCAATAATATATTATATAATGCATTAATAATATATTATTATTTTTATATATTGTTAATTATTATTATATAATATTAATAATGGATTATAATATATTGTTATTTTCATTTGTTCATTAATTTATTTGAATATTTATTACTAAATTATATTCTAGAAATGGGGACATCACAGTTCGCCCCTCCCGAAAATTGTTTGTCCTCAAACAATGTGAACCTTCAGTATGAGTAGTGTTTGCTATGCAACTCTGATATCCAATTCGAATCTAATGACCCTTGATTTATTGTTGCAATTCTCTTCTCCTCTAATAGATGTTGCTTTGCTCCTAGATGAATGAGCCTTCGGGGATATAGAATCTTTGCCTTAAATCCTCCTAGGAATTTCAAAATTCACTAAGAATGCCCTTTTTTCTAGTCACGACACTCACTAAGAATGTCCTTGATCCAATCTTGACACTCACTAAGAATGTCTGATCTGGTTTTGACACTCTCTAAGAATGTGCTTTGATTCTTGACACTCACTGAGAATTCCTTGATTCGGTTTGACACTCACTAAGAATGTCTTTCCTTGGCACTCACTAAGAATGCCTCGACACTCACTAAGAATGTCCTTGATTCTTGACACTCACTAAGAATGTCTTGAATCTTCATACTCACTAAGAATGTCCTTGACACTCACTAAAAATGCCCTTGATTCTTGACCCTCACTAAGAATGCCTTGACGCTCACTAAGAATGTCCTTGATTCTTGACACTCACTAAGAATGCCTTGATCTGGTTCGACACTTACTAAGAATGTCCTTGACACTCACTGACAATGTCCTTGGTCTCTGAATGATATATGCCCACTTTCTCGGCAAATGACTACCAAGGCTCCATGCTCACTTTTATCGAACCTTGATCTTTTGCTAGGTGTTTCTTCATCATAAGCTTCTTCTATCTTGTGTATTTGTCTTTTTTTTGCATTGGTGGTTATTCTCAGTGGTTCTTTACATTTGAAACATAAACTCTTTTTTTTACTAATTCATCTCTTGCTTGGCATTGATGTCCTGTACTCCATTGTTCATTACACATATAACATTTTTTTCCCTTTATTGTCCTTCCTTAAATATTTATACCTGTGTTGCATCTTGAGTGGGAAACTCTTAGGTCTTTCTTTCGAAGAATTTGATTCGACTTTCTTAGCCTTCTGTATTGCTTCCCCCAAGGTTTGTGGTTCAAGAGGGTTTCACTATACTTTTAATTGAGTGCTTAAGTCCTTCAATGAACATATAGGTGAGTCTTCTTTGGGATAGATCAAGAACCATGACATAAAGTTTTTGAAATTCATCGACAAATTCCTCTACTATCCCATGTTGCTTAAGTTGAGTAAGTTCCTTTAAGTATTGTACAAGATGTTTTTGGTCGAGTCTACTAATGAGTTTTTGAGAGAACTCGTCATAGGAGGTTATATTTTGGTGTTCTGGGGAGAGGACCCCATGGTATCACCATTCATATGCTATTCCTTCAAAATGGAGGATTGCAAATTGGAGTACATCTCCTTCTGTCATCGGACTGAGGGTGAAGAAGGTATTCAATTTTTGCAACAAAGCTTGTGTTGTAATTTTCCCTAATCCATCGAAGTTTGGGAGTTTCACTTTATTTACTTTATGCTTGAGGTCCTTGTTTATGTCTCTTAGGCCCCTCATTTCTTCTAGCTTCACAAAATTCTCTAAATGATATGAGTTCCCTAATTTCTGGTTCAAGATTTGCATAAGCTCTAGCAATACCTTTTGTACTATTATTGGATTGATCCACTCTTTCTTCTTCTCTTGGTGTAACTTCCCCGGGTACAAAAGGGGGTTTGGGTACCCTAGGTGCTCATGACCCAGTATTATTCTTTGAATGGTTGGAACTTGTGTCCCTCTCGTTTGTAGAATTAGCCTTAAGGTTGTTGATAGAATTTCCCATGTTTTGTGAAATGACCCTAACCGGCCATTTTCCAAATATTCCTCAAATGTAACCCAGAAGATTTAAACATATGTTTGAATGCACAGGATATTTATTTAAATGAAATAAACAGCAGAAATAACCAGCAAGTATTATTGCAATAACTCCTCAGGAAATGGTATTGTATTATACAACCAGCAATACAATAACCATGAGCGACAAACTTCCCAATCTGAAATACAGAGATAACAGTAAGATCGGGTGATGAAGAACCTGTGAATACACTGGCGAACTTTGCTATGAATCCGCACCATTGATGAACTGGGGCTACATCCAATCCACCTCTAAGCCAAAGGGTTTCCGTCCTCACGACTGTATTCAAAAGTTGAAGCTTCCTGATATCTCCAAGAGATAAAAATATAATATCAAAACTAAGCATATCTCAAATGAGCCTTCAATCCTTCTTTTAAAGCAATGGTTGTGACTCTTCAGTTTCCCCTCTCTGTCTTTTCATATTCTCACTTAAAGTCACTTTTTAAATAAATATAACCGTTGGTTATAAAGTGACATAATAAAATAAAGTGAGGAATCTTCTAGCATTAAAACGGAGGACCAAACGAACTCGGATGGAGACGTGTGATAGCTTGCCGGAAAGCTCTCGGCAAGACGCTCTGAGTCCACTACTGAAATGCCAGGTACACTGAGTTCTTCCTACTTACTATAAATAGTAAGCACCCTAGAAACCCTGTGGAAACTTATCCGATTGGCCTGAAACTGAAAACACCTAGGCCAAATATCCCTCTGATTACCCTCCAAGCCCCAGTTAGCCCACCGGACTATGATGAAAGGCTAACTATAAGGCACGAAATAATGTGCCCAAAAAGGGGGACATTACATTTTGCAAAGCTTAGATGAGTGTCTGATTGGTTTCTTTCAGTCTTTCATTTTGCCTGATAAGGGTTTGGTTAGTCTGTTCCAAAAAGGTTTGGAGTCCGTTTGCAAATTGCTCGGCCATAGTTGTTGCACCCTTCTTGCATTGATAGGTTTGCATGGACTATCCTCCACAAGATGGCAGGATAATGCTCTAATACCAATGTAATGTCCCTTGTTCGTTGACTTGCAATATTGGGACAACTACTCTAACATCTCACTCCGTCAATTTTTTGCTTCTTTGAGCTAAGTAATAGAAATTATGTCAAGTCTCAACTGCTATTTCAGATCGAATCAACAATATATGTATGCAATATGATATGGACCTCAATATGACTAAAAATGATGTCCAATATATCAATATGATGTACATTGTACGCTTTGAAATATGATCTTGCTATGACTTATAGTGAAAGAGATTCGCTGCTTCTAATAATAATTATGGACAATAATGCCCTAACTGATATATAGTCTATATACATGCAATTGATAGGTATTGCTTACTCCAGACGGTTTTGCTATATCTGATTTAGATGTGCAAATGAAAGAAATATAACTTCAGGTAATTATGTTACTGCTTCTGATTTGTGCTTATACTTTACAACCTATGAATGGCAGATGCTTCCTCCAGGAGTTACAAGTATGGATCATATATATATAAGGTTCTATGTCTTGATTATGCAAAAAATTTCCTTAAAACCCGTTTGTGATTGATACCTGCATACATGTGTTCCTATGATGTTGTTTCTACTTAGATTCCCTTTGAAATCATGCATCTATGATTCAATCAACCTTGGGAGCGTTGACTGTATATCCTATTTGATTGTATGTTATGATTGCTGAATCGACTCCCTAAATTGCTGATTAGGGATTATATGATTGTCTTGTTCGATGGTTGATCTTAACTTATTCCCTTCTATGCTTGGTGTTGCTTGTTGTCTTTTTCCTCTAGGATCGAATGGTGTTTATCTAATGAGTTTGTATCCTGAGCATGATATATCAAGTGCTGATTCGAGGATTAATTGCTGACTGTGTATGAAGAATGTTCACCCCTACATTCAGAAGGGTCCTTGTTTCCTTCTCGCGTCTGCCCAAAAGAGGTCGATACAACATAAAGAGTATTCAAGTCCCTGAAAAGTGTTTCTGGAACTTGAAAACGTTGCCTTTCGAGGTTTTGCCAACGATGCTGAAATTCTCCACGTAACATTATATGGTGGAATTGTTGCCTTCTACTATACGTTGACTATAGATATCAATCCTCCTAACTGGGATGATTAAGTGCTGACCGTGTCTAAGTCTGAAATATTAATATTTTTTATTCCCTCCGATGTAATTGCTAACTATATCCTAAATAAACTCCTGATTGGCTGATTAGATCGCTGACTGTCCATTTTTCTTCCTGATCGATCCCCCACTATATATCCGTACGGGGAAATGAGGAGAGAAACGGCTCTCCTAAGGGTTGCGACCGATTACTTAGCCGCTTTATATAATTATATTTATAATATATAATGTATCAAATAACATAACAAATATATGTATTGTCATTATTTATATACATAGTATTTTAATTTTATTATTAATTATTAAATTAAATTATTATTACTATATAGTGTTAATAATATATTATTATTATTGGGTTCAACTCGCAACGCAACGATAGCTTGTGAGCTTGTCATGCGACAGGTCTTGGTTTCGAGTCTCAGGCAGCTTGATATGCAAGGAAGGATTGTAGTGTCGTTAATGACTATTTCTCATGGTGGAGGCCTCATTAGTCATTGACGACTGTTGCGCTAGTAGTGTTGACGTGCATAGTGGTATGCTCGATGTGGTCATGTGTGCGCTCGATTGTTCATGGTGGTTCGTATGATTACGCAGGTCAAAAGGTCTGATTGTGTCTTGTGCTAGAGCCACTACCACAGGGAGACATAAGGAGAGGCATACTATGTTGGCATAGGGACTTGGCGGGTGCACGCCAGATAGAGGAGAGATAAGGTGGCTGACATGGATCGTTGGAGAGTAAGGAGCGCGTCAAGAGACATAAGGATTTGATTTTGGATTGCTCGATGCGTTGGAGGGATAAGGTGACTTGGAGAGATAAGGAGTTCCACGAGCTGAGGGAGATATAAGGAGTTAAATGCGGAGAGATAAGGAGGTTGGGAGGCATAGGGGAGATGTTACGTTGGCAGCAGAAGGGAGGTATAAGGAGAGGTGCTACCATCGTGAAAGGGTGATATAAGGCACAAAGTGATAAGGGCTTGGAGGGATAAGGAGAAATATAGAACGAGAGTTATCTGCACTAGACAAATCAAGGAGGCGTTAAGCCTAAGCAATATTACCGTGGGGATGGGGTCCCCCAATTATGGCCCCAATGGTTCAAAGCTCCAATCAAAAGCATTTCACCGATCAAAAAATAATAATATATTATTAATATTATGTATTTTTAATTGTCGTTATATTAATATTATAATAAATTAATACTATATTATTTTCATATATTAGTAATTATTATTATATTAATAAATACTATATTACATAATGCATTAATAATATATTAGTACATTTATATATTGTTAATTATTATTATATAATATTAATAATGGATTATATTATATTATTATCTTTATTTGTTCATTAATTTATTTTTAATATTTATTATTAAATTCTAATCTAGAAATGGCGACGTCATACAAATACTAATGTTGTTTTTTATCTAATTGGTTTATCCTTGCAACTATACTGCATTCTTTGAGCTTGCTTTCAGACTTGTGCAACCACTAATGCCAAACGACAGATACACTTGAGCAAATCCAAAAATGGACAATTAAAAAGAGTTAAGTTTTTCCACTCATCCTTGAAAGAATGATTATGAATGTCCATTTCTATCTTGTTGGCGGATTGGTAAGTCACATTGGGAAGGACATATCCCATGCCTTTTCATACTCGGTATTCTTCATAACAAACACTTATCATACCTCTAGAGTTATTGATGAAGTTTGTATTATTAACCAGTCTTGTCATTGGCAATTGCATCCTTTACTTAAGCAATCATTTAGTCTTCAAATCGCACTCATTATTATAATTTAACCTCCAAACTAGTGATTTGATGTTAACATTGTGTCCCTTCGTTTATGCTGATTATTAACACTTAATACTATTTAGCCTCTCAATCAACTAAGAGGATTGTTTATCTATTTATCGATACTCCCTAAATTGTCGTCACTGTTTGTAATCACCAATTAAGATCATTCATTAATATCTTGAAAACTCTTCTCTTGAATATCTATCGATACTTTCTATCGATGTTGGCATCCATTTGGTGCAGGAGGACCTAGGACATCTCTTAAGATCCTATGTTTTTGTTTTGGCTTGTACTAACCCTAGCCAAGTCAGGGGTGTTTTGAGAGACCGTAGAAGGTCTCAAGTGTGTGTGTTTTAGTGGAACTAGGTTAGACTTAATCTAATCTAGAAGTGCTTTGTTGTTAGTTAGTTGTTGTGGTGTTAGGTCTCTTTTGAAGCGTAACTTTGGATTTTGGGCCAAAGGACTTAAAATGCTTAGGAAAGAGTGTACTTAACCCTAAAATGGCTTCTATGATGATTTTCCATCATTCTATAAAGTTTAGAGGTCATTTGGTTAAGGTAGAAGCACATTTGCAAAAATTGTCAAAATGTTGTCATGACAACATTTGCAGCTTTGCAAAGTTGCATGACAACATTGTCCAAATGAGGGCAAAATCAATGTTTTAGGGCATGGTCGGTATCCCAACCACTTGCGCTGTGAGGAGTTATAAAAGCTCTAAGAGGCCCATATCCCGAGGTTAGAAGTTTTTTGAAGAAATACAAGTTTACTTCTTTTGCACTGTATCTCTAGTTTTCCTAGACAGTTAGAGTATTTTGTTTTGCAAGTTCCTTTAATGGATTGAATCCACCATCTGTGTGTGGAATTCGTGTATTTAGTGTTGTTTCCTTTCTTTGTGCATTGGTTTGAAGTTTTTTTCTGTTCATTAGTTTAGGTTTGTAAATACTTTTGTAAAGTAGCTAGTCTCTGGACTGTCCAGGATTGCATCGTGGAAACATGGCTCCCACATGAAACCCCACCGTGGATTCATCGCGCGCTAGAGCGACATGTTAGGGGAGCCTATGTACAATGTACATATGGAAGGAGAAGGCCTGGAAGTTAAGTTTGCTATTTTTGTGACCAAGCCCTAGGCGAGTCCAAAGCAACCCGGCTAGGAGTTTGCATATGCTAATTGGTGTTTGATTGCAGGGGTTTGATTGATTATATGAATCCAAGGGGTTGCGAGGTGTCTTTGGAGTTGTACAGAGACCCTTGGGGAAGGTTGGCACTGGCCAATCCATTTAAAGACATTTTGAAGCCTAAATCAGTTGACTGGTTCATGGAGAGCCTATTAGCCCTAGAAGCCCTTAAATGTAGGAATCACCTGTACGGATGACTTGGAGAAGGGAGACCTCAAAAACCTTGAAGACCTCCATAAAGGGTGTCTGAATCCAACATTTGTTTATTGGGTTGTTTGGGAAAATTTTCCAAGATTGGGCAAAAACTAGTGAATTAGGCCTAATAGACCCAATAGGCCTAAAAGACAAGATTGTACCAAGAATCTTGAAATCAATGTTCAAGACCTTGATAGCCCAAACTAAAGGGATCAAGTTGAGATTGTAGAAGGTGTGGGAAGATATTGAACCCCCTGCAAACACTATCTAATCAAGCAAGCAAGAAAAGCACTTGGATGGATCCAAGAAAGTGTTGAGAAGAGACAATTACAATAGTGATAGTTACCCTAGTGAAGCACTAACGGATGCCACCTTGTGAAGGGGCATTGAAGAAGTCCTAAACCAGATAGAGGAGGGCTTCGAAGATCCTAGGAGTTAGGGTTAGGGTCTTGGAAGGATTGGGAACAGTGAAAGTCCTAATCAAGGAATGCAAGCACACTAGAGTGTATCTATCAGATTGGTATCAGAGCCTATAAGATTAGGCTTGTGGGTGGATGTTTCAACTAGAAGAATCAGTTGGAGAATCAACAATGGTGACTAATGCCGAATTGGCTAAGGAGGTGGATGAGCAAGAAGAGGAGAACAAATTGCTCAGAGAAAGATTGGCTCAGTTCGAGAAGAAGCTAGATCAAGTAGATGAAAAGACTGAAGAAGTCAAGGATAAGATGGAAGGAAAGAGTAAAGAAGTGGCTCTAGAGGATGTGGTCCCTGAACCAGACCCTGTCTTGAATGAGGAACCATTCCTCAAAGCATTGAAAGCCCTAAGTGGGAAAGCTCTAGAGGGGATACCCATCTTTAGTGGGAAAATGGAACCAGAGGTAGTATTGGATTGGATTAAAGAGCTTGAGAATCACTTTGAATGTGATGGGATAAGTGAAGCCCAAAAGGTGAAAGTAGCAAAAGCCAGACTCAGAGGATCTGCTCTCACTTGGTGGAAGTTCATCCAAGATTAGAGGGAGAAAGAAGGGAAGAGGCCACCAATAGCTACATGGAAGGCTATGGCGGCAAAGGTGAGAGAAGCCTATGTACCAAAGGATTACGAAATCCAGTTGCATAAGAAAAGACAGTCTTAGGCAAAAAGAGTTTGATGTTAACTCTTATATGAAAGAATTCCAAAGATTGTCCATGAGGTCTAGAGTGGCCGAAGATGAGAGTGTGAAGATAGCCAGATATCTGAATGGCTTAAAGTGGACTATCCAAGATGAAATTAGCCTTCTGACTCCTACCACAGTGCAGAGATGTCATCAATTAGTTGTCAAAGTGGAAGAGAAACTAAGGAAGAAGCAAGACTCAAGCAATAATAGAGGAAGAGGAAGAGGAAGAGGTAGAGATGGCAGAGGCCATAGAGGAGGTTTTGGAGGTAGGAGTACAAAGTCAAAGACACAAGGTGAGAAAAATTTGACAGAGCAACATGAAGCTCAAGCAGAGGAGGCTCTAACAGAGGAAGAGGCTCAAATAGAAATGGGAGAGGAAGGAATAGTGGACAAGGAAGAGGTTCATACTTTGCAAGCATGAAGTGTTACCACTGCAACTAGTTAGGACATCTTGCTTATAGGTGTCCAGAGGAGTCTACATCCCAAGGAAGTGAGAAAAGAGTGAGTTATGTTCAAGAAGAGACAAGTAGCAATAAACATGCAGGGGTACCCTTAGAATCAGAAGGAGAGAACCTCATGATAAGAAGAACGCTTATCAAAAAGCCTGTCAGAGAAGAACCCAGTCAGAGAAGGGCATTGTTTAGAATGAAATGCAAAATCATGGGAAAAGTTTACAAAGTCATTATTGACTCAGGCTCAACTAACAATATTGTGTCAGAGGAGGTTGTTGCTAAACTCAAATTGAAAAGGATTCCTGACAACAATCCTTACAGAGTAACTTGGTTGAACAAAGGACAACATGTCCTAGTCAATAAGCAAGCATGGGTAGACTTCACCATTGGAAGGTATAAAGACAGAGTGCTATGTGATGTTTTGCCAATGGATGCCTGCCACCTCTTATTGGGAAGGCCATGGCAATTTGATAGGCAAGCCATGCATGATGGGGCCAAGAAAGACTATTCATTCAGGAAAGATGGTGTCACTTTCAAGATAGTCACTGTTAGAAGAAGGGGAAGCAAGGTCAACAGGGCCTAATGTACTTTTCGTAGGTGAGAAAGAGTTCTTGGAGACCCTAGAAGAGGGAGGAGTAAGGTATGCACTGGTTTTGAAGCCCAAGGAAGAGAAGACAGAGAAGACAGAGAAGAAGACAGAGCTTCCTATAGAGGTTCAAGAAATGTTGAAGGACTTTCAAGACATTGTAAGTGAAGGACAACCAGCTATCCTACCCCCTAAAAGAGTCATTAGCCATCAAATAGATTTTATCCCAGGAGCCACACTTCCCAATAAAACTGCATACAAGATGACCCCTCAACAAAATGAGGAGATTGCCAAGCAATACAAGAACTTATAGACCAAGGTCTCATTAGGAGAAGTATAAGCCCATGTGTTGTTCCTACTGTCTTAGCCCATAAGAAGGGAGGTACTTGGAGGTTGTGCACAGATTCTAGGGCCATAAATTGAATCACCATTAGGTATAGATTCCCCATCTGAAGGATAGAAGACGTAATGGACTGTTTAGGGGATGCCAAGTACTTTACTAAGATTGACCTCAATAGTGGATACCACCAAATCAGGGTCAAAGAAGGGGATGAGTGGAAGACTGCCTTCAAGACCACTGAAGGTTTGTATGAATGGCTGGTTATGCCATTTGGGCTATCTAATGCCCCAAGCACTTTTATGAGGCTGATGAACGAGGTGTTGAAGGACTTCGTTGGTAAGTTTGTAGTTGTATATCTTGATGATATATTGATCTTTAGTAAGACTAGAGACGAACACCTTAAACATTTGCAAATTGTGTTTAGAAAATTGCATGAGGAAAAGCTAATGATAAATTTGGACAAGTGTGAGTTCATGAAGCAGGAACTAGTGTACCTTGGCTTTGTATTGTCACATGGGAATCTCAAAATGGACCCAAGCAAAGTGGAGGCAATTGTTAATTGGCCTACTCCTAAGGCTGCTACAGAGGTGAGAAGCTTTCATGGTTTGGCTCAGTATTACAGAAAGTTCATCAAGTAGTTCAGTGCTATATGTGCACCTATGTTAGACACCATTAAGGGTGAAATGAGAACTAAGTTCAAATGGAATGATCAAGCAAATCAAGGTTTTGAGTTGTTGAAGAAAAGTATAGCTACTCAACCCATTCTGGTTCTTCCGAGCTTTGAGAAACTCTTCACAGTGGAGTGTGATGCTAGCAACATTGCCATAGGGGTTGTCTTGAGCCAGGATGGAAGACCAGTGGCTTTTCACAATGAGAAGCTCAGTGTTGCAAAGAGTTAGTACTCTTCCTATGATCTAGAGTTGTATGCTCTAGTCCAAGCCTTAAGGAAATGGAGACACTACCTCCTTCCTAAGGAATTTGTGGTTTATGCAGACAACCAGGCCCTAAGTTTCCTCAATTCCCAAGACAAACTCAGTCAAACATAAGAAGGGGCAACAGAACAAAGTTGCTGATGCACTAAGCAGGAGACTCTTGACAGTACAAGAAATTCAATTGAAGAGCATTGGAATTGATAGCTTCAAGGACTTATACTCAGAGGATGGAGACTTTGCAGAGGAAGATATGCAAGGAGCACCAAAATCATTTTCATGGTGAGTTCTCTGATTACACTTTGCAGAATGAATTGTTGTTTAGAGGTGGTCAGCTTTGTGTACCTAGAGGGGCAATGGGGGTAAATTTAATTCAAGAAAAGCACAATGGAGCCCTTAGTGGACATTTTGGAGTCAATAAGACTCAAGAGTTAGTACAAAGATACTATTATTGGCCAAGAATGAATCTTGATGTTAGGAGGTATGTAGAATGTTGCATTGTTTGCCAAAAGGCTAAGGGCACTTCTTCCAATGCTGGTCTCTATCAACCCCTTCCTATTCCTAGTAGGCCATGGGAATGCCTTAGCATGGATTTTGTGGTTGGCTTACCAAGGACAAAACAGGGGTATGATAGCATCTATGTCATAGTAGACAGATTCAGTAAGATGGCACATTTTGTACCTTGCAAGACTATCCATGATGCTTATCAGATTGCTCAATTGTTCTTCAAGGAAGTAGTACGCATACATGGTTTGCCTCTCAGTATAGTATCTGACAGCTCAAAGTTTAAGAGTCATTTTTGGAAAACATTATGGCATAAGCTTGGCACCAATTTGTCTTTTGGGTCTGCATACCACCCTCAGACAGATGGTCAAACTGAGGTGGTGAATAGGAGCCTAGGTAACCTTCTAAGGTGCCTCATTAAGGAGTATGGTCAGACTTGGGACCAAATCTTAGCCCAAGCCAAATATGCATACAATGATACAGTTAACAGGACCATTGGCAGAAGCCCATTTGAAGTTGTCTATGGGATGCACCCAAGGGGTATTCTAGAGCTCAGAGACTTAGGAGATGAAACCACAAGGAGTGGCTATGCAGAGGATTTCGCCCATGCAATGAAAGAGGTCCATGATTAAGTTAAGAAGTCACTGATAGAGAAAATTGCCAAGATCAAGCATAAGGTTGATGAAAAGAAGAAAGATCTTCAATTCCAACTAGGGGATCTTGTGATGGTGCATTGGAACAAGGCAAGATTGTAGAAAGGAGTCCCCAACAAGTTGCACATGAGTAGGTTGGGACCCTGTACTATTCCGGCTAAGTATGGGAGTAATGCATATAAAGTGGAGCTTCCTGAGGATATAGGACTTTCTCCTATCTTTAATGTAGCAGATCTGGTCCTCTACAAGGGACCAATTCCTGATCCAGATCAGAGTCTCACAGAGGTGATACAAGTAGAAGACCTTCAGTTACCTTCCACATCATCTCCAAAAGCAGAGAAGATCTTGAACTCAAGAGTGAGCAAAAAGACTAGACATAAGATTTATTGGGAGCATTTGGTCAAATGGCAAGAGAAAGAAGATGCAGAGGCTACATGGGTCAGAGAGACAGAGTTCAAGAAGTTAGGAATTGATCCTAACTTGATCAGTCCAGTAGTGACTTAAGTTCTTTTGTTTGGGAGCATGGTGCAGGAGCACGTAGGACATCTCTTAAGATCCTATGTTTTTGTTTTGGCTTGTACTAACCCTAGCCAGGTCAAGAGTGTTTTGAGAGACCTTAGAAGGTCTCAAGTGTGTGTTTCAGTGGAACTAGGTTAGACTTAATCTAGAAGTGCTTTGTTGTTAGTTAGTTGTTTTGGCTTTAGGTTTCTTTTGAGGCTTAACTTTGGATTTTGGGCCAAAGGACTTAAAATGCTTAGGAAAGAGTGTACTTAAGCCTAAAATGGCTTCTATGATGATTTTCCATCATTCGATGAAGTTTAGAGGTCATTTGGTTAAGTTAGAAGCACATTTGCAAAAATTGTCAAATGTTGTCATGACAACATTTGCAGCTTTGCAAAGTTGCATGACAACATTGTCCAAATGAGGGCAAAATCAATGTTTTAGGGTATGGTCAGTATCCCCACCACCTGCGCTGTAAGGAGTTATAAAAGCTCTAAGAGGCCCATATCCCGAGTTTAGAAGTTTTTTTGAAGAAATACAAGTTTACTTCTTTTGCACTGTATCTCTAGTTTTCCAAGACAGTTAGAGTATTTTGTTTTGCAAGTTCCTTTAATGGATTAAATCCACCATCTGGGTGTGTTATTCGTGTATTTAGTGTTATTTCCTTTCTTTGTGCATTGGTTTGAAGTTATTTTGTATTCATTAGTTTAGGTTTGTAAATACTTTTGTAAAGTAGCTAGTCTCTAGACTATCCAGGACTGCATTGTGGAAACATGGCTCCCACATGAAACCCCACCGTGGAATCATCACGCGCTGGAGGGACATGTTAGGGGAGCCTATGTACAGTGTACATATGGAAGGAGAAGGCCTGGAAGTTAAGTTTACTATTTTTGTGAGCAAGCCCTAGGCAAGTCCAGAGCAACCCTTTGCATATGTTAATTGGTGTTTGATTGCAGGGGTTCGATTGATTTGATGAATCCAAGGGGTTGCGAGGTGTCTTTGGAGTTGTGCAGAGACTCTTGAGGAAGGTTGGCACTTGCCAATCCATTTGAAAACATTTCGAAACCTAAATCAGTTGACTGGTTCATGGAGAGCCTATTATCCTTAGAAGCCCTTAAATGTAGGAATCACCTATACGGATGACTTGGAGAAGGGAGACTTCAAAAATCTTGAAGACCTCCATTAAGGGTTTTGGAATCCAACATTGTTTTATTGGGTTGTTTGGGAAAGTTTTCAAAGATTGGGCAAAAACTAGTGAATTAGGCCTAATAGACCTAATAGGCCTAATAGACAAGATTGAACCAAGAATCTTAAAATCGATGTTCAAGACCTTGATACCCCAAACTAAAGGGATCAAGTTGAGATTGTAGAAGGTGTGGGAAGATATTGAACCCCCTGCAAACACTATCTAATCAAGCAAGCAAGAAAAGCACTTGGATGGATTCAAGAAAGTGTTGCGAAGAGACAATTACAATAGTGATAGTTACCCTAGTGAAGCACTAATAGATGCCACCTTGTGAAGGGGCATTGAAGAAGTCCTAAACCAGATAGAGGAGGGCTTGGAAGATCCTAGGAGTTAGGGCTAGGGTCTTGGAAGGACTGGGAACAGTTAAATTCCTGATCAAGGAGTGCAAGCACACTAGAGTGTATCTATCACCATTCTATTGACCTACTTCTGTGATGTTCGAGATTCTATGCCATTATATTATCATGTCCATTGTACATTATATTCATGCTTTGCTTTTACTCATGTTTGACTTCTTTGCCAGTGAACATGGTGGTGAATTCAAGATCACTTGTCTTGATTATAAACAACTTTAGAAAACCATTCCCATGAATGCAGCTCAATAATCCTCAAACCGATTGCGATCAATGCCAAGAATCTTCCACAATTCTCATGGACAATTTGCGAACTAAGAGTCTTCAAGAATTGGTATTCAAGATGTTGTTTACATTGTCGTAGACAACGAACGTTCTATATCCATACCAATAATGTTTCTCTTTGAGTGTTGATAACTCCAAGTTCAAGCTCTATCAATGACTTCAACGTATGTAAGGGGTCGACCTACTATATCACAATCTCCACGAAGTCATTGTCGTAACTTACCAATCATGGAATGTTGTTTGTGTTGTTTTACTATCAATTTTAATATATTTGTTTGACTTGTCAGTCATACGGTTGTTGTGAGGTTTTCACACCATCACCCCATTGAAATAGAGACCCCCTCTTTTCACTTCTCATTGATAGATTTATGTGGTAGAGTAGATTGGTAATAGTTTGAAGTTTTGAAAGTCTTGAAATTGAAGGTATTGAGAGAAACTGAGTGGAAAATAGTTGATGTGGGACTATAGTTGAGTGGAAAATATTTGAACTAAGAAACTTTATTAATGTGAGACTATACTTTAGTGAAAAATATTTAAACTAAGAAACATTATTAATGTGGGACTATACTTGAGTGGGAAATATTTAAAGTCCCCTTATTTAATAATACAATGGAGATATAGAATGTTTTTGGGGACTTAGATTAAAGGAAAAAGCATCGTGGAAAAATAGGAATCGAAAAAATCCCAAAAAAATAGGAAAAGACAAAAAGTGATTATGTTTATCCCACATGGGCAAAGTGAGTGAATGAGCTCTTATGAGAGTGTTATAAAAGAGATTCAAAGGCTCTATTTCAGCATGTTTGGTTTCATTATTTACTCTTGAAGAGCTCTAAGAGCTTCTAGCTTTCGGTTCAGCAAGCCTAGGACGGAAACCCTTTGGTTTTGGGTGGATTGAACAAAAATGTAATTCCATCTTTGGAGTGGATTCATTTAAGAATTCACAGTTGCACTTCATTGTTCAGTTTTACGGACATTTTAGATTTGTGAAGTCTCATTTTGAGGTAAATTGCAAAACAAAGTATTCATCTGGCAAGCATTATAATGGAGGCCATCAAGGGTTGAATATATTTGCAAAATTTTAAGGTAAAGTGTAATGTCCCCTTTTTGTACTTATCTGGACACTAGATGAATCACTGAATTCCTACATAATGCAATATGGATTTAAATGAATTTATGAATGAAATGACAGGGAATTATGAAACAATTAGTGAATTACAAATATGAATGGTAATTCCAAATGTTTAATAGCAATGCAATGGTAAATGGATGACTATATATGACTGGTAATTCCAAATGCCATGATAATGGAAATGTACTAATGAATTATAATGCAATAGCACGATGCAATGTACAAATGCAATGATAATGGAAATGCAAAAATGTATTATATAATGGAAAAGGAAAATATATATACAACTGTAACTCCAATGCCACAATGGAATACCAAGGATAGTTCAACTCTGTGACTGCAATATATACTTGGCAGTTCAAAACAATATATGTTTCAATATATATGTAAACTGTCTGTCTCAGATTTATCAATATGAAATATGCACATTACCCTATGAGTCGTCTCTGATATACAATGGGATGTATGCTACGATGACAGGATGATCTCTTGGCAGAAAACGTCGTCTCTGATGTTCTATTATAAATTATGCAATCTTTTGTTCTGGAGCCGTCTCTGATATATCAAATATGTATATGCTCTTGTTTTGTGTCATCTTTGATCTGCAATAATAATGCTTGCACTTAATGAAGGTTACGCCAGCAACCGTTATGCTCAGCAAGAATGGAATCCACAAAGGGAGTTCAGTTTATAAAATCAATTCTCAAATCACACTTTGCTAGCCGATCAGCTTTGATATATATAAGTGTCGAAGGGGCACGATGAATAGCTGCCAACCTTTGTTATCATTTAACGCCATAATTAATGGTCAACAAATATGATTTGTTCGGTTACCATGAACTGCCATATGTTAATGATTAACAATACGATTTATGGATAATCCTATGTCATAACAGTCAAGTATCGATGGTTAATGAATAACCATCGCTGAGAATTACCGTTACTCATAATAATCATTTATGATTATTATGAGTAATCATTTAGATTATTCATATTAATCATAAATTATTATTGTGATCAAACCATGGATCGGCAGTGACACCCGATCATGGATATTACTGATAATGATGTCACTCTCACCAAGTTATATATGTGAATATAATGTTGCGGAGATGCATACCCATACATGATAGAATGCTCGGGTATGTACTTGAGAGCATTGTAGCATGTATATGTATGTCAGTGATATGAAGACTATGGTATAATGGTATGGATGTGGATCATGTATATGTATGCATGTGTATGTACGAATGCATATGTATGCATGGATGCATATGTATGTAGATATGCATATGTTTATTTTCCTTGCCCCTTATTTACATGTTTGTAGATTGATCAAAATAATGGGATATCGCAGTCTCCCCTCCTTCAAAAATGCTTGCCCACAAGCATTCTTATAGCTTCTTGACAATTCCTGGATCCCAAACTCAGAAGTGCCATCTTTGCATAATATAGTTGCCTTGATAGGAATAATGATTCATTGTGATGTGAGCAGTTAACCTCCATGAGCTCAATAGATCTTCTATCTTAACCAAAACACAATGGTGGTAATACTTATCTTGCATGAGATATGTGATGGAATAATGTCTCCCCTTTGCTATCAAACTTGAACAATTAGTTCTTGATCTTTGATTCAAAGAAAGAATCTTTTTCTGATTTGCATTTTCCGGTAATTTGAATGGAGAGCTTTTAGTGATGGTACTATGAGAGTTTGTCATAAGATTCCAAACAGTTCGCAATGCTTCCTTGATGGGAGGTACATCGGGATCCCATAATCTATTTTCATCTTCGCCTTTGTGTAATTTCAAAATAGATTCTTCATTCATTTCAAGGAGTGGATTATCACGAATCATGTTCACTTCGACTCTAGTTAATGGTTTATGAATAAGTTGATTATTTTTGTCTCTAAACTCAATTTCATCTTTTTCCATCCTCTCTTCATCCAATTTCTTCAAACCATTATTATCTTTTCTTACCTTCAACTTTCCTAGTTTATCAACTTCAAAATGATGAATGGGAATACATGAAGTGACTTTTGCATTATTCATTTCATTCACAACTATAGATGGAAGAGAGTTGTGATTGATATTCTCATAACCTGAATTATGATTTCTTAATTCAATCTCTGTCACACCTTCTCTTGTGCCTGATCCTTCCAACGAAGTAAGGTCAACCTTATCATCCTCAATGATGTGTGCTTAACTTATTTGTGATATAGGAAGATTCAGTAGCCTCCTTTTCATTTCCTTTCAAATATTTGGTGACTACCTTTCCTTGCAATGCTTGTTGATCATCTCTTGCTTGGTCCTCTGTATATGGTCCTTATGTTGGTGCGAGGTCACCCTCATCATCCTTGTGAATCCATGTACTTGATCTATTTGAGATACATGACACGTCAATAGCCTCTTCTTTCTCTCCTTGCACTAATGGTGTTTGAAGATTATTTCTGGCATTATCCTTCCTTCGTTTTTCAATTTCACTTTTCCCCTTTGGTGTAACTACTTCTATTCCCTTAGATGATGCATGGATGTGAGAAACTCGTGGTGCAATTGTTAAGTTGCAATCATTTATCCCTCGTTCCTTATAGTGTGTATGTTTTTCATCTTCCCTTTTGAAGTCCACGAGATGACTGCTATATTTCTTAGGAGAGCATTTTATTCGTAGATCAATGTAGTCCTCTAAAGAGATATCTTGTTGAAGACTACTATACAACCAATCATGCCAAAATTGCTCATATACATCTATTGATTTTGGATCCTGTCGCCATTGATCTTGTAAATCAGCAAAAGTAACTTCTTTTCGTTCTTTCTTTGGAAAGAAAGTAGGAAGGTTTGGTCTATTTTTAAGGGAATGATGTCTTGAATATTCATCATTTCTTCTTTTTTCCTCCTGTTTTAACTTTTATATGATCATTTTTTATCACAGTTTGTGTTAATAATTTCGACAATTGATCCAATTTTTTCTGTGTCTCTCGACCATGCATTGGTGTATGTGTTTGCGGAGTTCTCATCTTTCCATATTTTAAAGTTTCTTATTACACTGGTTTCTCTATTGCTTCCATTTTCTACTGATCTGAAATGTTCATCCCACAAGCTGGCAGGATTATAGCTCTGATACCATTTGTAATGTCCCCTTTTTGTAATTATCTGGACACTAAATAAATCACTGAATTCCTACTTAATGCAATATGGATTTATATGAATTTATGAATGAAATGACAGAGAATTATGAAACAATTAGTGAATTACGAATATGACTGGTAATTGCAAATGCTTAATAGCAATCCAATGGTAAATGGATGTCTATATATGACTGGTAATTCCAAATGCCATGATAATAGAAATGTACTAATGAATTATAATGCAGTAGCACGATGCAATGTACAGATGCAATGATAATGGAAATGCACAAATGTATTATATAAAGGAAAGGAAAGTATAGATACAACTGTAATTCCAATGCCACAATGGAATAGCAAGGATAGTTCAACTCTATGACTGCAATATATACTTGGCAGTTCAAAACAATATATGTTTCAATATATATGTAAACTGGCTGTCTCAGATTTATCAATATGAAATATGCACATTACCCTGTGAGCCGTCTCTGATATACAATGGGATGTATGCTGCAATTTCAAGATGATCTCTTGGCAGAAAATGTCATCTCTGATGTTCTATTATAAATTATGCAATCTTCTGTTCTAGAGCCGTCTCTGATATATCAAATATGTATATGCTCTTGTTTGGTGCCATCTCTGATCTGCAATAATAATGCTTGCACTTAATGAAGGTTGCACCAGCAACCGTTATGCTCTGCTCAAGCGGAAACCACAAAGGGAGTTCAGTTTATAAAATCAATTCTCAAATCACACTTTGCTAGCCGATCAGCTTTGAAATATATAAGTGTCAAAGGGGCACGATGAATAGCTGCCAACCTTTGTTATCATTTACCGCCATAATTAATGGTTAACAAATATGATTTGTTCAGTTAACATGAACCGCCATATGTTAATGATTAACAATGCGATTTATGGATAATTGTATGTCATAACAGTCAAGTATCGATGGTGAATGAATAACCATCGCTGAGAATTACCGTTACTCATAATAATCGTTTATGATTATTACGAGTAGTCATTTAGATTATTCATATTAATCATAAATTATTATTGTGATCAAACCATGGATCAGCAGTGACACCAGATCATGGATAGTACTGATAATGACGCCATTCTCACCAAGATATATATGTGAATATAATGTTGCAGAAATGCATACCCATACATGATAGAATGCTCGGGTATGTACTTGAGAGCATTGTAGCATGTATATGTACGTCAGTGATATGAAGACTATGGTATAATGGTATGGATGTGGATCATGTATATGTATGCATGTGTATGTACGAATGCATATGTATGTATGGATGCATATGTATGTAGATATGCATATGTATGTGTGTATGCATATATATGTGATGGCACATCATGAATCAATGCATTTATGGAAACATGAATGGAATGTTTATACAGGAATGACTAACTACTATGCAGGATGCAGAAATATATGCAAGACAAGGTATGTTTATTTTCCTTGCCCCTTATTTACATGTTTGTAGATTGATCAAAATAATGGGATATCACATAAAGAAAAGGATGCCCTTTAGCTTCTGCTATACTATTCTCTCATTTAGCTGCATGGTGGGCATTCGTTGATATTGTTATGGTTAAAGAATGGTGTAGTTTAGCCAACTTTCTTATGTGAGTGAGCAGACATAAGTGTATAACAGAAATATAAGTTGCTGAATATATACAGAAAATATCTCTGCAAGTCTGTAAATCCAACACAAAATCCTGGAAAGCTACAGCAGAGTCTCTAACTGCTGCAATGCCCATATTGCCAATTCCATATTATGGCTATTCATTGCTAAGGAGGCTTCATGACTAGTGAATCTGTCGACTTTCAGAATTGGGCATGAATGTTAATTCCAGTTAATGCACATCTGGACGCAAACACAAATAGTGAAAGTTGCATATTTAATTTGTGCTTCTAAGCAACGCTAGCAATTTCTGAAACTAAAAATCAAATCTTTGACAAACCAACTACAAGCCAACTGTTTGTAGGAATTCCTCAAAGGGGAAAGTTGAGAACTTGGTTAAAACTAGAAGTGACAAAGGTGTTGTTGAAGTCTATATCCCTTTGGCTTAATCTGAAGATTTCCTCAATGCTGAAGTGGCTAAGTTTGTGGTGGAAAGGTCGGGTCTGAATCTTATTTGTGTTTGCAGCCATTTCTATTTCATGTGAATTTTGTAATGATTGAACCAAAGCTACTGCAATCAGATTAGTTCTGAAAATTTCTGATCTCATTTATCAGCATTTTTGTCAATTGGAAAATTAAGGAAACATTGTTCAGTGTTTTGGAAAATGTTATTTACTGCTCAATCATTGCATGTATAACTAGGAAGAGATCTATTTAACTACAAAACAAACATTGTCAAAGTGTTATGCAAAATCATCTCAAGTAGAGTGCAAAAAATGCTCTACAACAGGGGGTGTTCTTACAGAAGAGTAGTCAAGCACTGCATAAACTCAATCATCTCCTCAGGAAAATGCTCTTAAAAAGGACCAAACTGAAAAACCAGAGGAGTGAACTCTAGAATGTCAGCATAGGTTGTCACATTCCTATCAATGGTTGAGATGCCAACCAAAATGACCTCAAAATTCTGAATCAAACTCGGAACGGAAACACCACGCTGACACTATGCCACTCTAATCATAATTGATAAACCATCATACACAAACTGCACTCTCTTCTCCTGTAACCCATAAAGAGAACATAATCAAAACCAAAACTCAAATCCCTGAGAGAGATGAAATCATTCCCATGAAATATACCCTGCCAAGGAAACTCAGAAAAGATCACATCAGCAAACCCACTGCCAATCACAACCCCAAGCAACAAAAAACATTCTGCTCACCAACCATAAAAAATAAGCCCAAGCATCACTCCGCGTCACATCCCAAAAATGAAGATCAATCATCATCACAACTCTGCAAACTGCCAACCAAAGAATGCCTCTACTATTGCCAGCTGAAATTACATTACCAACACTTAATCTCCAAGTGTAGAGGGAAAAAACTCAAGTACACAAATATACCAAACTCACTACACTCAACCAATCATCATCTCGAGGCATGTGTACAAACATTATGAAGTGACCGCAGTGACCCAAAGTCTCCCATGTGAAAGTGGAGAATAACTGAGCTATACCAAAAGGATCTCCCACAACTGGTTGCACAGACGTGTGCTAGTGCTCAACTCAACAGTTGTACAAATCTGAATTTTCCAGTTGCAACATCTACAAAGGGAAACTACCACTACAAGATTGAAAAGTCTTCGCCAAAATTAATTTTTTGCTTGTACCCCTAGCTAAAAGTATCTTTCCAAAGGTTACCAACTCAATAGGAGACAAAATCATATTCATAATCTTCCTCCAATCCACCTGCAATAACTGAAATGGGCTTTCTATGTATTCTGAAATAAGGGGTAGCAGCAGAAACAATATTACTTTTAGAGTCCCTGACTTCCCATGGAATGTTTCTTCCATCATCATCAATCCTCAACAGCCCCTGAAAAAGTCCTAATGTATGAGTAACAACACAAAGAGTAACTCCACCATGCTGACGTTGCACTACTCTAATTCCCATATGATAACCACCAAAAATGTAGTTAATGATGATTGTAGAATCAAACAACAAACAAGCATCGACCCTAAACAATCTGATCCTCAATAGTCCACTTCAGAAAATAAACTCTAAATAATCTTGGGTAATCCTATATTGAACCCAGTTGGATCCACCACATTACCACAAACCACAACTGGATTTTCAGAAATCGTAGAAGAGGAAGGATATGCATCACACATTAAATCATCAACATCATAAATCACATTCCAAGAATTGAAGTCACAATTACGTGCATCCTGTCCCATGCAATCAGCTGCTATCAATAATAAAAAGTCTGAAAACTTTATGATCAGCATAATACAACAGCAACTAATCATCTAGGTACTCGCTGAAATCCTTTGAATAAAGTAAGAATATTCATCAATCTGCTGCATGCTGTTGGTATTACGCAACTCATCAGACTAAGAGTATGTAGAATCTGACCATTAACTAGCAATGAATGATGAATTGCAAGTTCAAGTTTGGGATACATCATTGTTTCATGCTTAACCATACAATTTTGAACTAGATGATGCCCTTTTTCAAAGTTATCTACATTGATTATATCCTTCATCTCATAACAAATCAAATTATGTGCAAGTAAAGGATTTTGGTCCACAATCATTAAATGAGAATATGCTTCATACCTTTCATTGCTGACATCAAAAGTCTCATGCATCTCATCGCCTAGTTTTGGTTGGTCCTTATCAATTACCAATCTCTCAAATGTACCCCTCTAAAATCTGCTTGCATACCCTGTTATAGCAACAATCCCAAGGCTCTAAATTGCATCATGTGAAGATTGATCTTCCGAATTCAAATTTTCAGATTCTTGATGTATTTCCCAGTCCGTATTAACATATTGGATCTCCTTAGTTTGGAACATAAAAAAATCATTGTGCATTATTTCATCCTTACCATGTGCGTTGATCCCTTCAACTCTAAACCAAGCTCACCAATCTGATTTTCTGCTTCATGTAGGGCCACTTGAGTAGTCTCCAAAGAATTCTTGGTATTCATAAGCTCATAGATAAGATTGTCAACTTCTTCTTTCCCTCTCAATGCATCTGAATATATTTCAATAAGATTGAGGAGATGATCTTGATCTAAGAGTAGATGTAAATAATCTGATTTCATTTTTTTCATAGCTTCCTTCATTACTTGTAAATGAGAAGGTTTGCCTTCAAGTCCCTTTTGCTTTTCCTCATGTTGAACCCTCCAAAGTTGATCTTCAACCACCTTATAAGTGTTATCAAAATGTGTTAATGCTGCCACAATCTTATCTTCATTGACCTTCAATTGGTTCTCCAATGTACGTGTTTTACTAGGCTTATGAACTCCATCTGCTTCACATGATGAATTAAGTGACTGGTCTTGAAGAACTTCATTCTCACAATCAACTGCCTCTAAGATATCTTCTTTGCACATTCGCTGATTTAAAAATACGGCAGCATCAGGCCCAAATATAGAATTGTCTTCATCATCATTTGGTGTCAAAATGCTAATAGGCTCGTCTATTTCAACTGTCTCACTAAATGGGGTCATTGTAATGACCCAAACTCGGAGGCTGTCAATACCCAATGTTTAACAAACATTACTATTCACCCAAATCAATTTAATTCAAGGCAATGATAAATATTTTACAACACATTTGATAATTAACATATTCAAGCTCGTTTGCTTACTTTCCTCCTAAACTCAACCCTAAAGAGAGCGTGGATTTACTTGTCCTGGGGCGCTTGACACCAGTACATTCTCTAGATTTACTCCGCCATTCCCTACACAACACCAACTATCACCTCCCGGGACTATAACAAGAAATTAAGGAATAGACTACAATATATTATTATCTTTGTATTACAAAATATTCATGTGTTCATATACTATATATAGTTTACAAACTTCTTATACATATCTATATATACTAGTTTATTTATGTCCTCTATCATTTGTGGTAATTCATAACCATATGATTATATGTTCATATAAATATATATCTACAATACATATATAAATTTACTATACATATATATATATTCATTTATAACTCTCTACACATTTCTTAAATTATAATTCAACATATATAAGAACGTACATACCGTACTTGATCTTTATCTTTGCTGGCATTGTTACAGTCAATGCTTAATATCCTGGCTCTATTATGTCTGCAATACACGTAGTTCCACTACTGAATAAGACTGTCTTCTGACCGTTTCCTCCTCCTTGAGCGGTCTAATGAAACACGTAACTGTGATCCAGTTTCCCAGCCAGGTAATGGGATAAAGAGACTGGCTTAGAGAATATTGTAACCAATAATAATAAGGATCCAATACCCATTGGATGTATATATACTCCTGCCAGAAAACGGGTATTACTTATCAACGCGTCCCATTTTCCATTGCTGGTCAAATCGATTATTAATGTTTGGACTTTGTTATTTAGTCAATGTTGAATGATAATATATTATTAGTTTCATTCATATATTTATTACTATCGGATTATAATTGAATTAGGATGACTGTTTAATATATATATATATATCAACATTTCCTTGATATTATTAAAATTATTAATAATATCATTAGTATATATAATGAATATTTATTAATTTTGATTAATTTACTAATAATATTAATTATATAATTATCATTATTTATTAATTATATAATTTGTTTACTATATATGATTATAATTAACATATTATTTATTATTGAGAATTTATAGAAGGTAATGTATATTTTGCCACTAATACGTCATCTATTCGAATTTGTATTTTTTTTTTTAACTATGTACGTTAATTCGTGGTTCATGACAAACAGCCCCTCCCAAAATTGCTTGTCCTCAAGCAATTACTATCATAATTTCCCTTATTGAGTTATGATCTTGTTTAAACTATTTCATAGTGGTGCCTATCAAAGTCATCATATGTATGATAACAAGCGTTGTTACTCTAAATTGTTCTAGATCAATCGAAATTAAGGCCATACATCTGAAAATATGAAATACACGTATGAATATATGAAGACGCAAAGCATACACATTAATGCATGAAGATGTGAAGGATACACATTGGTGCATGAAGACACGGAGCATACACGAAGTATACACATTAATGTATGAGGACACGGAGCATACACAAAGTATACACTTGAAAAACACACATTATTAAAACTTTTCTTTTTATTGATTCATTTTTATATTTGCATTATGCACATTCTATCAAGGTGATTTCCGAATTTAGCCTTAAGGGGGTTTTGCATCAATATCGTTCTGTGGAAGGTGGTTGATAATCTATTTTCAAAAAGTGTTTGTAGATACTAGATGGGTTCCTCCATAAAGCTCCATTTGTTCCCCAATTCTCTATCTATCTCTTGAATGCTTTTGCACTCCCTTTCATCATGTCTTGCTTTTTTGTTTGGGTTTCTATTCGTTTCTCTATCAAGTATTGTTTTTATATTGGGGCCCCGCTCTCTCTTTCCACATCTATGCTCTGGGTCCCATTTCTCCTTACATCTGTAGTCCCTTCAAGGTTTATCTTTCTTGTGGAAAGTCTTTGTGTGTTCATTTGCTTCTCTGATATTTTTGGATGAAGTCTCTAAATTTAAAGTTGTTTCAAAGGTATCTTCGAGAGATGCTGGTTTTAGAGCACTCACCAATCCTTTTAGGGAATCTTTTAATCCCTCTATGAATAGATAAGTCGGTCATTGTCTACTCTTGTCACTCGTACTGAGATTCTCTAGAATTTAGCAATATAACTCTCGACTGTCTCTTGTTGCTTAATTTGAGTCAGCCTTTTAAAATCCTCTTGGGGGTGTCTCCTATCAAATCTTTTAATGAGCCTTTGTGCAAATTCTTCATAGGAGGTGATGTTTTGATGGCCCTGCATATGGATTCCACGTTACCACCAATCGTGTGCTATGCCTTCTAAATGGAGGATAGCAAATTGGAGTGCATCTTCTTCTGTCATTGGGCTAAGGGTGAGGTAAGTATTCAATGTTTGTAGCCAAGCATGTGCGGTGATTTTCCCGGACCCATTGAAATTTGGAAGGGTCGCCTTGTTTACTTTATGTTTTAAATCCTTATTTGGGTTGAGTCTTGCCCTTCTTGGTCCTTCCTGTCTTTGGCCCTCACAAAATTCCCTAAAGGTTATAAGTTCCTTGATTTCTGGTTCCAAACGACCATAGGCTCTAGCATTCTCTACCGTGCTATTGGTAGGTTGTTCAACTCCCTCTTCTCCTCTTAAGGTCTCTTCTTTAGGTAGAAAGGCGGGTTTGGGTATCCTAGTGGATGAAGACATATTGAGAATCTCTGGGTGATTGGAGTTCACGTCCCTTCCATTAGCGGAGTTATTTTTGAAGCTATCAATTGAGTTTCCCATGTTTTGCATTGCTTGGGGGAGGGCTTGGTTTGTTTGATTTGCTTGTTCCATGAATGCCCTTATCTCATTGGTTAATTGTTCATTCATTTTGTTTTTTCCTTTCCGTGTGTATGTTTGCATGAAAGGCCCTCACAGGGTGGCAGGATTATGCTCTGATACCAATTGTAATGACCCCAACTCAGAGGTTGTCAATACCCAATGTTAACCAATACTATGCACCCAAATCAATTTAATTCAAGGCAATGATAAATATTTTATAACACATTTGATAATTAACATATTCAAGCATGCTTCCTTACTTTCCTCCTAAACACAACCCTAAAGAGAGCGTAGATTTACTTGTCGTAGGGCGCTTGAAACCAGTACATTCTCTAGATTTACTCCACCTTTCCCTACACAACACCAACTATCACCTCTTGGGACTATAACAAGAAATTAAGGAATAGACTACAATATATTATTATCTTTGTATTACAAAATATTCATGAGTTCATATACTATATATATATATATATATATATATATATATATATAATTTACATACTTCTTATACATGTCCATATATACTAGTTTATTTATGTCCTCAATCATTTGTGGTAATTCATAACCATATGATTATATGTTCATATAAATATATATCAATAATATATATATAAATTTACTATACATATATATATCTACTTATTTATTCATTTATAACTCTCTACACATTTCTTAAATTATAATTCAACATATCTAAGTATGTACATACCATACTTGATCTTTTATCTTTGTTGGCGTTGTTACACTCAATGCTCAATATCCTGGCTAAGACTGTCTTAGAGAATAAGGATCTGATGCCCATAATACCCTCCCGATTGGATGTATATATACTCCTGCCAACAAACGGGTATTACTTAACGAGTCTCATTTCCCATTGCTGGTCAAATCGATGATTAATGTTTGGACTTTGTTATTTAGTCGATGTTGAATGATAATATATTATTAGTTTCATTCATATATTTATTACTATTGGATTATAATTGAATTAGGATCTGGATGACTGTTTAATATATATATATATATATATATATATATATATATATATATATATATAGTTTATATCAACATATGCTTGATATTATTAAAATTATTAATAATATCATTAGTATATATAATCAATATTTATTAATATTGATTAATTTACTAATAATACTAATTATAGAATTATCATTATTTATTAGTTATATAATTTGTTTACTATATATGATTATAAATAACATATTATTTATTATTGAGAATTTATAGAAGGTAATGTATATTTGCCACTAATACGTCATCTATTAGAATTTGTATTTTTTTTTAAACTATGTACGTTAATTCATGGTTCATGACAGTCATGCACTTTTTGTAATGTCCCCTTTCTAGAATAGGATTTAACAATAAATGATAAAAATAAATATATGAACAAGAATAATAATAAATTATAATATAATTAAATCAACTATATTATCAATATAATATATTAATTAATATAGTGTAATATTATATATATAATATAATAATATATTATAATCTATTATTAAATATAATAAAACAATATTATAATGTAATAAAATCAAAATTCTAAATAAATATTATAGATAAACCATTATAATACAAATATTATATATGTATTCATATATTTAATATATTATCATATATAATCATAATAATAGATCCATTTAATATTATCATACAAACTAAATATAAATATTACATATGTTATCATATATAATAATATATTTATTTGATATATTATATATAACATCATAATCTAAATAGATTAATAACAAGTATAATTATATGTGGGATACGCGACTAAGTAATCAGTCGCAACCCTTGGGAAAGTTGCTAATGGGTATATAGTGAGGGAGGAAATAAGCATTCTTAGGGAGAAGAGAGATGGAACATCATTGAGGATACAGAGGGGACAAGTCACCGTGGATGCATCATACACAATAATATCAAAATACAATCTTTGGCCGCAACACTTAGGCCCCGTTTGTTTGGGGAATTGGAATTTGACTCAAAACCTGATTATCACAAAATCGGGTTTTGAAATTCCGGTTTTGCATCTTCCCCGTTTTGAAGATCACGGACATGACGGCGAAATTAAACCGGGTTCATAATTTCTTAAAACCCGGATTTCATTTTGAATTCCACCTTTCACCTAGAAGATGGTGCCGCCCGTTTTAGGGCCTAAACCGGGTTTTGAAGACTAAACCAGGTTTGCAACATAGAGTCCCCAAACGGTGGATTTCGGAAAAAAGCGGAAGTCCCGCACCCAATTCCGATCAAATTCCTGCAAACAAACGGGGCCTTAGAGATAATGGCATTCCATATATTGCTTGATTTGTGATTCCCGTTGCTATCTCAACCACCTGCAAGAGAGAAGAACCATCATCAACATGCTATTCACATAGGTCATAAATTGATTCATATTGTGGGCGGATTAAATAATGGGCTATGTTTGGAATCAGGTAAATATTGTTGAAACCCTCGGCTACTGTACTAAATAAGCATCGGAGGCTCTAAGGGACAGAGAAGACAAGGCAACAACTCATTACCAGTGATTTCCCTCTTGACTCGATATTTTCAGGAGACCCCACTTTCATAATCAACATCTAAAGTTTGCGATTTAATATTTATATATATCCGCAATCATATGATGCTCAGACACCACGGATCAAGCAAGAGAATAAGTACATTGATTCACTCTTAGTCTTAGCAAGTTAACTCATTCAGTCATAAAGCAAGGGAAATTAAACAATCAGAGCCCACTCAGTCACACAATACAAACAGAAACCTATGAACCATTTATTTCATCAGTTTTGATCCAATAAACAAGTAATTCACTTTAGCATCATAGAAAGAAGAGATTCAGCGATCTTTCAATCCATTGAATTACAGTCAATATTCAGTGTACAAGTGATCAGCGAATTCCACCAATACAATAATAAATACTATTTGGTCCTGTTTTATCAAACTCAGATTTAAACAAATAAATTCCTTGTTACAGTTCAGCCATCAATCAAAGGGAAATACACAATCATTGTTTCTGATTGATTATAAGAGATATTTACCGTCATCCAACAAGAAAGAGAAGATCACATAATGTCACCATCCAAGTTATTAAATTGCAGATTAACAATAGGAGAAATACCATAAGCTATTTTCAACATCGAACCTCTCAAAGATATAATATACTAAACAATAGAGGAGTACCAGTACACAAGAGAAAAGTCCAGGAAACATACAAGAAGACCCACATAATTGGAGGAAGAAAGTTCAATTCTGAGGACACTCATAATTGATTGAGAGATCCATATCAGACCAGACCAACCCTTAATCCAAGAGAGGAAGTTTACACATCAAGGAATCAGCTACAACCAATCAAGGAGGTGGGGACAATTACACTTTTCATTTAAAAATAGTGGAACAGCATTAGTATCATATTTAGAATCATCAAGAGAAGTCATCATCTCACCGGTTTTGTCAAGCTTAACCTCCAAGTTACCCACACAAAAACTAATGCAACCCATACCTGAAGAAACAATTGATTCTTTCTTGATCTCTTGAACATCATTGTACCCATCTGTGATAGAAAAAGGACATAAAGAAGCTACTTCATCCTCATTTTTACAAGCATCAAATCCATCCAAAGCAATTTCTTCTTTCCCAAGCTTCCCTTCTATGTCATTTTCTTCTACTAACACCTTAACCATTTTCCATGTGCATACATGATTAGGCTCCCAAGCCTCTTTGCAAGCAAAGCAAAGATTTTTTTTTCTCAGTTCGTTCTTACTGACATACTGAATTTTTCACTAGAAGAGTCATTTTCAATAACTACTGATTTCTTTTTGAAAGTGGATCTAAACCATCCAAGATGCTCACGAAGGTACTGAATATCTTCTAGCATCTCTTCATAAGTCTTCATCTTTCTAATACACCTACTCTGATACCACTGTAGTAGGCTGCCCGGTTGTCTCTTTTTTTGTTTTGAATAATATGAGCTCAATCAACAAAGTTATCTATATTGCTATTATCAACAGCAAATAAGCAAATACAGACTTATACCCGAACTGAAATGCAATGACTTCTGATAACGTGTTATGGAACCAAGTACATTCATGAAATCATACATATAGCCGATAACTTTATCACTGCTAACATAGGAGGTTATAACAGCAACCCATAAGGAGCCAAGTACATCGACTATGCTAACACAATGACACCAAAGCACAACAATGGAATATTATTTGGACTCAATGAATATTACAATGGCAAAGTTTGCATAACAAATTACTGTTGAAACTCAACATAGCTCTCTGTATACAACAGCAGCATTACGATTCCCCCAACTTCTTTCATTAGCCTTGTATGGCAGTACTCTGAACTGGTATGGCCCTATATTCGCTAGTACGACACCTTTACTACCAGTATGGCAATCTTATAGCTTTTGCAAGTTTGTACAGTGCAGTCACAGTGTGTCTCAATCTGCTAACAGAACCCTTGATGGCAATATAGACCAGTACGGCAGTAATCAGACAATTACGGCACCCTAGATATGTTGTCCAAACAGTACAGCACTCTTGTAGTAAGTCCTGGGCAGGTACAGCAGCCTTGGCTCTCACTATAATCGATGGAAAACCTCAACTTTCAACAGCAGATCAGACTCAATACTTCACACTTCAATTTCCAGACTCAAACTCCAAATTGAACGCTTTCCTGGCAACTGTAATATTGGCAAATGGAAAGTAACAACTATATAGAATAATCAGCTTTATATCTTGAAATGAATACTCGAAGATTCTCCTGACTGTCTTTCAATAGCGAATAGAATATCACTCATGACGGATTTTGTCCTCACAAACCCTTGAAGAACTCTCCAATATTTCATAAATTTCTTATTTCATCCGGCATGCCTGAAAGTGTGCTCTTAGAAATCTTTTATAACACTTTCATAAGAGCTCATTCACTCATCTTACCAATGTGGGATAAACAAAATCAGTTTTTCCCCATCACTTTGACCTTTTTCTATTTTTTGGGGGTTTTACTTTTTCTCTTATATTCTTGTGATTGTTTTTCCCCTATTTTCTCGCGAATGTTTTTCCTTTGATATCTCCCCATGTCACTTAAAATAACTTTCCCTTTAACTTAAGTCCCCATTTATATTTTGTCTCCAATGTGTTGTTAAATAAAGGGACCCAAAATATTTCCCACTTAACGATATTCCCACATTAATAAAGTTAAATATTTACATTTAACGTTATAAACTAAATTTATTAATGCATAGATAAATTATATCAATGATATTAAAAAAATTTGTCGATATTAATCATTTACCATTGACATGACACTATCACTAAAGATCTCGACCATGCCCAAAATGACTTACTATAAATAGTAAGTGTGCTCAAAACTGCATTCAGACACCTCAAATTGACCTGCAACGAAATTGCCTAGGCCAAATGGCCTCAAACTCCCTTAAATGTATTGTTAGCCTACTAGATCATGGAGAAATAGGCTAACGACAAACTCATACAGCTTGTGCTAGAAAGGGGTCTTTACACCCTCAACTTCTATCGCTTATGTGGTGATTCCTCATTGGAGTTTCTTTCCTCTTTGTTCTCTTTGTTTACAAAGCCTTGTCACTATCCTTACCTTTCCTGCTACATCCACTTCCTTGCCTACTCTCTCCTTCGTTATTGACTTCTTGTGGTTCTTTGGATTACTCTTCTTTGGGCTCCTCCACATCTTTCAAAAAATTATAAGCCAAAGGAATTTTCTTTCTTTCCAACTTAGCCATTTGTTGATCCACCCATTGTTTTGTGAATGTTGTTACTGGTCTCATCAATGTCTCCAAGTCAATTTCCTCATCTTCAAACCAATTGATGGAAGTAAGGGCTTTGTCTTTTATCGCTTCATAATGTTCTCGAGTATGGTCTCCATCATCTTCAAGTTGGTTTGGAACTTGAAGCCACTTGCAAGCTCTAATCATTTCCATTGACAATCGAGAGCACGACCCTTTTCTTATTTCAAAATCATCAACAGCATTCACCCAATAATCCTCTAAGTGCACCTGATGTTTATACTTTGTCCCATAAGCCTTCCTTATTTGGCAATATGGATCACAGCCCGTCCTTGAAGCATATGAACCCATAGATTAATATCATGATTCCCCTTAAGCAAGCTCTGCCGCTTGAAGTGAAGGGCACCCCTCAAGTGAATTCCCAAGAATGATTGGAAAAGTTAACCTAGGCTTTTGCTCGTGCTTTTGAATTTCGCCAAAGGAGAGCAATTGCCTTGGAACTTCCAGCAACACTACCTTGTTTGTTGGATATCTTGGGAGTCTTTTCGGATAAGAGGAACTTCCTAGCACCCTAATACTTTGCTGTTTACATAAGAATGGATCATCCAATCCTATGGATTATACTTTGTTGTTTACATAAGCATGGATCGTTCAATCCCATGCTCTATTATGTTGTCTATATAAGAATGGATTGTGCAATCCTCTACTATATATGTCTTGTGGTTATTTAAGAAGGAATCGTTCAATCCTAGGTATTCTTTTCTACCGTTATGATTAAGAAAGAACAAATCAATTGATAGCATTACCCTTTATGGATCATGATAAGAAAGAAATAATCGATTTATGCAATCATCTTATTGCTTATGAAAGGGAAGAACCAAGAGTTTATATGCATTCATGTTTAAATTATGAGAAAGGTTGAACCTTCTGAACTTAAGCTTTCATAGCTATAAGTCTGAGAATCACCTAAATTATGACAAAGATTGAACCTTCCGGACTTTTGCTTTCATAGCTATAAGTCTGAGAATCACCAATCACTCATAATCAAGAGAAGGATTTAATTTTCCATCAAGTCAAACCCACATTCATTATGGTTGCTGCATGATATTCTCTGCGCATTTCAGTATATAAGAGTATAGAAATCTGGTTGTCGTAAGATACACCTATAAAACCTTTACTGATTAAATGACTGAAATGAATATCCATCTTTAGCTTCCTACCCTTAGAACTTATCTAATTGGAGAAGTCTTGGTCTGTTTAACGTAGTGACAGCAAATTACCAATTGTATACTTGTTCACTTGAATCTTTAAAACAGCTCGATGGTTAACCCTTGGGATGGGAAAATGTGTAATGGTCAAGATTTGAGAAAACATGATCTCTTAAGAACAATAAGGCCATCAGGATGTGAATATCCGAATAATGGATCTATATGACTCATAACAAATCTAGTGGTGACATTGACTACACAGGTATTTTGCTTGTGCATTAAAAACCTTGGCCAAGGTGGTACTATGCTACAGGTAGTAACCGTCAGTCACTAGAACCGGTAGGGCAATGTCTAGCAAGGAAGGTCGCCTTGGTAGGCAAAGATGTCTATAGAATGACTGGCTGCGACAGTTGTGGGTTCTACATCAAGTCTCAGGGGGCAAGAAAATTGAAGTCATGTTCACATGCCCTTGAGAAGGTCCAAGCCAATTCCATGTGGAAATTGGACAGGTGACTATTAGGTCACGATCGTAAGATCAAAGGTTGAGTGGCAAAAACCCATGATGATACTCTTTTGCCCTTTGGAGTTCAAAATTCAAAAGAAGCGCAATAGAGAATGAACCTTCAAGTTCAGGTTTTATTGTTTATCGCTTGGTAGTTAATTTTGTTAACTTATTTCATAGCAATTCAATGTTAGTATCATTCATGTGGAAGTTAATGTTCATTTTGTATTGATCTCATTAGTTGGTAGCTTCTTTTTAGTTAGTTTATGGAAATTCTCATTCATGTTAGTAGGAAATAGAAGAAAGTTATTTCAGTCGTGTTGTTAAAGTATATTTCCTTTCCTCGTAAGAGAAATTTTTATTTTCCTATTTATTTAGGATAGTTTAGTTGGTATGTTACATATGGTATCAAAGAAATGGTACTGGGTTCAACTCTAGACCTAGGAGCTTGCCTCTTCACACCTAGTAAACTGAAATCGCTGTTGGTAATTTGTGGGATGTGGATCCGATGTACACCTCGAAAGAAAGATCGAAATCCCACTGTGTGACTTTGAAGTTTTGAACGGTTTGCGCTAGATATAATCTTTCCGATGTAGCACCTCTGGGAGACAATGAGACCTTAGCCCACTACATTCACCAATTCTGGAAGGAGAGGCATAGATGGTCATATTCGGACAAAAAAAATCTAAGAATCTTGTAGAACACCCTTGCCACTTAAACTTTGTTAGTAGCCTATGAAGCATAAACCTTACTTCCTATTGCCACTTAAAACTTGACTTAGAACTAGAAAGCACACTCGTTGGTCTTGCCACTTCAGACCTAGGAAATATTCCTCAAAGCACATGGTCCATAAACTTTAGCAACTTCTCTTTATCACTTTAGGACTTGGCATAGCCAACTAGGTGTTCTCTTTAGGAGTCTATAACATTTTGAACTTACAAAGATTTAGCCTTAAAATGTAAAACATTTTAATTGTCCTTTCTCTGTCAAACGTGCTTCTTGCTAGATTTAGCCACTTCAATCACTCTACATTGTACTTTTCCATGGCACGCTACCCTACAACACACAGCTAGGAGTTTCTTCGATTTTCAAACACTTAAGTCAAACTTCATTCACTTGGACGAGTTTATGATTCGAACTCAATCATGATTTCCTTTTACTCAATTTCATACATGATGTTGAACGATGTAGCAACGTCACTTTATGGACGACCTCACTTCAAATAACAACAAACATCAAAGGGTATAACCATGACATTGAACTTTATGTAATACACTAATAAATAGATTCAACAAACATACAAAAATGACTTCAATTTTAAAAAAATTGTTATGGGTGCAACAAAACGAAATAGGGAGTTACCCAAAGAGTATGATGACAATGTTATCCCTTTGTTGACCACTCCTAACCCTCCTCTACATTCTAGCATCTTTCATCACCCTCCTCATTTTCACTTACAATATCCTCTCCACTTTCTTCTTTAGAATGCACCTCAAAATGTCCCTCCTTCATTTTGATGCAAGAGCATCCAGGGTGTAAGAGCAATCTTGCATCACCCAAAAAAATTGTCTAGTTTTTCAATAAAGGCTATCGTTGGGCAGGGTTACTATTTTTGGCAAGTTTACTATTTTTAGTAGATTGTTCATTTAAGCTCGAATTGTTCCATTTACTTCCCTGGAGGTTCAATTTGGATACATATGCTTGTCGGTAAAGTTTTATGGCAAGATCAAGTCCGGTCTTGAAGATATTGCATTTTTTGTTTTGGCGGGGAGATACAAAAACTTTGAACTCAGTTTTGAAGGCCTTAGAGGCTTCGAAAAGGGGTCAAACTTTGATCGATGGCGCTTCCCAAGGCCAAAGCGTAGAGCGATTCATGGCATTTCTGAAATGGAGTCATAATAGCCAACTGAATTAATGGTTCACAAGTTATGGTTTTCGAAAGTTCGGCCTTTGGGACTCAAGTTTCAATACAAAAGGAATAGTGAGAAAATTCACTTAAAGCGGGAAATTAAACCGCTGGGAGCCAAAATGGGAAAATTTCACTTTCCAGAATATTCTAAGGCAGTTAATTGTGCTACTTATATAGGGTTGAAGGGGGATTTTAGGGTTCAGTTCCAGCAGTGTAGATTGTGGCTTTGTCTTGCAGATTATTGTAATGAAAATGCCCATGTGGCTGTAGCGTGTTACTTTTCTGAAAATTGTAATGTCATTTCATTGAAAATAATAGAAAGCAAGTGTTTCTATTCTTGCAATTATTTGTTTATTTCCTTGTTGTGTTGTGGGTGTTTGATTGAATAAGGGGAGTACCCTTCATCAAGTGGTATCAGACCAGAAGTTCTTGAGTGTGTAGACAGATCGCCAAACATGAGGCAGTTTACCAGGATTGTGGTTGTGAGTTTGAGAGTTAAGTACTGAAAATGCCTCCATGAAGGAACTGCGGTGGAGTTGTGGGTGTGAAAGAAGAGAGTTTTAGAGCCCTCCAGAGGCATGTGCAAGCACTGCAAAAGGAACTGCGTAGAGGAGCTAATATTAGGGCAAGAGATGAAAGTGAGGATGAATTTGAAGGACAGTTTGCAAAAGAGCAAGAAACGATTAGGGATCCTGATGAAGCTAGGTTTTTGAGGGCCATTTCCAAGATTGGAAAGAGAGAAAAGATTGAAGTATCTACATTTTCTGGAAATCTTAATCCAGAAGAATTGATCGATTGGATCAATGATAAGTTGTGGGTGTGACAGAAGAGTGTTCTAGAGCCCTCCAGAGGCATGTGCAAGCACTGCAAAAGGAACTGGGTAGAGGAGCTAATATTAGGGCAAGAGATGAAAGTGAGGATAAATTTGAAGGACAGTTTGCAAAAGAGCAGGAAACGGTTAGGGATCTTGATGAAGCTAGGTTTTTGAGGGCCATTTCCAAGATTGGAAAGAGAGCAAAGATTGAAGTATCTACATTTTCTGGAAATCTTAATCCAGAAGAATTGATCGATTGGATCAATGATATGGAATAATACTTTGAGTATGAGGAAATAGAAGATCCTAAGAAGGTTAGATTTGCAAAGGCCGAGCTAAAAGGTCATGCTAAAATTTGGTGGAAAGAGGATCAGTTGGAGAGGAATAGAAAAGGAAAGGAGATGATAACAAGATGGGATCGAATGGTGGAAAATTTGAAAAGGCAATTCATTCTTGTTGACTATGAGCTTGCTTTGCTGAAGAAAATGCAAGGGTTGAAGCAGGAAGGAAAATCTGTCCAGGAATATACAGAAGAGTTCTATCGAGTCCTTATTCGAAACGGGTCATTCTGAAGCCAACAAGGAGAAGGTTGCCAGTTACATAAATGGGTTGAGGCTGAGTATTTAAGAAGAGTTGATGATGGTAAGAATGTCTACCATTGAAGACGCATATCAGTTTGCTTTGAAGGTAGAAGAAAAACTGAACAAGAAGTTTGAGAGCAAGCAAAGTGGAAGAGGACGTCGTGGAAAGCCTAGTGGACGGTCTTATGGAGGCCGAAATGAAGATCACAAGAAGAATGGTGACTCTAGTAGCAATCAGAATCAGAGGGGAAATAGTTTGTATAACCCTCGCGATCAAAATAACAAAGATCAGAAAGAGGAAGAGGAAGAGGAAGAGGGCAAGGACCAGGAAGAGGAGGTTTTCGAGGGACATGTTTCAATTGTGGAGAAGGACATACAGCTTATGAGTGTCCCCAACATCAGGGGAGAACAAATAGAATGCCCAACGGCAATGCACAAGTTGCGCATGTGGATTAAGATGCCAAGTCATCACATTCTGAAGATGCTGAAAGAGGAGAGGTCCTTGTCACTAGAAGAGCCTTGCCAAATGACGAGAATGAACCTGAGCAAAGGAAGAATTTGTTTTGCACAAGGTGTAAGTGTAATGGTAAGGTATGCAATGTCATTGTTGATAGTGGTAGCACTGATAACCTTCTTTCAGAGAAAATGGTTGATAAACTGAAGTTAGAGAGAAGAAAGCACCCGACTCCCTATCGGATTGATTGGTTGCAGAAGGATCACAAGGTTTTGGTCAATGAACAATGTCTAGTAAAGTTCAAAATTGGAAACTATCATGATGAAGTATTATGTGATATTATGCCTATGGATGCCTGTCATCTTTTGTTAGGGAGACCATGGCAGTTTGATCATCATGCAATACTTGATGGGTATGCAAATACCTATTCTTTGACAAAGGATGGAGTCTGACACAAATTGAAGCCATTGAAGGAAACAAACGAAAAGGTATGTAGTAATGCAAGAATATGTTTAGTTGAGGGAAGGAAGTTTCTAGAAGGCATGAAGCATGAGCATATGTGTTTTCCTTTAATTCCAAAAAATGATAGAGGAAGTAGAAGATGTACCTATAGAAGTTGCAGATTTGTGGGATGAGTTTCAGGATATTGTATTTGATAATGTACCCGATGGATTGCCACCAATAAGAAAGATTAGTCATCAAATGGACTTGATTCCTGGAGCAAGTTTGCCGAATAAGGCAGCCCATAGAATGACTCCAGCAGAGAGTGAAGAATTAAATAAACAAGTGCAAGAGTTGTTGTAGAAGGGGTTGATTCGAGAGAGTTTGAGCCCATGTGTTGTACCAACAGTGCTAGCACAAAAGAAAAATAGAGATTGGAGGATGTGTACAGATTCTCGGGCTATCAATAAGATTACTATCAAGTATAGATTTCCCTTGCCAACGATGGATGACATTATGGATTGCTTGAGTGGAGCTGAGTACTTCACAAAGATAGATCTGAAGAGTGGATATCACCAAATCCGGATTAGAGAAGGAGATGAATGGAAGACAGCCTTCAAGACAAAGGAGGGCTTGTATGAGTGGTTAGTCATGCCTTTTGGGCTAACCAATGCACCAAGCACATTCATGTGGTTCATGAACAAGGTATTGAAAGAATTTTTGAGTAAGTTTGTTATTGTTTACTTGGATGATATTTTGATCTTCAATAAGACATCGGAAGATCATATAATGCATATTCAAAGGGTCTTTGAGGAGTTAAGAGAAGAGAAGTTGTTGATTAACCTGAAGAAGTGCAGTTTTGTGAAGGAGTTAGTGTACTTGGGATTTGTTGTCTCAGCAGATGGTCTTAAAATGGACCCAGAGAAAGTGAAGGCTATCCTTGAATGGCCTACTCCAAGCAATGCTACTGAGGTAAGATCTTTTCATGGTTTGGCTACCTTTTATAGAAAGTTTATCAAGAATTTCAGTAGTATCTGTGGATCCTTAACTGAAACCATGGGAGGGGATATAAAAGAGTTTAAGTGGACTACAAGAGCCGCAAAGAGTTTTGATTTGTTGAAGAGAAAAGTTACAGAGCAGCCTGTTTTGGCACTTCCAAATTTTAATACAGGTATTTCAAGTAGACTGTGATGCTAGTGGCAATGCCATTTGAGTTGTTTTGAGAAAGGAAGGTAAACCCATTGCTTATTTTAGTGAGAAGTTGAAAGATGCAAAAAGAAAATATTATGTTTATGATCAGGAGTTTTATGCTATAGTTCAAGCGTTAAGGAAGTGGAGACATTATCTTTTGCCTAAAGAATTTGTTTTGTTTGCTGATCATCAGGCTTTGCAGTATTTGAATAGCCAAGGAAAGTTGAACCAAAGGCATTTAAAATGGGTTGATTTTTTGCAGAGTTACACTTTTGTTTGAAAGCACAGGAGTGCAAAGTCTAATAGGGTTGCAGATGCTCTGAGCAGGAGGCAGAATTTGCGGACAGAGATGCAGATCGAAGTTGTTGGGTTCAATAAACTCAAGAGTTTGTATCCTAGGGATCCTGATTTTGGCAAGGCCTAGAGAGCTTGCACAGAACCTATTACTCTAGACAGGACCAGAAGGTTGGATTTTATAATCCAAGATGGAATGTTATTCAAAGGGAGTCAGTTATGCATTCCAAAGAGTTCCATGAGAGAGAACCTAATCAAAGAGAAGCATAGTGGAGGATTGGTTGGACACTTCGGTTGAGATAAAACTATTGCTCTGGTTAGTAAGCATTACTATTAGCCACAATTGCAAAAAGATGTTAAGAAGTTTGTGGAGAGTTGTAGAATATGTCAGATGGCAAAAGGAAAAAGGCAGAATACAGGGTTATATCAGCCATTACCTGTACCAACGAGGCCATGGGAGGATATTAGTATGGACTTTTTTCTTGGTTTACCAAGGACTCAGAGAGGACATGATTCCAATTTTGTGGTGGTGGACAGGTTCTCGAAGATGGCACATTTAATCCCTTGCAAAAAGACTAATGATGATGTTCATGTGGCAAAATTGTTTTTCAGAGAAGTGGTGAGACTACATGGTCTACCAAAAAGCATAGTTTCAGATCAAGACACTAAGTTTGTTGGGTACTTTTGGAGGACATTGTGGAAGAAGCTAAACACAGATTTGAAGTTCAGCTCAACAAACAATCCACAGACTGATGGACAGACAGAAGTGGTGAACAGGAGTTTGCGAAATTTGTTGAGATGCTTAGTTGGGGATAAACCAAAGGGGTGGGATTTGATTTTACCACAGGCAAAATTTGCATACAACAATTCTGTCAATAGGAGCACTGGTAAATCACCATTCCAGATTGTATATGGAAGTAGTCCTAGAAATGCTTCAAAATTAAGGAAAATGGACAATGAAGAAAAGAGTAGTGCTGAAGCTGAAGACTTTGCAGAACACTTGAAGAATTTGCATGAAGAGGAAAGGAAGCATATTAATAAAATGAATATTCAATACAAGGCTAAGGCAAATAAGAAAAGGAGACATGAGGAATTTCAGATTGGAGATGAAGTTATGGTTCATTTGAGAAAGGAGAGATTTCCATTGGGAACATACAATAAGTTAAAGATGAAGAAATTTGGACCATGCAAAATCCTGAAGAAGCATGATTCAGGAAATGCTTATGAAGTAGAGTTGCCCAGTGAATTCAATATTTCAACTGTGTTCAATATTTCAGATTTGACAGAGTATTGTGAAGGCAGTATGGAAGATGAAATAACAGAAGCACAGTGGAATATTCCAGCACCTACTTCAACTACAAAAGAGATAGAGGATATCCTGGATAGTCGTGTGGGTAGAAGCACAAGAAACAGGAAATATGAAGAGTACTTGGTCAAATGGAAGGGACGACCTATTGAAGATTCATCATGGCTATCAAAGGATGAGGTTGATTGCCTTGGTTTTCCTTTGAACACCTGAGATGTGACAAGGTCACTTCTCAAATTACCTCGGGTGTCTAATGTAGGAGCATCTAGGGTGTAAGAGATATCTTGCATCACCCAAAAATATTGTCTAGTTTTTCAAAAAGGGCTATTGTTGGGCAGAGTTACTATGTTTGGCAAGTTTACTATTTTTAGTAGGTTGTTTATTTGAGCTCGAATTGTTCCATTTACTTCCCTAGAGGTTCATTTTGGATATATATGTCTGCTAATGAAGTTTCAAGAAAAGATCAAGTCCTGTTTTGAAGATATTGCATTTTTTTATTTGGTGGGGTGATACCAAAACTTTGAACTCAGTTTTGAAAGCCTTAGAGGCTCCAAAAAGGGGTCAAACTTTGATCGGTTGGCTCTTGCGGGCCTAGGGCATAGAGCGCTTCATGGCATTTCTGAAATGGGGTCATAATAGCCAATCAACTCAAAGGTTCACAAGTTATGGTTTTCGGAAGTTGGGCCCTTGTGACTCAAGTTTCAATACAAAAGGAATAGCAAGAAAATTCACTTAAGGCGGGAAATTGAAATGTTGGGCGCCAAAAAGGGAAAATTTCACTTTCTAGAATATTCTAAGGCAGTTAATTGTGCTACTTATATAGGCCTGAAGGGGAATTTTAGGGAATTTTAGGGTGTAGATTATGGCTCTGTCTTACATATTATTGTAATGAAAATGCCCATGTGGTTGTAGCATGTTACTTTTCTGAATATTGTAATGCCATTTCATTGAAAATAATAGAAAGCAAGTGTTTCTATTCTTGCCATTGTTTTGTTCTCGCAATTATCTGTTTATTTCCTTGTTGTGTTGTGGGTGTTTGATCGAATAAGGGGAGTACCCTTCATCACATTTTCATACTTACTTTAAGTAGAGGGTACTTTGTGCCTCCATCTCTTTTGAAGAAGGATGTTCTCCGGCTAGAAATATATCCTTATTTGCACATTAGAAAATTATTGGGTCATTGCATTTCGATCTCTTCTATGTGCAAATCAACTACTCACCCTTCTATGTGACCGTTTGTAATGTCCCCAGTATTCCGGGTTCATTTCTTTAAAGGTAAACCTGCAAAAGAGATATTAGCAAGAATAATTTGAAGATAAATATATACAAAGAAAACTAATTAACTAGCTATCTACCCCATTACTAACCCCTCCAAAAGAAAGTCTACCAGGTCGGGCTCATAACCTTAATGAGGACCCTTTGTTCCTCTAATTAAATCTTGTCGTCGTCCTCTGGAGTGCATCCTTAGGAACTTCCTGAGCAAAGTCTGCCAGGTCGGGCTCATGACCTTAATAAGGATCTTCTATAATCCTTTGGCCCGATCTTGCCGTTGTCCACTGAAGCGCAACACTCAGGGCACTAGGCTAACCATTATTTGGTTCATTCCTCTTCTTGGAAGAGCGTCCTCTATCCAAGGCTTTAGGCTGGTCAATAAATGACCCATTCCTCTTCTTGGTAG
>MU225843.1:857801-874271 GCA_018584345.1 Thuja plicata
CTTATTATTTCAAACTCAAGTTATTTCCTTGCTGTCGTTTTCTATTCCAGCGCTGACTGTACTTCTATACTGACTTAGTTCTCTATTTTTCCTTCGATATTTTTTCCTTCCTTTTGTAAACAATTATTATCCTTTATATGCTAAATCCTTGACCGCCTCTTATATCCTCTTCGCCTGCCATTTATATGCTTTGTGGGAGGGGGAGTCACATCCCCTCCACACAAGTCGCCTCCCCCTTAGGGGGTGCAACTGGTCGACAACCCTTTTATTTTATCAGCCGCCCCATAAGAATGTATATTATATTATATATTGTATATTATGATATATTATATATTATATATAATATGTATTATTATTATATTTAAATGGTTATTATTATTAACAACTATATATATTATTGTATACATGTATATTATTATAATTATTATTTTAAATGATTATTATTTTTAATAACTTAATAATAATTTTTATTATCGTTATCAATAATATTAAAATGACAATATTGTTTAAATAATAGTTCCATTAATAATATTACTTAAAACGAAGATAACAACGTTACCTATCTTAAGAATACATATATTTTGTAGGAGTTTAATTGAGGGATATCACAGTTCCCCCATCTTCAATTTGCTTGTCCTTAAGCAATTTGAGGTTTCTTATACCATGCTTGTTTCTTTTAATAATAAGTTTAAATCTTTAATTAAAACTTATTTAATCGTATATCGTCTTTAATTTGTATTCTTATAATATTTTAATATTATAATTTATTAGATTCATATTTGAAAAGGGGACATTACACCGTTAGATATGCTTGAGAATTTCCTAAGAAAGTGCATTACATTCCTCACATACAAATAACTCGTATCCTTCTTCACATATTGGAAAATGATTGGGTCATTGCTCTTTGGTCTCTTCGATATGCAGATCAACTACTCACCCTTTCCTTTGTCCAACCATTAGATGTACTTGAGTAAGAATTTCTTAAGAAAGTGCACTGTAATCCTAATATACAAACAACTCTCCCATCTTTAGTTGCCTCTCTATTCACTCCTTGGGAAGAAGACACTTTGATCCCCAAGAACTACTATTTGAAACACAAGAGATTGGCTACAATATTTTAGAACATGGTTATAAATTCTATGCCATCCTCTACTTAAGTGCAAAATCCGAAAAATGTACACAATAATGTTAAGTTATACAGTGAGTATAGAAAACCTTCTAGAAAACATGTGGAATGCATTTTAACTTAGTGAATCCCCCTTATGTCCTTGAACATAAGGTAAATTAAAATGCAAGATAAAAATTCCTTGTCTTCATACAAGTGGTAGTTCGACACAATTCCCTTAATATGAGCACCTCCCCTTAAGAAAGTCACTACCTTAAAAATCCACCTTGTGATATCCATTTGTTCAGTAGAGCTGGAAATCTGAAATTCCATGTTGGAAATCCAATATTTCTTGAAGCCACTCTGCTTCACTTTAGGCATCATATTTCTGAAAGAATGCTCAACTTAAAGAGCACAAAAAAGCTTATTGCGAAAATCTATTTGAATCCTAATAATATTAAGAAAGAAAAAAGTGTTTTAATGTATTCCACATCATGACAAATTATCTCCACTTCTTGGAGATGACATTTGTCACATGGCTTTTCAGAATTTCAAGATGGGTCACTTTCTATTTCTCTGCTGACTATGGATTCTCGTGTGAATCACTTTACAAACTCTTTCCCATGCAACTAAACATGTAGTTGTACATTAGCAAACAGCAAAGAAGAGCATTGATGAAGGTCTATAATCAGTCCCTCTTAAACTTGGAGAGTGCATACAGTTGTAGCTTCACCTCTGAGCAAAATGTTTTACATTATTGGTTTATGTTGTTTTGTTGTCGTTTTTTTATGTCTTAATGAATCTTCAGATGCTTTCATATATAGGCAGAAAACATAGATCATCCCAACGAGACATGCAATAAATGAACATCTCTTGAATGATATAAAATTTCCATTAGGGAAAGCAAAGGTTTGACTAAAGTCTAAATCATTGAAAGATTCTAAAACTAAAGATCTCTGAAAATTGTTCCCAATAAAGAACATGAAATAATTTGTATTCACAAAAAAATATATCTAGGACATCAAAAATAGAATATTTCAAGTTCAAATCTTGCCTAGAATGTGCTAGTGTGCATCTAGAGAAAGAAAGGCATTATCTTTAAAAGTGTCCACAATCACAACTATGGTGCATGCACTAAAGCAACAATATTCATTTTTGACACTTGAATAATGCTTCTAGTTGCACAAGCATGTCAAATGCATCAAAACTGGATTTTCTTTATTTTAATTGTGGCCTAAGGGAGGCATGCCCAAGTCAAACTAGGGTATAAGAAGAAAAATTATAGTAAAAAATTGCGAATATACAGAAATATGCATGGGTAACTGTAAAAGGGGGCATCAAAAACATATTACATCATACAAAGATGCCCTTAGGCTTTAGGGCACGGAAACATCTAAACAGAAAACTAAAAAGCATACCTTACCAATGGGACACTTATTTTTTTTCTTGAATTCTCCTTATGTATTCTGAGGTTTAGTTTGCAGGATAGCCACAAGTATTAGGGCACACACAAACAAGTAATTAAATTCATATATAGGCACATGCTTACAAGCACTTCAGAGATTGAAAACCTTAAAACTTAGTTTCAAAACCCATACACAGGTGCACAAATCAGTAATAGTTGGATAAAATGTTATGATGGAATTGGGTTTGAATTCAAAAATAGACTAGAGCGTTAGAATAGATTCAGGCCAAAAGGGAAAACATGTTTGGGTTTAAAAGTTCATAGAAGTGCATCCCTAGGATCACAGTGTGCACCTCATTAAGGGACACTTCAAAATTTTAAAGAAGGTTTCATAGTACATTATCAAGCATGTGTGGTAGATTAAAAATGCACCTAGTCATGAGGGGGAAGGCACGTGCTCATCTTCGGAAGCCAACATAGCAATGTTAAGGACAATGTGTCTTTTAGAGGAATTTAAAACAGCCCATCAGTTTCTAAGGACAAACAATTGCTATAAAAAAGAAAGGTGATATTTTTAATACGTCGTGATATTTTAAAAGAAAAACTAGAACCCATTTTAAAACTAGCTTTGTTTATCGAGAACAAACCTTCAATTTATAAAATAAGGCATCACTTTTGAAAGTTCATCCTCTTTTCAGATAATCAACTTTTTATCTAATACGTTCCTAATTTCAAGTAATGAGGTCAAAAGATCCTTAAATGCCTAGTTTGGAATGGGATTATACAGCAATACGGCATACAGTAGCAATAAAAAGCAGCAGTGTTTATTTGTACATGGTTTTGGCAACCTATTAGGATCCATTGTTCAGAGGGAAATCAGACATGATAGTGCTGCATTCTTCCATCAAATAGTTGCACATTCAAATTCAGGTAATTCAAGATGGTAGGTGCAAAGAGGAAAGTGATCTCATCAAAACAGTGAATCTTCCGTGAAAGTTTCACCAAAATCAACCCTACAGTCGAATAAGGGCATTCAAGATGGTGAGATGCAAAGAGGAATGTAGAAAATATGTTCAGATTCAAAGCATCGAAATTTTAGTGTGTTCCGGAGGATTCGTTAGACCTGATTACAACAATGGATCCACTATGAAAGTTTCACCAAAATCAACTCCAGAGTTGCGCTTCAAGAAAATCTATTTTTAACTCATGCCACAAATAGCCCATGATATTTTTAGCCATCACAATTTCTTAAGATAAGACCATATTCTAGGACTTGCTATTTTTAGCCAGAGGCCACTATTTATAGCTTTCCCTATTCTTAGCATTCTCAATTTATAGCTTAGACTCAGGTATTGTTGATCATCTATCTCATCATGAAAGAGATGTGAACATTAAGAGATAAATTGTGATAATTTTGATCATCAGTTGTATTGGCAGTCTTATATTGTAATATTAGAATAGACCAGAATTTGTAGTTCTAAAGCTTTGCCCAATTTCCATTTCTAACTTGTATCATACCAATGCAGAGGGCTACTTTTATCGATAATTTGATATGCTTGAAAAATGACAAATGGGCAGGCGCAGGAGTTGTACAAATGGAATGTAGTGTTAGACAAGTGGATATAGGACTCTAATGGTTATGGAACAATTTGTACATTAACATAAACCTTCCCCATGCCCTAAGTTATCCAAAAAAAAATAGACAAGATAACCCCAAGTGGATAGTTTGGGGTATTGAAAGGTCTTCCTTCTTCCATATGAATCCCTCTACTTGGACAAACACAATGGAATGTAGTGTGTGATGTCCCCGAAATTTAAAAAGATATACGATTAAAATAAATTTTAATTAAAGATTGAAATTTATGTGCTAGCAATAAATACGTATTCGGATACATAATCAAACTTATTGATTATATGCTAAACCCTTGTGAATATGATATTGATTACCAAATCGACGTACAACCATAAAATATTGTGGTCGAGATCTGCAGTATAATATCGATCCTTCAATGTCGTGAGAAAGCACTCGATATGTATCTCACTGACAGATCAAAGGTTATCATATGCAGCATCATATGCTAGTGTAAATTAGAAGACCATGCACATACCGCCCATGGCAGAGAAACATGTATTGGCTTCTATAGGATTTGCTAATTAGGGAGACTAATCCCTTAACCCATCCCTCTGCGGAAAGCAGTGATGACTGCAAACAAATGGGTTATCTACCTCGACCATACTGAGTCAATTATTAATGGAATCAATGAAATAACAACCTTATACACAGTGATAACAAACAGTAATTAAAATGTCTACAGCAATGGATACTTATCGGCATTTGGTCATTTTATCATTCCATACGATTAATCTTAATCGTATTGCATTATCAGTTCACAATAACCGATCCACTTATTGATGTTAATTAATCAAGGCAGAAAACATAACAAATGAATGCAACGGTTCACTGTGCCCATTCAAATATTATACATATTCAATGCCGATCGGCTATGAAGGATGTCGATTGAAGAATAAATATTATATACTTGTTCCCTTGTGGACTTATCGCTCTCATTGAGCTTTATCGGTTGCTGACGCAACCTTGTCATATCCAAGTGCAAGGATCATAACAGTCATATCAGAGATGGCACCATACAGAGTATATTCATGTCTCCATATCATAGACAGCACCATACAGAGTATATTCATGTCTCCATATCATAGACAGCACCATACAGAGCATATTCATGTCTCCATATCAGAGATGGCTCAAGGAAATAAGCAGATTGCATATGCACTGTAGAGATTATCAGAGACGGCGTACTGCCAGTGATCATCCCTATAACAGCAGCATATAATTTATTGTTTATCAGAGACGGCTAGCAGGGAATGTGCGTGAGTCATATTGGCATATCAGAGACAGCCATAGAATCACATTGAGATTCAAACTCTTATTGCAAACATAACCTTGTAAGCTTGTATTCCATTGTGGCATTGGAATCACAATTGTAAATATATACATATTGTCCATCTCCATTTTGCATTATCCATTGATTGCACCATAATACATTGCATTTCCTACATACATTAATGCATTGTTAGTGCATTATACATTACATATTGTTGCATATTGTATCACAATTCATTAGTTCCTTTAAATCATTTTAGCATTTAGAATTACCAGTCATATAGAATTACATTAGCATAACATTTGGAATTACCATTCAAGCATCATTTCATATTACGACTGCACACATTTGTAGAAGAATCTAGTAATTCCAGTAGTGTCAAAATTAATATAAAAAGGGGACATTACATAGTGTCAGAAGTGCATATAGGATTATAATGGTTATGAACCAATTTGTAAGCTAAGATAAACCTTCCCCAGTGCCCTGAGTTTTCCACAAAAAAATAGTAAGGATTTTCATATAAATGGACAAGATATCCCCAAATGGATAGTTAAGGTCATTGAAAGGTCTTCCTTCTTCCATATGAATCACTTACTTGGACAAACACTCCTCCTTTTGTTCTGCATAACTACCTTTAATCCTTACACCTCCATTCTTTGTCTCCCAAACTCATGCTTAGATGTGGAGGAATTTCCTTTCCAATTGATCTTCTGAGAGCACCTGCCAACTAAAGAGTGCTGAAAATTGGAAAAAGAGGATTTTAATATGCCTTGAACTTCAAATTTATAAATCCAAATAACAACAGTATCATTACTTCTCTCTTTCTCCCTATTTTTTTGTATTCATTCTCTTCCTGCCACTAGCACCCCTCACAGTTTTTCTTCAACTCAAGAGAATGGAAAGCCATATAAGTAAGAGTACGGAAAACATCAATTCCACATACACGTTCCTCATTGGATAGTGGAGCTATCCATTTAAGGAATCTGTGTACCCTGGGACTTTCTGGTATCAAAGATTATAGCAGCAAAGTTCTAGACTAAGCTGTCTACTCATCCCCCTCATTCACTTTTCTCGCTTTAACTTTTCTTCCCATCAGTTCCAAACATTTCATATTTCAAAGATTTTTTTTCAAATTTTTCTGGCTTACAACATGAGGTACATGGACAGACTTTGCTTACAAAATGAGGTACATGGACAGACTACAAAGCATTGAAATCACAATGGGTACAACAGAGACAAATGATTCACACAGATGACAAGCAGAATTTGATATCACAATGCAAAAAAAGTAGCTACTAAACTCCTCCGTGTTAGAATAAACACGGAAACCATTGAATAAAAACCATTGCAATATGAAATCATCACATAACATAGAAAAAAGATGTAAAAAATTCCATTATGAACAACACGTTGTACAATGGGACCAGGCCTGACCATGATGTGGATTGATCAAAATCCATGCATCATCCAATATCTTCATCTCATAAATATTATTCTTTGTGAGGCGGTGTGACAGGACAAAACCCCATCAGCGACCCTCAATGTCAACAAAAAAATTAACGTAGAGTAAATAAATCATTGTTTAAATATCATAATGATATTATCTTTTAATGACTAAGTACATTCAAAGTTTGATCTCCACAAAACTAATAGGGAAAGTTACCATTTCTTGCAGAAGTAAGCTTTGTTCCTGATTCCAGAGATAGGCTAGAGAGACTAGCCCCAACCTGGAACAAACATTCTCTACCCTTGATCTTTGATAGTTGGAAGCTATTGCGCCTGATGAAACCCCTCCAATATCAGGAATTTGTCTTTTGACTTCACTCAATAAAATTAGTAAGTCTTCAACTTCATCTCCTTTGGTTCCAATATACTTAAGCTCTTTATACCTAAAAGGAAATAAAAAAGACTTGGTAACCTGTTAAAAAGCATACAACAAAGTTTTGAGGAAATAATTGATATAGGCATTACTGACATCTGTAGTGCCCAATTTTATAAATTCTCAAGAGGAAACAAACTTACTTTTCTAAGAACCTGAATGTGTGTCTAATTTTCTCAAAACAAGCAGTAGTAACTTTATTTGCATAAGAAATACATTAAACATTCTAAGTGGTTGCCAAACTGTCATGTACACAAGTGACCAGTTTCCATGTTTTGTGTGGCAGTTTTGTGCTGTCTTATGTGGCATTAGCGGTTGCAAAGGATATCCCTTCCATTTTTTGGCCTTTAGGATTCTTGTTTTGAGACTTTAACTGTAGTAATTGCATAAATACACCCTCGGGGGTCATTGTAAAGCAGCTTTATGAGTTAATTCTTCTTGATTAGTGCATAGGAAGTTGAGCGCCATACAGAAGTATGCATCTGAGAAATGTTACAAAATCTTGCAAGCTATAAGATGGTGACTGGTGTACTTGAAGACTTCTAGAAAGTAGCAAGCTTGTAATTTGAATCAGAGAAAGTGGCAAAAGAAGGCAAGACCTTTCTCTTATGGAGTTTTTCACCACATGTTTTCTAGGATAATTTATCATGTTAAACTCTTATCTTTGTTATGTTTCAGTTCTTGTTTTGATTCCACACATATGCATACAGCTATCAACATCTGTTTCACCACTTAAACAACTTATTTCTATATTTCTAGAGCACGAATGGGTCGTTTTCATAACAAAACATTAAGAAAAAAGCAAGTAAATGAACCAGTATGTTAATGGGAAAGATAAACTTTCAGACACCGAATTAGTTATAAAATATCTCTACTTATTATAACTCAACTTATAACCCTTACAAATACCAGAATAATGCTATAAATATTATGTGCAATGATAGTAATTATGGTTTTAAGTATAAAGTTTAAACAACTCAGGGAATTAATTATCCAATAAGTTTACAGGCTTCATTACAACATGCAGTATGTTTTATTCTTGCGGAAATTTGATTATGGTAAGGTGAGGATTTTAAATAGCACTACAAGTACTGAGAGTCTGAGACTGACAAAAAAACCTGCTTCTCAAAAGTAATCTGGTCATTTCAAGTTTTATATGACAATATAAATATCTATTTCACCCAATGTAAAAGAAAAAGCGAGTTCATGTTTGAGGCGATATTTTCTTTCAGTAAGATTTTAAAAATTCAATAAACTGCTGATATTGCATTATACAATAGCAATTTCAGAAAGCCAACATTAAACTATTAGAAAAAATGAAGAATAATTGTAGCCATAATGCCTTGTTCCTGGGAATTTTTTTCTTTCATAATTCTATCTTACCTTGGTGTGCCTCGTATCCGTCTTCTAAACAATGGCAAACCCATACATTGTGGATAAGTATCAATGATCTGGTGCCCAACCTGAATTTGAGGTCATATACCATATCAGTAGATATGTAACCTGCTTATATGATCTTGTATAAAATTTCAAAAAGATTAAACTCCAAATTTGATTTTACATTGCAAAATATCATTCATCTAAAAAAAAAGCCATTGCTTCAACTATTATATTCTATTATTATTGTAACAATGTCAAGTTTGTTTCCAAGATTCAATAAAAAAAATATTTAAATATCCACTACTTTTATCATGATTCATCACATATTACATACAATAACCAGAGAATATATTTATGGCAATCATGAGTTTTCACCTTCTATCTGAGTGAAGATACATTAAAACTGAGTTATCTATGTTTCAACCTCAACCAAGTGCTCAACAGTACTCAAGGAATTCCAACCAGCTGGATGAGTAGCACTGGAAATTAAGTGAGAACTGATTCTGATATGACTAATGGAACCAAAGGAGCTGAGATTCAAATCAAATTGCACCTTATTTTCCATTTGGTAAAACATAATTGATCCCATCCCTTCAAAGTGTTTATGAAACACAAATACGATAGGAATAAATTTTAAGAAACTCCTAAACTTATTGCAACAAGTACTTGATATGGACATGAAAATTTCAGAAGCACAGTCATCAAATGCCAGGATGTCTTTGACCAGGAGCTGGTGGAAACTGTGTGGGGGGAATTTTCAGAGAATAACAAGGAACCTATGAGAACAGAATCCAAAAAGACTCAAGTGGCACTTCGAACTTTACTGTAAAATCTGTTATCTTAGGTGTGCTACTTGGATCTTACATAGAAATACAAGTGGTATAATGTTCAAAAATATAAGATTTTAAGAATAAATTGTATGATACTGGGTGCTAAGAACCCCTGTCAAACTGGGACTGGTCCAAGCACAGTTCTGATCCAGCTTGAATCTGAACAGGGTCCAACACAGACCTGACCGTTCAGCTCAGGTATGTCTAAGATGTACCCAGGCTGAGTGGCCAGGCCAATGATCGCTCCCTCAACAAACCTAGTGAGGATCCACGGGAACTTTTTAAAATAAATTTAAAATAAAGAAAATTTAACCCACCCTAAAAAGTATATTTTTAGAAGAATACGAAGCTTGGTTAAAACAGTGATTATGAAAAACAGCATATGCCATAAAAAATTTAATTGGTTTCAGTTGCACCAAATGGAAAAGCAACATTCTATCCCTAAGATTTTTTGAATAAAAATCCAAGCAATCGAACATTTATACTTTAAATTAGATTGTCAAGTCAATGTTAACTCTAAGTAATTTATCTTTAACATTTATGATTTGAAAGTGGCATCACATCATCAATTATCAATTACGTTCTCAGTTTTGCATGTTTTGTGCAAATTATGCATACACCTATGCGTACATTAATGCTACGTACATACATGTGTGTGTACAAAAACTTGTCTATATATTTTATATTATATATGATTTTATAATTGTATGTCCAAACCCAGCCATACTGAAATAGACAAAAATCAGTGAACCGCCATACCTGAAGCCAAAACTCAAACACAAACTCGCAACATAGAATATATCAAGTAATAGATCAAACTAAGAAAATGAGAGGCGTGGAGATAAGAAAGATGAAACACAAAGTTGACAAGAAATTATAAATGGAGTCCACCAACTTTGTGGTCTATGTGTTCAGAGTACCAATGTGGACTAACATGCTTAATATCTTCTCTATCTCTCTCCACTCTTCAAATGTGTATTGTGACCATTATTTCTTAATCTCTTGAATACAATGAATCCAACACGTGAGGGATCCTACAAATGTTAGAAAAGCTTAAACTCCCTTGGGCTTCAGAGGTGAGGATACCCATGAGTGACCTTGCATTTTCTTTCATATGCATCATATGGAATAACTGAATTGTTTCAATAACCACCTCATTTGCTTTTAAATTTTTAACTAAAATAAATTGCAATGCGATGTCCCTATCACTTTCTAATCACCCATTTCCCTATCACTCTAAGTAATGGTCCAACCATCTAGAACGCAACAAATTGAAAGAAACACACTTGGCAATAATACCAACCAAAATTTCACTTCTTCAATGGAGTGTTTATCCAAGAACTGAAAGGAAAACACTTGAACGCTTATTCAGCAAAAAGTGCAATTACAATAAGCACATACACTTCTCGCTTATTCAACAGAGTATGCAATTACATAATGATAATACAATCACTTCCACTTATTCAATGATGAGTGCAATTACAACAGCCATAGTTGCTTCAACTTATTCGGTGGTGAGTGCAATCACAACAACTTCCACAAATTCAATGGTGAGAGCAATAACAATAGTTTCAACAACTTCCACTTATTTTGTGGTGGGTGAAATTATAACAAGATGCAAAGTTGAGACCACTGGTGTTACTACCATCCAAGGTATTACAAGGTTAGATCAAATGCATTATAAACATACTTTAGAAAGATTGGCTGCTGTATGTCCCGATATAAAGCGTTGATCATAAATAAAGACTGCTACAACAGTCCAAAAGTGAACCAAATGTCATACATATGAAAAGTATTCAAATCCCCGACATGATATATTCCTTTGGAAGAAGAAACAAGGTAGATTGCAGGTCTGATGGCACTCTGTTGCTGTTGTCTAAATATCATAACAGAAACTAACACGCACTGAGAGCACATTGAAAACTGTTGATTATTAAAACTTGACTAAGACTGAAAAATTATGAGATCCTCCAAAACTAGAATTTGCATTGTAACTCCTAAAAACCTGAAACCCATCTCAACATTGTGAAACTACGTACACGAAATATAGGAAAGTAAATGTCCATATGTAAATGTCACTTAAATGTTTATTTCATGAACTGCCTGGTATATGGTGTGGCCCCTTCAAGGGAGCGAACCCCTTCCTCACAATACATGCCTTCTCTACCAACTAGTATGACCAGCCCACACAAAGGTGTGGATTGCTAAAAACTTCACACTACACTCTTTGCAGCTTAGATGGCAAGTATAAGTCATACAATCAAGGAGCAATCATGATTTGCAGCAACACTTCAAAAAAGATTAAAAAACTCTTGCAGTTATGGCCCGTGATGATGTACGACTTGCATAGGTGATAGTACGACTAGCCCAACAACTACGTCACTTCAAGACTTCCATAAAAAGGAAACTCACCAAAACAGTATCAAACACAATCTATGGATCAAATCATTAAATACATCACATATACCTATTATCAACAGCAAGATTGGAAACTTCACTTGCTGCATTGTTGTACTTGTGGTTCCTATATGAAAATCACCAAGACCAGCTGGGGGAGCTTCTCGTCCCCAAAACTGATACCAAGACATGTGTATCGTTATCAATAGAATGTGTGTGTGTGTCTATATTAGGGTTGCATGGCTAGACAGTCCTTAATGGTAGCCTTTGTCCACAACTCCATCAAGAGGAGGCTAATCATGTTTTTTGTAGATGTCCTTCTATGAAGATCTCTTGGTCTTGGTTTCAATTTCTATTTAATAATTTATCATTACTACTTGGTGAGGACTTCTACTTAGTTATGCTTGAATGATCAAATGATCAAGATGCAAACTTCATCGTACACAATGTAATGTCCCCTTTTAAGCAAAATTGGTTTGTGAACAATTACCTTATTTTTAAAGTTTTCTTGAAGGCTAATTGGTCAGCAAGCGAGAACTCCAAATTTCCTAGAGAGCACAGGATTGGTCAAGTAGTTATTTTGTTTTTGGTAGAGTTTAAATGGTCTTAGTATGCCTCATAACACTTTTATAGTGCAATTCTGACCTTTTGGGAGCTCACCAAACTTCTTGGAGGTGCATGCAATTTCTAAGGAGTCACCAAGTTGCTTTGATTCATTATATTAAGTCCTCTTTAACATATTGGTATAAGGAGAATTTCATATGTGTCTTATCTCTAGAATGCAACAAATTGAAAGAAACACACTTGGCAACAATGTCAACCAGAAACAAAACTCAAACATAAACAAACACACATTCTATTTATGTCAATACTCAAACATATTCTCATGACAATCAATTTGATTCAGCATATAGATAATCATTAATCAAAATTATGTCCTTTATCTCTAACACAATGGGCTTACAAGTTTACAACATGCTACGCCTAGATTGTTTGATTATGAATTATAGAAATCAAAAGATATTGCAATGCAATGCTCCGACTTGACTCCCATCTTGAATCTTCAACTTGAGTGCCTTCAAATAATTACGAGTAATGTTTATAGAGAGCCCATAGCCTTAAGAATGATCTTAGTTGCCTGCAAGGTAGTGTAAAAATCAATGCCTTGTAAAATGTATGGTTGGTCAAAACTATAGATGCTCCTTTTGGAAATAGTGTGATAATGATAGATCAATGGATTTCAATGTAATCCATACCATAAGTTCTCCTTGACCCAACGCATCTTGTAATGTGTTCCTTAGTTGTCACAAATATTCAGAATTGGCGCATGTAATGTCCCCTTTTAAGGCATCACCTTTCTTTGGACGTTATCCTTTGACTTTGGTCCCCATAGGCTAACATGGTGATTAGGGGATAAATTTGAAGGTTTTCTATGGCTCTTCAGCTGACCTTTTGGCGTTTGTTTCAGTATTCTTCAGCTTAGTCCTAGTTTATTTGTGGTGTCATTTCGGAGATCATTCAAGACACTTTGATTCACACTTACTATTTTTAGTAAGTCACTTGGATGTTTTGCTCATGCTTAATATTTATAGTAAGTCACTAGAGTGGCAAGGAAAACTTTAGTGGCGAATATGTTGCATCGGCACATTGGAAATTGGCGAATAATATGCGCCGAGATGGGTGGCCGGATCGCCCTGACTTTACAAATTTTTGGTCAAATGCAATTCAATTTGCCATCGTTTTTATTAATTAATTTCATCTATTTTAAGGATTTCGCCAATAGAATCTTTGTTTTCCAAATGACTTATTTAATATTTTCGCCTACAATTTCGGAAGTGTCTTAATTGTCGGCCATATTCGCCAATATGTGGTCAACATTTAAGGTTAGGGTACGGGTTAAGTATATAGATTTGACATGTGTCTCTATTCTGGAGACTTTCTGTGAAACCTTTTTTCCTTTAAAACTTTGGCCCGAAATAGATTTGACAATGGACATGTGTCTCTATTCCACTGACTTTCTGGGGAACTTTATATCCTTTAAAAGTTTGGACTGAAATAGAATTTACGCCATTGATCTAGGATCATCCAACGGTTACATGATAGAAAATTAACTCAGGATGCCTTAATAAAATAATAAGTCATTTCAGCTTTAGGGGGCGCTACCCCTTGACCCCGCCCTGTACCGCGATAGGGAGTGTGCCAGGGGCACTGCCCTGAAACCCCCATCGAATAATTTGGGGGGAAATTACACTGATAAAAGAGGGGGAAATTTAACCTTCCAGTCTGATAATTAATTAGGATCCATATAACAATAATGGTGAAATGATGGTTTCTAGGTATGTGTGCCTGTCGCCGCAATTTTCTTCAATAATGAAAGATTCGCCAAGATTTTATACAATTTTCATACGATAGAAAAAAATCACCAATACAAACTAATATTTTTCCTTTCAAATTAAAAAATTTCGCCAACAATATTAATTTTTTTCCCCCCAAAATAATGTAGAATTCATCAGGATTTTACACCTTTTCCCAGGAGGGGGTTTCTTAAAAATATCCTTGCAAAGTGGTTAGTTGGCATCAAATCTATATATGGAAGAGGATGGATTATTCCCATCAGTTGATATTGGCAATTATCAAGGGTTTAATGATCAAAATGACTCTATGATATGACAACATAAAAGGGGGTTGAAGTGATTTTTAAGTCACTTTCATAAAGTGACTTTATTTTGGCACCTAGGGAGTTCTAAGGTTTTATATAATTTAATAAAGTGATTTATGGAGGTAGGCGCCAATATTAGGAGATGGTGAATATACAATTAATTCATAAAGTGACTTTAAGTTAATTAAAATTATATAAGGGGTCCATTAAAATTATTAGGGTCACTTTATTCCCAATTGCAAGTAAATATAAATATTAAAAGTGAAGAAATTTAAATCTGGCTTTCGAAAACATCGTGGGAGGATTATAAAAGAAGATTTATGTCATTCGATATACTCGGCTTATTTATTTTCCCTTGGAGAAGCTTGAGAGATTTGACTTTCATTTGCATAAATCTGAGGACGGAAACCAAGGGAAATCAATGAATTGGATGAAAACCCAACTCCACATTGAGAGGTGAATCCACCAAGTGTTCATCATTGAGCATATTTGCAGGCTTTACATCATTTGGAGGTTCAACCAACTAGTATCACCAAGGGTTTGAAGTCTATTTGCAGTGGAAGACAGTGCTTCAAATTTGGGGGTTTATTTGCCTATTTTCATAATAGCTTTGATGGCAAGGGTTTGGAGATGAACACCACGTTTTGAAAGGATTTTATGTGACTACGGCATTTGTCATCATTCATCTTTGTGTTTCAGACCTATCAACAATTTTATCAGCCTTTAGTTCAAAGGGATCTGAGACATATCTTTATTGTTAGGGGTTTGTTTCATCATTATTGAGCCTTTAGTTGATAAACTCGCCAAAAGTAAAAACTCCCCAAGCCCAAAAAAAAACTTGGCAAAAAACTCAACTTAAAAAATTGCTTAAATTTAATTAGAAATGCATTTTTTTTTTGCAAAAATCAATGAGATGCATTTGATGAGTCTGTAAATGAGTAAACAAAAGAAAAATCTTAAGTTAGATATATTTAAATGCAAATTGGGTACAAAATTGCATCCTTATATGGAATGTTGATAGCTAGTAGCCTGATAGTCCGAGGCAAAATTTAAAATAGCAAATTGTCTTGGTAAAACTATAAGTAAATACAACATCAAAGCAGTCTACATCTTCCTCTTCCTAGCTCTAGTAAAAACTAAGGGAGAGGTAGAGGGTTTAGTCCTAGGATTCCATTGTCGATGCACCTCCTTGCTCGACACGACTGGTTGTGGCTCGACCTCCATCCTAGATGTAGATGTTGTTGGCACTGGCAATGACTCCTCGTCATCCTCAACCTCCCCAACGTCATCCAGTGCAATTCCACCCCCTCCTCCATGCTTGCCTCTCCAAAGCGTTGATCTCATCCTTTGTAAACAATAGAGGTTGCTCCTATGATGTCCAATCACTGTAAGGACCTATATCATCCAAATCAATTGGACCAGCTAGTGTTTCCTCTACTTTCCTTGTGTGCAATCAAAGATTATATTGCACAAAGACAAGGTCATTGAGGCGTTTCTAAGCTAACTTGTTCCTCTTCTTCGTGTGGATGGCCTTGAACAACCTCCAATTGTACTCACAACTTGACGAGCTACAAGGCTGGTATCAGACTCGAAGGGCAAATTTTTGTAGATTTGGAGTATTTCCACCCCAATTTTTCCACCAAGCATCTGCAAAATAAAATATTGAAAAGTTAGAAAGCAAGGTGAAAACATATTTTAAATTTTATTATCATGCATGTGAAAGATTCCAAAATTCCAAATATTATACTTGGGGTTTGAGTGGTTCTTTCTCTCTTGGCCAACTCTTGTAATGTCCCCTTTTCTACAGTAGTGCATAATATGCCTAATTAGCCTATCTAGCCATCCGGATAGTCTAATGGCCGCTTTTCAGAGGATGCCAGTCAGTCACATGGTTACTTGGGCATTGATTTAA
>MU225843.1:890413-905840 GCA_018584345.1 Thuja plicata
CATTCCATAGGAGTAGTAGTAAAACAGCGAGTAGTTTAGTAGTTGGAGTTTGATGAGCAAAGTTGGAAGTGATATAAATTGAGGAGAAAAAATCAATTGAGTATACATTGCAAAGCTAGATCCCATCATCATCATAGCAAGAATTTGGCATCCTTGAATGAACAACGTAAGCCCGCCTACGTGATTAACCAGCAAATCACTTTAATATAACTGAGTTAGTATCCACAGGTGTAAGGAACCTTGGAGTTTTCTCATGTTCTTCATGAGTATTTACTTTTCAAGAGAGGGTTGAGTGTTTGATATCCTGTATCAAGTATTCAATTCCTATATGTTATGTAGTGGTACAAAACTGACATCAACACTACTCTTCCACACGGCTGAGACATTCCTTGATACCTCCACGCTAAGACAGAGAAGTGGTTACAGTTTCTTCTGGGAGAAGGGAAACGTTGGACAGAGTTAACCGCAGTCATCCTGTGTTGCTAACGTGGGATCTCACTCCACAACAACTCCCGTGGGAACAGGTAGAAGAACTCGGGGGAGAATGCATGGTCACTCCTTGCTGCAAAATGTGGAACCACTCACTTCAGCAGTCCACGCGAAGACTAACTGTTAGTCTGTATCTGTTGTTGGCTGTGGGATTGGGATTTAGCAATGGGCCGCAGTGTCAACACCCTCACCTTCTAACGCGAGTGGAAGCAACCCGACTTGCATAGCTCGCGTGCCGTGACAGCAGCACACTACCAACATCTACTGGCATCATTTCCTACAGGTGCATACAAGTTGGTTTTATGTTGTAATGATTGTTGTATATGTTGCGTTACACTAGAGTTTAAACTATGAATGTCTTTAGGGGAAATGAATGTGACTTGTATAGTTACTTGAATATCTGAATGATACGTTCGTGGATACTATATGTGCTTGTTTATTCCTTTGGTTTGGGAAAACTCCATTTAAGTTATTCAATAAAAGCAATATCAGCAAAGTTTTACATTCCTGCATTTATTATCACATTCTGAGAGATTGGACCAAGAAGATACCCTTGAACTTTGTTAAAACAGGACAAATTTCCACATCAACAACTCTTGAATTCACAGTCAACCTCAGTACAGGCAGCTAGGGATTCTTACAACTCTAAAGAGAATAGCTTACCAGTTGCATTCTAGTAAATTTCCAATTCGGACACAAGGAAGTCTCTCACCTCAAGGTCAGGTGTCATCCTCCAAATGCATGTAGTGAGGCCCTCCATGACTCTCCAGTGGGATTGAGTAGGAATCCAAGAAGAGAAAACGAGGGTTGAGGGAGTATCCTGCTACATGAATGGGTTGGTGGAGCTAATTGTTCCACCTCCTATCAATAATTTTTGATATAGGGTCAAATTTGAGGTTGTCCCCCTTGTAATATTTTTTTATAGACTCCTTGGCCCTATCCATTGTGTCATAAAGATACCCCATTGGGGTTTGATCCTCACCTACCAAGCAGAGAACTCTAACCAAGGGCTCTAACACTTACAATTGAAAAATACAAATAGATTAATCATTAAAGTTACAAATTAATAATGAAAGACTTGAATACAAAAAAATTGAACATTCACGTTTTCAAGTTACCTTCACAATCTTTGTAGCTCTTTGTGCAAATACATTGTCAAAGACAATGTATGCAACACTCTCTCCTTCAGGGTTCAACAAATAACTTGAATCTAGCCATGCTTGACTCGCTAACATTTGCTTCAAAGCCTTCAATGATCTCTAAGAATACATTGCAACGTTAAGAAAATCATTGCAAACCTTGTGACACCCGATCTTACCAACTCTTTCCCATGGGTGTGTTCTCTTATCAAGTGAATAACCAAAGGATGATTGTAGATGTATTTTGTGATCCTCGTTGCATCCTCTACAACTGGTGTCGCCCAATCGATTTTGCCTATGTCCTCCAAAAGAAGGTCAAGGACATGTGCTACACAAGGTGTTCAAAAAAGTGTTCTATGTTTCTCTTCGAAGACTACCAATTGCCACATATGCTGCTACATTATCGGTTATTATTTGCACAACAATTTAAACTTCCACCTCCATGACAACTTGCTCCAACATTAGAGCCAAAGTTTCAACAATTTTTACCTTGTTGGAGGCATCCACCATTTCAAGGACACCACATTATCCTTGCAAGAAACCAAAAAATTAATGGTGTGGTTTTTCCCATCGGAACGAATAGTGCAACAAAAAAAAATTCATTCTTTTCTTTTCTCTTCCACCACTTATTTTTCCCTATCAACTGCATTTTTGAGCAACCTACAAGTACAAAGTGAAATTAACTTTAAGTACACAATTTTGATAAAAAAAATAACTTAAATTCAAAGAAAATTAGTAATTACTATAAATAAAAATAAAAGAACATAAATTTAGCCTACACTCTAAAAATCAAAACTCAACATAAGTTATCAAAATTCAAAACTAAAAGTAAAAAGTTGAAACATTTAAAAACTAAAACAACTCGACTAACCTCCTACTCGAGTTTGCACGAAGAGGCGCCTTGTAGCCTTTTCCCGCCACAATCAATGCGGGCAACCAAATTAAGCCAATATGGATTATCTGGCACATTAAAAGGAGCAATGTTGAATTACCAAAAATCAGCACAAGCAATGATGGTTTACTGATGCACCTCCCTATTCCACCCAATTGCATCCAATGATGGTTGTGCTCTTAGTGTGTTTCTTTGCACAAAATAATTACCTATAGACTGTGGCACAGATGGTAGTGCTCTACTAAAAGTAGAAAAAGTGGTAGAGGTGGTGATGGATTTGAGGATATATGGGCCATGTAGAGAGCCTACTATGCCCTCGAGTGCTTCTTCTTCTTCAAGGTTGATTGTAACACCTTGAGATTTAGTTATGCTTGCTTTCATGGCTAGTTTTGCCCTTTCCCTTTACAGTATTTTCTCTTCTTGGGCTACAAGCAAGGCATTAATTTCTCTTTTTATTTCCTCTGTGGTCTTATCGCAGACCCTCGTATCATGCCTAGTGATGCCTACAAAGTGGTATTTCAAGCAGTTTATGCCTCTGTGAATTAGTTTTTCACACTTAATGCAAAAGTGGTATTTCAAGCAGTTTATGCCTCTGTGAATTAGTTTCACACTTAATGCAAATTACGGTATTAAGTTCTAGTCCTTCAAAGGCATACTTTTCAAGCCCTATCTCTAGCACCTTTAAGACGGGTGCCTACACACTTAGATAAGCATGCATCTCCTGTGTCAGACCCTAATGCTGAACCGGTTGTAGATCCTTCTCTATTTGCAATTATCAATCAACCTACACATAAAAATTGAAACCAAAAGTTGATATTTTGATAAAAAATTAGCAAACAAACTAAAGTAGTTTAAATAATTAGACATGGTTGAAACTTGAAAAAAAAATAAGAAAAAAACGTTACAAATTGAAATTTTTAGAAAAAGTTGAGATTCTTGAAAAAACAATGAAAAATCAGTAAAAATTGTCAAAAAATGGTGTTAAATCTTGTTCATTACACTAAAGCAATTTAGAGTACTCCCCGACATTATCCCAAGTATATTCAAACACTCAACTATCCGAATAACAAAGGTAGTTCATTTGAATATATATATATATATATTCAGCGTTGAATTTGTTGGCATCCAAATGTGGGTTTTAGCCTCGACAAGTATGACGGTTGGAACATACCATGGGCGCGAAGATCAAAGTCTTAATCGAATAGATGCCACCTAAATAAAGGTTCCAAAACTATTCTCCCGACACTTTTCACACAAGCAAAAGCATGAGGTACTTGTTTATCGGGAATATGAGTCGGGCGCATAACTTAGTTTCCACACAATATAGAAGTTCCCAAACTCACCCGATTCCCTAACAAGTTCAAAGTCAGGTGTCGGCACCAATAGATAATACCATTGGTGCTGCTCTTCTCTCTCACTGATGTCGGCCGCTACAAGCCTCAAACATGAGTACGAACCACAAGGATCCCGAGTGAATGCAAAATCGATTTTAGCACTTGGGATTTCTATAGTCGACATCAATATCGTGCGCAAAGCAAATGGACATCCATCAAGTTGGTGAACGTGAGGATGGAGTCATAGCTCGTACCTTGAGAGACATCAAGCTAATCCCAACATGTCCACATTGAAGGAAGCTGGGACAATGGCAAAGACAGAGCACGAGATATATAAGCATCTCTAGTTTCTTGAAAATGTCGTTCGGGATTGCATTATAACATCTTACTTATATCAATGACTGTAAGTAATGAATCTTTGCGAATGTGGCTACATGTCAGTTGGCCAGCACCAATACTACCAAACTTTGAGGAGCACGATTACAATCTTTCTGTGTTGGATTAGAGGGGTCACTAAATTTGGAGGCTCGTATGCCATTTCTGGATAAGGAATTTATCAATGTTGCAATGGACTTAGATCCCAAATGGAAAATGGTATGCCCTGGCAAGCACATATGCAAATTGTGGTGCCATAATACATTGCACATGAGGTGTTTGACATGATGCTCAACGTAACACGAGATATGGAATCGTAAACAAAAGGTTAACTGTTTGCTAAAATATGACAAAGGAACTCGTTGCAACGGGTGTTCCTGTTAAAACTTATCATTGCAGTTTCAACTGATGAAGTATAGAAGATTCAACAATTATAAGGACATTCAAGTTTCTTGAATATGCCAGGGAAATGGAGGTGAAGAGGAGTTGAGTGATGTACATATCCCACGTGGTTATTACGACAGGTATCTAAAGGCTTGACATGCAAATGCTACAAACATATCCCAACACTTTCAAGTCAATTTGACAAATCATCATTCAGTTTTAAGTGACTTCTAATGTCTAGATTCATAATATGCACCAAAATGTGAAGGGTCATTATTTCCTTTAAACAAGGAAAAGGCAGTTACAGAAATCAAAAAATGGAGGGCTTCATTAAAGTTTTTGGAGGAATAGGTAAGTTTCTCAAGATTTAGTTATAAAACTGAAAAGTCCATTACAGAGGACTTTAAATATGTAATCAAGGAATATAAAGGGGATCCTAATTTTTTGAACCCTATGCTCAAGAAGAGGGGTTAGTTTTTTATTTTGAGATTGTAAGGGGAATAGATTGTTTTATGCTTTTAGTTATGGTCTTTTTGTACAGAAACAGAGACTTTGAACTTTGTGATTTTGTCCAAGAAATAAAGGAGAAATAAAGGGGAACTGTTGAAACTTTGAATTCATTTATTTTTCTTTATGATTGCTATTTTTCCTATGTCAATTGCAATCACTTCTTGGATGAATTTTTCTGTTACATCAATTGTGGGTGTGATTATTTCATAAGCTTTGAGTTCTGAATATTCACACTATCTGGAGAAAATTGTTGTTATTTTCCTGACTTTACCTGTTGTGGGTACTCAAAAACTGAACTGTGTCATTTGTCTTTGTATCCCTTTGTTTATAATCTTGTTATTCACATCTGCAACATGCCTATGCTCAGGTGTTAGTTTTCCTTTTCTTCTTTCCAGTTAAAAGCATACCCAAATTCACATCATAAGTGGGAGTTGTACCTCCAAAATTCAGAAGAAGATCATCCATTAAATGGAGATCTCTCCAACAATCAGTTGCTAGTTTGTCCTCAATCTCAGGCATAAGGAGTCATTAGTAAGGTTATTTTGTGAGGGCAAAATTTGCAACTAACAGCTTTCACTGTACTAAGAAAATAAACTAAGCAAGCAATCGATAGGCATGTCAACAAGTACATTTCCAACCGTACTGTCCTAAATTGTAAGCACCTAATTAGTGTACAATTTAAGGACTATTTTGCACCCAGCTTTAGTGTGTTTCCTATATAGGACCTCATATGGCACTTAATAGATACCTAAATTCAAATATGGGTCCTCTATCCCTTCAATCTTTTTCAAAATCGAGGTTAGCCCTTATTTCTGTGCTCCTCATTTTTCCTTCAATCCCATAATTCATTTCATCACCTAGGCCCTATATCACTATTTGTGGCCTTTATGTTGTCTCGACCTCGGAATTAGTTGTGTCTGATTATCCCGCATCTACCCTATCTTCTCGACACCCAGTTCAAATTTGGGTTGATTTTCCTAGGTACAGAACATTTCAAATTGTCCATACCTAGAAATAGAACATTTCAAAGGTTATGTTCCTGCCTATTTTGGCCCAAATTTGGCCTAGAGTTCTATGTCGGGGTTTTAGTGGGAAATTAGATCCCGTGGTCGGCCTTCTTGAGTTTTAACCCCCGAAATGTTGTGAGAGGTATATAAACACCCTATCTCTCCTTATTTTGGTAACCATGATCAAGATTTTCAAGCATTCGCATTCATTATAAAGCATTCACAATCAAGCTATCAAGTGCAAGGAAGCAAATCAAGTTCAAGAGCTATCAAGCAATCAAGTCCAAGCATTCAAGATCTAGCATTCTTCTCAAGCATTCAAGGTGTTTATCTCCATAGATCTAGCTTCTTTCCCCCATTAGAGATCAAGCAAAAGAGTTTTCTATCAAGGACGGAGATACACATTCACCTACATTCATCCAAGTCTTCTTTCTCTTCTCCTCAATCAAACATTGTAGCGAATTACAACATCCACTCCATGAGGTTTTGACTTTCATGATTTTCTTTTGGATTTTTGTGTTAAGTCAAAGCTATTGCATCAACATACTTGATCACATTCAAAGAAGCATTTGTGTTGCCAAGGTACGATATACTTCATTTACTAGATCTAGCCTCTGCTACATGATAGTGCGTTTTCCTTTATTTCATTTTATTTCAAGGTTGATTCCTAAACAGGGGTTTGACTGAGGTAAATCCCTTTATCCAACCTTCTTCCCCGTTTTTTTGTGTGCAAGAACAGGTAACAAAACTACCAGAACTTTTCCGGACAGGTCCAGAACTGTCGGAGAATCCCTCAAATTTTGAGGCAAAAACCCAATGAACATAACATTTCAAATGTTCTTTTTTTGGGTACAGAATGTTTCAAACATTTTGTTCCTGGGTACAGAACGTTTCAAACATTTTGTACCTCCCAAAACAGGCTCAAATTCATTCTGGAGGTAGGTTACAATTCACAGGTTCTGGATCAGCAATTACAAGTATTTCCAAGATTGCATCTGGTCGATATTCAGCTCTGAAGCAACATATCTCCTATTTCGATTCCAGGTGCATATAGATCCTTCGTAATATGCATTTTTAATCTCATTATTACCTCTCCATTTCAATTTTTACATATTTAGCGAAGGATCATCGACCCATTCAGCGCTTGGGACTCTCCTAGCCTATTGGGACATCTTCCTTGCGAATGTGCAACCTTAAAAAGGAGAAGTGACCTACCCCTTTGCATTGCTTCCTTTTTCCTATTGTACACCAACATAGATTTTTCTGGCCAAAATGTCAGCATAGGGCTGGGGATTTTGTTGGAAGGAGTTAATGGAGGCTAACCGACTGACAATCATGAGGCCATCAATATTTTGTTGGGCTCCTTGCGAGCATTAAGAATGACATCCATGTGCTTGAAGGTGACAAAGCCATAATCCTTGCTCTTGCCTATGTTCTTGTCCATTATAATGAAACCTTCCTCCAGCTCGCCAAAATGGATGAAGAGGGACTTGAGGGAGTTGAGGTATCCCACCTGAGCCCCCACACAAAGAGCTTGGGATCTTTGTCTGCTATGCCTCGAATTGCCTCCAAGATGTCCAAGTGCTTTCCCCTTGCCTCCTACACAATCTCCACCAGCTACTCGCAGTTGAAGGTCTATCATTTTCCCAGAATTCTCAAGTGCCACTGCTACTTCCACATCCCCCATCCCACCATTTTCTTCCACTTTTTTGCTTCTTCAAAGCTATTATTTCACCCACTCTCTACATTAAGGACACAACATCAAAATAGGCGACAACCAACCAATTCAAGTAGCACAAGTTCACACAAGAACCAATCAATTGAATATGACAGCCATAGATTTTATGAACTTCACAAATACACTAACACATTACATCATACCAACTTCCAGTGCCTCTCCTGAGTCCTCTTACAAGAGAAAAAGTTTACATATTGAATAAAGAGAGAAAAGTTTGGCATGAAAATGAAGAAAGGATAAGGAGAGTTTTCCTCCCTCCTCCACTCCTACAAACATACACAACAACTGATATTGATTATAGGCAAGGTTATGAATTTCTCCTTCCCATCATCTTCCTGGGAAAAAAGTGCAAGGCCATGGGAAAGTTCTTTATTTGAAGGCCCTTCTTAACCTAATAACCTTCGATCTCACAAGTTCTAATACCAATTGTTAAGTAATTGGACAAATTGAGAACCTATACACATAAATGAGAATGAATGTGGTCCACCAATTAGCCTACATCCAATGGAATGCGAGAATTAATCTTTATTATTCATTGCACCAACATAATATATTTCCCTCATGTGTGTGTATAGAGAACTTTACACTTGACAGATCAGATCTATGTTAGTGTCGTGCTCTATGTGCAGTCCCCATCAGTCTGCCCCTTCTCTCCACAGCACATGATCTGATCCGTCCAAAGAGAGAACTTGATTGCCAATGTGTCGTTGTGTATCCATATCAAATAGAGAAGCAGGTAGGGCCCCTTCTATCTATATAGGGTGGAATTTTCTTACTTGCGCATAATTCTTTATCGGAGGTGTATCCTGAGCAGAAGCATAGGCCCCTGCGGCAGCCCTTTCATATATATGTGTGTGTGTATACGTATATATGTGTGTGTGTGTGTGTGTAAATATGTGTATATATATATATGTGTATATATATATGTGTATATATATGTGTGTGTATATGTATATATATATGTGTGTGTGTGTATATATATGTATACATATGTATATACATAATTATATATGTTTATACATGTGTGTATACAAGTATATGTATATATATGTATGTATATAAATATGTATATATACATATATATATACATATATATACATATATACACGCATATATATATATATTAGGGCCCTGGACTTCGAGCTCTTTTGGGCGAGCTCTTCGTGATTGGATATCACGACTTTCTTATAACCGAACTGCATTGGGGAGGCTTCCCAATGTTATTTTGTACATAGGCCAACTTCAAGATCTAACTTAGCCGTTTGGGGCTGAGATCATTGCATTTGTATATCCGAGGCATCACAAGGCCGACTTGCATAAGCGGAATCACTAACGGCTATTTGCATTAATTATGCAACGCCTATTAAATGAGGATGCGTTATCTGTGCGCCGACTTGTGCTGCGCTCGAGGCACATTGCCATGGATTGCGGATTGGGGGCTTGGAGTAATTTTCTCCACCGTCCGATTAAAGATCTTGCGCGCCGACTATGTTCATTCTCCAAGGAGGAGATGCCTTTATAAGGAAGGCGGCCTTGAGGCATTTGCATCATCAAGCAGGAATCAATTCAAGCGGAGTCATTTGGAGGAAGGCGATCTGGAGCAGCAGCGAGGAGCAGCGAGGAGTTCCAGCATTGTTTTTCCTAGTGGCAGAGCTTGAAGTTCGGTTTCATACCTTTGTAATAAATCTGTGCTAATTCTGTGTTAGCTACGGATACGGTGGTGACTTGTATTTTCTCAATACCTGCACGCTTGGCTTTATGCATTGTAATATCGGATTGCAACAGTGATAAAGGATTCGTGTTCACCCCACAATACTGTGTCTTGTGTTTCTATGCTTTTGCCCCGAGCTCTTTGTGCATTCTGTGGCATCTTATTTAAGTCATCTGCATTGCTTCGTTCCAAAAGCGATCTTATTCGGTAAAGGCGTAGTCTGGGATCGAGCTCCCCGAGCCGATTTCCAGTGCCGCATAGGCTGAGCTGAGGAAGCCTGTGACAGTTGGTATCAGAGCAGACTTCTGCAACGGACTAATACGCAACTTATTGCATAAGTTGGATTCAAAGCAGACTTTTGGACAAAGTAAGTGACTTGCGATGGGAGATCGTGATGAGATTGCTGACGATTAGAGTGGACATGATGGGATCCGCACTGGACGCGGTGCTCAAGTTCATCATACAAAGACTCGAGATTGGGTGCAAGAACTTGACAACAGAATAGGCAACTTGGAGGCTTCCGATTTGGAAGACCGAGTCGTCTCTGTGGAAGCTGGATACGTTGTTATTCAGGAAGATCTGGACAAGATTCGTGATGCAATCGAAACACTGCGAGATGAGGCTAAGTTTCTGAAGGAGGGCCAATCCCTTCACCATGCGTTATTGCAAGGCGGATCGCAAGGGGCCAAATCTTCTGTGCAAATCGGTTCATACGATGGGGATCAAGACGACAAAGCATTGGACAACTTCTGGGACGTAGAAGAGTTCTTGTCAAGCTCCCTCGAGCTAAGTGATGAGGCGCGAATCAAGAAAGTTGCTGCGTGCTTCACGGGAAGTGCAAAGCTTTGGTGGCGTAGTCATTTAGCGGATGAGCGAGCTGGCAAGGCAACTAAGTCAATCAAGACTTGGGTCAAACTGAAGATAGTGCTGCAAGATCAGTTCCAACCTGGGAACTCGAACTGGGTAATTCGAGCTCGATTTGATGAGCTGAAGCACACAGGAGAACTCCGAGATTATGTCTGCGCATTTCAGGTGTTGGATCTAGAATGCACTAAGCTTAACGACTTTGCAAAGTTGTATCTCTTCACAAAGAACCTACAAGGGTGGGCTCGAGAAGAGTTGCATCGGCGAAAAGTACAGACATTGGCTGAAGCAGTGGCTGCGGCGGACGGATTGCTCGATTATAAGGGCGATGTAGCAAAAGGGTTTGGCGGTTCGAGATCTGATAATGGAGATCGGCACAAACCTTTTCGATCACGGAATGATCGACGAAACAATCATAGTTCTCAGCAGAAGAACACTGAGTAGAAGGGGAAGACTACGCAAAATGGTGGAAACAACTCTAAGAAGTCGAGTAATCCTGCTCCTTCTAAAGAAAAGTCCGGCAGTAGCTGTTTCATTTGTGGAAAAGCTGACCACTGGGCCCGTGAATGTCAAGAACGAGCCCGAGTGAATGCAATGCTCGCAGATGAGAAGAAGGTGCCCGAGATGGGAGTTCTTCAACTGTTGAATGCACTACAAGAGCCGAAGAAGCCTGGTGCAACCCTCACTGCCAGTAAACATGACCTGTGCTACATTGAGGCGCACTTTGGAGACAAGAAGGTCATGGCGATGGTTGATACGGGTGCTAGCACAATTATGTCTCCATGAACCGAGCTAAGGAGCTTGGACTAAAACTAGAACCTACTGAATCAAACTTCAAACCAGCATCAGCTCCCGCACAGAAAGTTGGTGCAGTAGTTCGGAATGCTGTCATGCGGATCGGGGTGTGGCAGGCACCGATTAATATGTTTGCTATCGAGATGGATAGCTTTGATCTAATCTTGGGTCAAGAATTCTTAAGGCAGTCGGCAGCAGTGATTGCTCCAAACCTGGGATGCGTGCTGATGTTGGATCCAGCGCGGCCACACCTGATTCCTGTTGTGCGACGCAGCGATTCCGAGCGAGTCCTAAGTGCACTAAGTATCAAGCGGGTTGGACGCAAAGGTAAAGATGAGCTCTTTTTGGCAACATTGCTTGGGGGTTGGGACGAGGACGAGCCATGCAAGTCTTCAAACACCTTTGCAGTGGAGGCAGTCCTGAAGGAGTTCATGGATATCATGCCTAAGAAGCTTCCTACCGAGCTACCACCGCGGCGTTATGTGGATCATAGGATCGAGTTGGAGTCAGGAGCAAGGCCACCCGCACGTGCCCCTTACCGCTTATCAGACCCCGAAATGGCGGAGCTGAAGAAGCAGTTGAATGAGCTCGTGGCAGCAGGCTACTTGCAGCCTTCTCGCTCTCCTTATGCCGCCCCAGTTTTGTTCCAGCGCAAGAAGGATGGAAGCTTGCGGCTCTGCGTAGACTACCGTGCATTGAACAAGCTGACTATTAAGAATAAGTATCCTCTACCTCTCATTGCTGATAGTTTTGATAGGCTCGTCAAAGCAATGTACTTCTCCAAGCTCGATTTGAGACAGGGGTATTACCAAATCAAGATTGCACCTAGAGATGAGCAGAAGACCGCAATCACAACGCGGTATGGATCCTTTGAATTCCTCGTCATGCCTTTTGGGCTGACGAATGCACCGGCTACATTCAATACTGTCATGAATGACATTTTCAGGCATTTGTTGGATAGGTGCGTTGTCGTGTACTTGGATGATATTCTGATTTATAGCAGGACTTTGGCCGAACATCGTGAGCACCTGGACGAGGTGTTTGCACTGTTGAGATCACACGGGCTCTTTGTCAAAAAAGAGAAGTGTGCTTTTGCGCGGGAGGAAGTGCCATTTTTGGGGCACATTGTTGGACATGGACAGATCTGACCTGATCCGGAGAAGCTCGAGGCAATTCGCGATTGGGAACCATTGAAAAATGTACATGAGGTGCGTCAATTCCTTGGTCTTGCAAATTAATACTGTAAGTTTGTCGCTGGGTACTCCAAAATTGCAGGTCCCTTAACCGACTTGTTGAAGAAGGCTAAGAGTTGGAAATGGAGTCAGCGCCAGCAAGAGGCATTTGACGAACTGAAGAGCAAGCTCACTGCGGAGCCAGTGCTAGCATTGCCGAAGTATAATGAGTTGTTCGAGGTGCAGACGGATGCATCTGATTATGCGATTGGAGGGGTCCTAATGCAGCATGGACATCCGATAGCATTTGAGTCCAAGAAACTCAATGACAGAGAAAGAAACTATCCGGCTCACGAAAAAGAAATGACTGCAGTTGTGCACTGTCTTCGACTGTGGAGACATTATTTTCTTGGAGTTCCGTTCGTGGTCAAGACGAACAACATAAGTTCAACTTATTTCAAAACACAGGCTAAGCTCACACCGAAGCAGGCAAGGTGGCAAGAATTCTTAGCGGAATTCGACTTCGAGCTAGTCTACAACCCAGGCACGCACAATGTTGTTGCAGACGCGCTCAGCAGAATAGCGCAGCTCGGTGCATTGGAGGATTTGGGGGCCGGAGCCAGTCAGATCATGATCACCGATGACATCCAGGATCGGATAAAGGAAGGCTTGCAGAATGATTCTCAAGCTTATCAAATTTTGCTCCAAGTTCGGGCTGGTCGAACGAGGAGGTTCTCGCTGAGAGAAGACTTGCTGTATTACTCAGAAAATAGGCTTTACATACCGAAGTGGAAGGAACTTCGCAAAGACTTGTTGCATGAGTGCCACAACTCAACCTGGGCGGGCCACCCAAGGCAGAAGCGCACTATGGCATTACTTGAGCGCAGCTTCTACTGGCCAAACATGAGGGAAGACGTTGAGCTGTTTGTGAGAACATGTCTCACTTGCCAGCAAGACAATGCAGTGAATGAGCGACCTGGAGGTTTGCTCCAACCCCTTCCTGTACCAGTGCGGCCATGGGCTAGTGTCAGTATGGCTTTCATTACTCAACTTCCGATGGCGGATGGTTACACGAGTATCATGGTGGTCGTTGACCGCTTCAACAAATACGGAGTGTTGTTGCATGTAAACAGCCATGTTCTGCCGAGCAAGCGGCAGAATACTTTTTCAAGAATGTTGTTAAGAACTGGGGAGTTCCTCTCAGCATAATTTCCGACAGGGATCCGCGCTTCACTTCCAAGTTTTGGTCTGAATTGTTTAAGCTTGTGGGGACAAGACTTTTGATGAGTTCAGGTTACCATCCTCAGACAGATGGGCAAACAGAACGCATCAATGCCATACTAGAAGACTACTTGAGACACTTTGTCTCCTCGGACCAAAACAACTGGCCTAAGCTGTTGGATGTAGCACAATTCAGCTATAACTTGCAAAAGAGCGGATCTTCTAAATACTCACCTTTCAAGTTGGCGACAGGACAGCTGCCACTCACTCTGCATACTGTCATGCGCAGCTATCAGGGGCAGGATGCCGATGTCACCGAGTTGCTTCAAAATTGGAATGAACGCGTAGACTTGGCAAGGTATCACCTCACAGAGGCATCGGACCGCATGAAAAAGTTTGCAGATGAGAAACGCAAAAAACTCGAGTTCAATGTTGGAGACAAGGTCTTGTTACGAATGGATCCGATTCAGTTCAAAGCACCAAGAGGGCTGAGCACTTCACTGGTAAGAAGATGGGATGGTCCCTTTGAAGTAGTAAAACGAATCGGTCCAATCGCATACAAGTTGAACCTACCTTTGCATTTGCGAGTGCGCCCAGTGTTTCATGTTTCGCAGCTTCGACCACATCAGCCTGATGTCGAAGACTTGGTGAGAAATATTCCAGACCGCGGACCAGCAAATGTAATGGATAATCCAAACAGGAGAGTTGGGCAAGTACTCGCAATGCGCATAAAAGGAGCCGGAAGGAGGCACTTTCGGGAGTTCTTGATCTTTTGGGACGGAGCTACTTGAGAGACGACGACTTGGGAACGCGGCGAATCTCTTTGGCGAGATGAAGAGAAAATCATGGAGTTCCTGGAAGGGAACCCGCCTCAACAAAACTAAGTACATAGAAACACCACCTCTCATGCTTCTTTAGGTCCCAAGGAGCATTGGCATCGAGGGCGTCGCCACTAGACTAGTAGGGGAGGATGTTAGGGCCCTGGACTTCGAGCTCTTTTGGGCGAGCTCTTCGTGATTGGATATCGCGACTTTCTTATAACCGAACTGCATTGGGGAGGCTTCCCAATGTTATTTTGTACATAGGCCGACTTCAAGATCTAACTTAGCCGTTTGGGGCTGAGATCATTGCATTTGTATATCCGAGGCATCACAAGGCCGACTTGCATAAGCGGAATCACTAACGGCTATTTGCATTAATTATGCAACGCCTATTAAATGAGGATGTGTTATCTGTGCGCCGACTTGTGCTGCGCTCGAGGCACATTGCCGTGGATTGCAGATAGGGGGCTTGGAGTAATTTTCTCCACCGTCCGATTAAAGATCTTGCGCGCCGACTATGTTCATTCTCCAAGGAGGAGATGCCTTTATAAGGAAGGCGACCTTGAGGCATTTGCATCATCAAGCAGGAATCAATTCAAGCGGAGTCATTTGGAGGAAGGCGATCTGGAGCAGCAGCGAGGAGCAACGAGGAGTTCCAACATTGTTTTTCCTAGTGACAGAGCTTGAAGTTCGGTTTCATACCTTTGTAATAAATTTGTGCTAATTTTGTGTTAGCTACGGATACGGCGGTGACTTGTATTTTCTCAATACCTGCACGCTTGGCTTTATGCATTGTAATATCGGATTGCAACAGTGATAAAGGATTCGTGTTCACCCCACAATATTGTGTCTTGTGTTTCTATGCTTTTGCCCCGAGCTCTTTGTGCATTCTGTGGCATCTTATTTAAGTCATCTGCACTGCTTTGTTCCAAAAGCGATCTTATTCGGTAAAGGCGTAGTCTGGGATCGAGCTCC
>MU225843.1:906056-932361 GCA_018584345.1 Thuja plicata
AGAGAGAGAGAAGACGAAGAGACAAAGAAGGATGAAGTGAACAATTAGACTTCACATCTAACATTTGATGTAATAAATCAAGCTCAAATTAACAAGATGAGAGGAAAAAGTAAACATGGCTGTATCCTGCAGAAAAAATAGATGAATTCAAGACTTTGAAAGATCAAATGAGTGGAAGAGAGCCTATGTGGCTAGAAATTTCAACTTGTAAAAGTTGAAGCAAACTAAAAAGTGAAAAACTGATAAACATATCTACAGAAGGGGATATGCAGTGATGGGTTGGTTTAACAAATCAACCTCAAACTCTCAAGATGAAAGGCGATAAGACAGACACTCGAAATGCATTTCTTAATAGTTAATGTGAGTCAGCCTTACACATTATATATGCAATAAGAAGAGAAAAGTCACTACTTGCAAATTAAAACTGTTATTCTAGAGCATAAGGTAATATGATGTAGGTCATTTGTATGAAAGGATGATGCACATACGGTTTGATACATGTAGCTGTCCAGCTCGTCGACGCAATCCTCCGAGGGAAACAAGTTTGCAAGTGCTACTATCTGACCATCACCACCCAGATTAACTCAACAACAGTATGTTTAATGGTAGTAGTGATAGGAAAAGTGATAGAAGTAACACCTGGTGACCATAGTGGATGCATTTCATCATTGCATAGCAGCTATCTTTTCCTCCGCTGACAAGCGCAACCACCTTCATTCTCTCTTCTCCTCTATTTCACTCCCTTTCCCTTCCCCCGTGCATAAACCCTTGCAAAATCATATGCCTCAATTTATTCAGACACCGCAAATGAATTGACTCCGTATGGGGTTCTTTACAATAAACAATTCCTACCTAGCGCCGAAGAAAGTATTTATTTCAAGCATACTTGTTTAGTTTTGGAATTCTTTATTTTGATCATTTCTATTTTTAAAAATCATTTATTTGTTTTTAATTTTTTTATATTTCAACTCTAAATTATTATTTAAAAAATAATGGAAAATAAAAAGTTATAAAATTAAATATTTGATATTTATTAATAATAAAAATTAAATATTTGTAAGGAATGTGCTTGATAGAGCATATTACCTGTAAAATGTCTACCAAAGTTGGGGGGACTTCGATTATGATGTCACCATAGGGCAGATGCTGCAGCAGATCAAAGACCATAAAAGGCTAACAGAAAACCAGAAAGATAAAGGAACCATGACAACACAAGCAAACACCTCAGGTGCAGACACTATGGTTGATAAACAAGAAGTAGGGAACAATGATTTGACATGCTCGAGCCAAGTACCTCAGGATCAACATCACTTGGTACTCCCCTAATGCGGGATCTTAGGATCGGATCACAATGTTAAATCCTTACAATGATATTTTTCAGGACAACTTGAAGCTCAAATGGGCAAATCATCAACTGCCATGGAGAGCATGGTTTCCTAGATAGAAGTTTTCTAACAGTGGTCTGAAATTTAATTTTTGTAAACAGTATGGTTCATTTTTTGGATACATGGTACCTCAACTCCCTCTATAGGAAAGAGAAGATGTAATATTTTATAATTTTGTAATCTGGTTCTTGATACAGTTGTAAACTCTCGATGATTTCCCTATATAATAGAAAAAAATATTTGTTAATAAATTTTAAATATGAAATAGTAGATTTTTTATTCTTTATTTAATTTTCAAATAATATAATATTTATGCATCTATCTAAAAAGTTATAGTTTAGTTTTAAATTTTATGAAAATATTTTAGTTTGTTTATTTGAAATAAAAATGATTTATAATTGAAAAAATAATGTACACATCATGGATTAAATATATAGATTTTATATAATTCATCAAATAAAAATATATAAAATTTGAAACAACACTCTAAATTTTTAGATAGTTGTATTAAAACTATATTATTTGAAAATTAAATGAACAATAAAAAATCTACTAGTTCATATTTAAAACTTAATAACAAATATATATTTTTTATTATTATTTATAAATATTAAAAAAAAAATTATACTTTTATTTTATATTTTTTTTGAATAATAATTTAGAATTCAAAACAATGATTTTTAAAATTAGAATTTATTAAAATAAAGAATTCCAAAACTAAATAAATATACTTAAAATAAATAGTTTCTTTGGCTCTAGGTAGCAATTATTTATTGTAAAGAACCTCATACAGAGTCAATTCATTAATTTGCAATTAGCTTGCGGTATAAAAATAAGTATCATTGAAACTTCATATAGGATTGCTCTAGTGATCAAAATAATAGTTAAATAAAAATTATTTCTTGCACCAAAAAAAAATCATCATTTCTCTTATATGATGGAAAATAAATAGTGTTTTTTATCATATAAGAAAAGAAAGGGCCCTTTTCCCAAAAGTCACAATATTAAAAATAGCTAAAGATTAAACTCAAAAAGTCGCACGTGTCTAAGCCAAGATCAAAACTGTCACACAAGCTACAAATAGCAACTAATAGTAAAATTAGATGAGGCACACAAGCTAGAGAGAACTACTAAAACTAGAAATATTAGAGTAGGCACGTGGGCTAAATACTGACAAAATAATAGGCATGTAGGCCTCAGAAAACCACTTGACCAAAAAATAGACAACAAGGAAATAGAAAAAAAATAACAACAGACTTTTCCATCTAAAGGAGCCTTTAATAAGGTTTTGATTCCTTAGTCCCATTATCTCTTATTTTATTTATATTTATGTTTCTTTATCTTAGATTTCCCTAAAAAAAATTCATTACATCTTTATGCATGATTTCGTTAGTCACAAAAATAATGCTACTTAGGGCCTACTCCATTCTATTGAATTTTTTAGCACAATCAAAATAATTAATCTTAGACTCCGAGGTTGAAATATGAACATGGAGATCAACAACCTAAATCCTAAGATCATTGATTTCCTGAGTACCAACATCAAGGTTAGTATCTCGGACCTCCTTTACAAACTCAAATTGAGTCTTGGCATCCATCATATCCTCATCCCTCTTGTGATCTTCATCCTCCTCCCCCATATCAACCTTAGCCTCATCATAAACATTATCCTCCTCATCTTCATCATCTTCATCATCTTCAATATTACCTCTAAAATAATCCTCATGAATGTCGTTTTTGTCTTCCTCCTCCTCCTCTTCATGGGCACTTTCCTCAAGACTCTCCTTAGTTGTATAGGGACTAAACTCATTAGTAAAATCCTCATCATCATCCTCAACATAATTTCACTTTATTTAGGATCAGAATTATTCCCCTTGGAAGCAACCTTAGTGAGTCTCGTTAATCTTCTACATCTTGATTGTAAATAAATATGTTCCTCCTTATTCTTCACCTCCACATCATCAATGATATCTATTGTGCCCTTCACAAACACAAGTTCAATTTAGATTTAGTTTCCTCTTTTTTGTGGAAACGCCGGCTAGTTATGGGAAGAGACAGTTTTCCTTTTATTCAAGGGTTATTTTCAATAATTTCTCCAACAAGGATGGAGTAGACGGCACATACCTCCAATCTAGAAAGTGTCTTTCTTTTTTTTAGGTTTTTTTCCTTGAAAAATTTCAAGTTAGTCATTATTAAGGTTTTGAGTAGTCTTGGTAAACAAATTTGTCACTTTAACATTTGAAGTTACTTGTTCAATGGTGGAGTGATAAATCGCCTACAATAGTTAGAGAGACCATTTCTCGAATATGGCCTTCCTCTACCTTTGAGAGGGGTAGCTCCCTTGTATGATATAATTGCTTTTGGATTTTGAAATAAACTTACAAGGAAAAAGAAAGAAACTTCACAAAGTGAGATTCTTGATAACATAATTACAAAAGCTATCAATTCTTTATTGAAACTATACTAGTCTATTGGCTTCATCGTTGGAGATTGGAAACTACGCATAAGTATACCCCACAATGAAAATATGACTTATAAACAACATGCACACTTCACAGATACCAAATGTAGTGCCTCTCCCATTTGCTTTATGCATAACATATGTATGGATGTAGCTTCAACTTTATACTATTGTGGTGTCTTTGTGTAATTGGATGAGATCTCTTTGTGATGCCTTTTTTTGGCTTTGGATGCTTTATTGTTGCCTTATGTTATTGGTTGATATCACTATATGCTTGGATGGATATATGCTTGTATTATATGATCATGTTGGACCTGTAAGAGGTTGGTACCTTCGGGGTGATATGATTTATTTTATTGCATTGGCAAGTTGCCTATGTCCTTATGCCTAGTTATGATAATCATTGCACGTTATAACTCACTGTATACCTAATTTTGGATGCCAAACTTTCTAATTTATGTGGACTTACTGTTCTCTTGTGGGTCATAATCCAAGGTTGACTCTTTTATGATGTTCTATGATTATTCACATGTTATGATTTTATATTGGCATTATGAGATGCACCTAATTATTGTACATTCTTATGTTCATTTATGATGTCACTTTTGTTGCTATGATGGTACCTAGTTTATTTTATATCTGAGTATATATTGATTATCATGGTGTTATTATTGATTCCCTATGATATTGTGCCTTATCATGTTGATGGATATCTTATTTGTGGTTTTCACATATATATGATTAAATATTGTAAAATGATTATTTAATGGTTTAATTTAAAAGAGATGTTTATTTATGTTTTACATTGAGGATTAAATATAGAATGACCAGTGTTGTAACATTCTAATACATACACTAAGACGAAGAAAATGAAGATAACTCTTTGGAGAACATGGCTAAGACGGTTCTTGAAGAACCTGAGGAAAGAGAAATTGAAAAGGAAAATACTGAAAATGAAGAGGAGAATATTACTACTGATAATTTGGAAGAATCAAAAAAGACCAAGATGATAAAAAATTTGTCGGCCTCAGCAAGGAAGACCAGAATGAGCACATTGACTGTGATATCAATTCTACTCCTTCTGAGAGCCCTAAGGAAAACGTTGATGAGAAGGAAAACAAACATCAAAATCAGAGAAGTTTGGAAGAAGACCTTTGGGATCAGGACTTTAAGGTCAAAAGAGAAGTCAATATTTCCTCTCTTTAAGCTGCCAGAAATAAAGCAATGTATGGTTACAATATTGACAAATGGGTGCAGGATGACATTCAGGAACTGCAAGCTAAATGCAAAAACCTTGAAGAAAGAAACACTTTTCTAGAGGAGATTACCAACAAAATGTGGAATGATGCTAAAATGTATCAGCAAGGTAATGAGGTTTTTGAAAAGGTAACTGGTAACACTACTACTCTAGATGATAAGATAAGCAAAATGATTGATAATGAGATTAACCCGATAAGAGAAAATCAACAACAACAACAACAACATTATGCTGAGGAAGCTGACTACCCTCATCAAATCGGGTATGAAATCCTCTGTCGATAACTTGAAAGCTTTGCACACCCTACTGGAAGGGAACAGTAATGACAAAGCTAATATGGAGGAAGAGGGGAAATAGGAACTCCAAATTCCACGCCCAGGCTCCAGAACGAGATCCAGTACTAGAAAGAAGACAACGACCCAAGTCAAAGATATCACTAATCTTTGGGATTCTATCTAGAATATGGAAAATTAGATGGTGGAAATCCAGAATATGGAAAACCAGATGGTAGAATCTGAGAAGTGTTTTAAGGTGCTGGACTGAATCGGGTGCTGGAAGGTTTTTTGGTTCTATCTTGCTAGAATTTTTTTTGGTATCAGCTTTTGTTTTTTTTGGTTGAAACTATTATTGTGTATCTGGGGTTTTATCCCTTTTTGGTATTATGTCTTTGTCTGTGTTAGATAGTTGTTGTTTAGGGTTTATCATGCTTATCTTATCTATGCTTTTTTAAAGGGTTGTGGGGTCCCTTCAAAACTTGCAATTACCGTAATAAAAAACATTCTAATACATATGAATGATTATGCCACTAGAGAATCTTCTTTCATTATGTGCACTTTGATTATTATATGCATGTGCTTCGACTATATATATTGTGTGCAGTTGCACTTGATGTGTGCATGTTTTAGTGAACAAGTACTAGACATCGTCTCTGCCTGAGCCACAAGTTTTAGCATGTCTTTATCTCCGATAGTGGCATAGGAGATAATCACATTGGTCATTTGTGACTTAGCTAATATCATCCTTGTATGGACGGTGTATCCATAATTCTATACCTCTGTTAGCATGTGGATAAAATATGAACTTCATTTGCATTATTGTGATTATAACGGTGATAGTTTGTGCATTATAGTTTTTTGCAGTTGTCGCAACAAGTTACGAATTAATGTTGGTTTTTAATCCTTTTTGTTATTTTATTATTTTTTGGCAAGTGTGCTGAAGGACATTCTTATTTATGGAATCAAGCTTAATCAATCCATCTAGGGATTTGATTTAATTTAATTGTTTTTATTTTATTGCTTAAGTGGCTTTTTAGTGTGTTTTTCTATTTTGGCCAAAAGTGAATTTTATAATGAGGAATTAGACTTTATTTGTCACTTATGCATTTTGAAGAGAAAAAATTGCTCCAACCCTCTTGTTGATAAATTCATGTTTTTCTCATTGGGACTGAATGGGGCATGAAAATTTTGTGGGTAGCAGCTCGTTGGATTCGTGTCGCGATTGCTCCCCTTTGTATGGAAGATTTTCCAATCTCACAAAGTATTTTATTTCTTCTCTTTATTTCAGAGCTTTCACCATGTGGTGAGGTAAGGTTTCCTAGAACTTTGTTTGAACTTTATTTCTTGCTTTGAAGTAAATTTCTTTTAGTTCATGAGATGAGAATTAATATTCCCTCATGTTTTCATTTTGTTCTATTACCATATTGGACCTGTACAAATTTAATTCAAAAATAAATGTCTTATGTAAGGTTATGCTATCAGGATTTTTAGAAATCATTGGAAGGTGAATTTTATTGCATTTTTCCATTGTTGGGCAATTTAGTATCCAAAGGGTATTCTTGGATTTTTGAATTTTGAATTTTGAAGCTTTTTTGTGGCTTCAATGACAGTTTTGGCCATAGACCTAGGTATGGTCCTATTTGGGAGTTTGTGAAAGTCAGAATATCATCATTCTAACAATTGATTCTTTTTGGAATAATGACTAGTGTATAGAATTTTAATCCTGAGAGAATTTGTGATTGTTTCCTTGGTTATTGAGCCACACGAGCGTGCACCTAGACTTAACATTTCAACTTTGTGTTTTGGCTCGTCCCTTGCTTTGATGAGCTTGCAATATTGATTTTATTGGATCATTGGGATGTTGTGTATGTGAGAGCCAAAGAATTCTCCTAGAATCATGAGATTCCACTTTTGATTTTTGGATGTTTTGATGTGTGCCTTGTTTTGCGTGATCTCCAAATTCATCTATCATCATGTTTGGCATGTTTTAAATGATTGACTTAGTAGTATCCCATGATTTTGATAGGATCGTGTGATTATAATTAATAGAGGACATTCTGAGCAATAGTTATCACTATTCGAACTCACCCTTTTGTTACAAATTTGATGATTTTCACACTTTGTTAATAATTGCCAAAATTTGGGGTTTGTGTGTATTTGGGGCCTTGTGAGCCATCCTCATGGTCTAGAAAGATGTTTGATGGATTTCATTGGAATTCATGCTTTTGGAAAAGTGGCCAATCAAGAAACTTGATATGTTTACCTTTCATGTGTGATCACTTAGTTTTATGCCTTGAGTATTTTGGGGGTTGAGTTATCCTCATGTTATTGCCTTGGATTCTTGGCTTTTATTGATGCTTGATTTGAGATCGCATATTGATTTATTGATTTTGGTTGGAGACTGCACTATGGGAACAATTGAGTTGTGCTTTTTTGGGATCTTTGAGAGACTTGTGCTCTTGGTTTGAGACCAATCAAGCTTGCCTTGCTTCATTTTGGTTATGAATTTGAGTCTTTACTTACATTGTACTTGTATTACAATTGTGGTTTAGTGCCTCATTGTTCAAACAAGATGACCTTAGGTGTTTGGGTAGGAGTGGAGTGGCTCTCCAAGGTGGGATGGGACACAGGGGTTTCTAGGGCAACCCATGGAAAGTCTTATGCAAGTGAAAACTAAACAAATAAATTGGGTAAAACACATGAAAAAGAATTAATATGACTACCTGGTCATCCAAGGATGTTGATCAAAGGTAATTCAATATCTAGTCAACAGAAGATGTTGATCAAAGGCTCAATGCTACATGGGCCACCACATACCATGACACTTCATTCTTGACTCCATGCATGAAAGCATTGTTAGTAATGAGTACTAACCCTATGTGCTTATAATCTGATATATGCATCTATGTGATTGCATTGGGATTGTTATGTTAGATCGCTTGATTATTACACTTATATGGCATGTGTGAGAGCCTACTTCTTATATGTGCATTATTTGTGCTTGGGCCATGTGACTATCATCACAAGCATGATGGGCTAGTTCTTAGGATACCACGTGGTTGGGTGGTGTTGCGCATTACTATTGGGGCCCAATGTACATGCAGTGGACTACTTCTAGTGGTGTAGTGTTGAGCATGACGTGCTCTTCTCTATCCCTTGTACTTATATTCAATGATTTCACATTATGATGCTATGATCAGTAGATTAGTTTCATTTATGTTGATTTTGTTCACATCAAGTGAGTTTGACCTTCATTTTTTGTATCTTGTACTCCCTGGTGTGGAGATCTACTTTATTAGGCCGAAATTAGTTTCAACACTTGTATTTTTACCAAATTAACCTTTCTAGGTAGAACTATGCATACACCTACTTCCCCTACTCATATGTTTATAGGTTCTACACATTTATGCTACTCCTATGCATTCATTCTTTTCTATTGTACATATGTACTTGTAAACTACACATTCATCTTTGTGGTTCTGTGTATTCGTGATAATTTGTACTTCCCGTGGGTCTATGCAAATCTGGACCTTAGGTTTGGTTTCCTTGCATTCTTGGGATTATTTTCATGTATTCATATCTTGTTTTCCATTTTGGTTTGCTCTAGTTTAACTCATATTTTATTTGGTGTTCAAAATGAAGCTTGTTTTTTTTATGTTGAGGATGGATCTAGTCTCCTTAATTGACAACCATAATGATGATCTAATTAGATCCCCTATGGCTCATTAGATGTTGTCCAAGCTCTAGTGAGACATTGTGGGAAACATGTGTATCCATTTCCATGGAGTATTTTTGGGTTGTCATGGGACCCTTGGAAGTGTTTAAGACTTATGCTTGTGCATGATTGTTCACTAATCATTGTTGAGCTCTCTATTTCTTATGCAATGTATGCTATGTTATGCACTCTTGGAGTTAATGATTATGTTACAAGAAAACATTTATCAATGCATACTTTACCATATTGTTTCGAGAGTTCCTTGGCAGGTCATTACACCAAAGAAGAGTATATTGCAACTAAACACATTCACTTATGATACTTGTCTTTATGAAATAGAGTGAAACCATGAAAATGATTATGTTCTCATACAATGAACCCAAAATATTACATATGAATGCTTTACAAAATCAGAAACATCTCCAAAAATTTCATGCATTCATTTAATGAAGTTATACAACCCCAAAACAATGCTACCCCAAAATCATAAAGAGTCAAAAGTCCTCAAAATATCCTTCTAATCTCCTTACATAGGCATTTCTCCATGTAACTGCCTAATTTGTCAAGTTAATAACTAATTAATTTTTGTGTGTTTTGAGTATGGTTATGAACATAACAATTTTCACACAAAAAGAGTTAACTATCTAACTTTGAATTAAACAACCAAAACAACTAATTAGAAGCAAAAATAAGGAGACAAGCATTTGAGCCTAAACTAAAGAGAAAATACAATGAGAAGAACATATGCTTTTTACATAGCATTGCAATGGTAATCTCCTGAAAATTAATTCAAGCAATAGTTTATTCCTGCGAACATGAGTTCTTAATTCTTAAAGTTATGTATGAATTAACAATGTCCACCATAGACTCGTAACCAGGGATGAAGACGTTGTCCATTTTCAATTTTGAAGTGATTTTTTTGTCCTGTACCTCCATCAAATCTTGATGATAAATTGGTATGTCGCAAGCATCCAAGGCATCTGAAATAATGCTTAGTCTTTTCATCACATCTGTATCGGACACTCTATTTTCTATCTCTATGTTGATTTTATCTGTGAATATGTTTAAGAGAGCTAGGCAATCAATCTATTGAAAATCTTTTACTGCTGGTGCATTTGTAATAATTGTATTGAGATCCTCTAAAATTTTCATTTTTATTTGCTCACAAATTGTCAATAACTTCTTGCCTTCAACATATGCTACAATAATTTGTTTACTCGTATTTTTTTGCAGTTTAATATGTTCATGGTTGCAAGATTTATCATTTTTTTGATTAGCAGGTGGGATGCTACATATGCTACTTACCTCATGATTCATTCTTCTTTTGCTTCAGGACGTGGATATCTTTCTCTCCTTAATTTTGTTGATCTAATTGCCTTATGGAAAGCTGTAAAACATGTATTGATGTAAATGATGTACTATCTTAGTAGGGGTTCAAGAGAAAAATTCCTCTAATTTTGGGTGAATTTTGATTGTAACTAGCTTTGGCTAGTTGTGGGGCTTCTTTAGGTCTTTGATACACATACTTGGATCCTATCTTTTTGAGCAATGACTGAAGTTTTTCTTTACGGTTCTTTTCTCTAGAGCTCTTCTTGAACCAGTATAAAAAATAAAAAAAATATTAATATAATATATACATGAAGTGGCAATGCCACCTTTTTGAAAAAAACTTCTTGCCTTCAACCAAGCTTTGACCGATATTCGCCAGCTTCCAATTTATACTTTTGCACCACACATTTGTTTGATTATCTTCTACATTGGTGAATACCTTTTCAACAATTCGTGTATTGGGATCAATTTTAGACATCTCCTGAAGCTCACCTGGTATGCTCTGCCAAGCTAGTTCTTGTTCTTTGGTCATTTTCAGCTCCTTAGCTATTTCCTACTCTTGTAAATCAACTTTCTCATAGATATCTTTTGCTTTGACTACAAAATCCAAAGCTTAATTCTCCATTTGACTAATCTATTCTTCAATCATTTTACTATAAGATTGGTATTTGTGTATGTCCTTAACAACTTTCTTTTCAATTATGTCTTCAAAACCTGTGAGAGCTAATGCAGAAGTTGTTGCTTAAGGTATATTAGAAAGATTAGCAAAGGAATTGGTATAAGACACTAAGGCTTGAACTTGATTTTTGAGTTGATCTTTTTATTTTTTCTCATTCCTGGCTCTTTGTACTAGTTGGGCTACATATATCTCAAAATTGTGAACATCTCCCTCAATTGATGGCAAGCCAAGATCTACTTTGCTAATGCTAAAGTTGCCTTCATTGGCTTCCTTAATATTCTTTTGATAGGGGTAAAATATTCATAAACCTGCAACAAACAAGTTATATCCAACCATAAAGATCTAGATTTCTACAAACAATACTACTAACATTAATTAATTTTTAGAAGAATAATTATGAATCTCTAAAGAATATTAATTAGAAACTAAATAATCAAATGATTAATTAAAATTATTCAATTATAGAACTGGAGGGAAATGATGAATTCAAAATTTGAATAAGGAGGAATGACACAAATTAATTAAATAATAAATATTATTTAATCGATTAAGACAAAGATTAGTAAAATTGTTGCACTCAAGCAACTAGTCAATTTTTAGTGTTTACAATTCCTTTCTATAGTAGGTCTAGCCACTTCAATATAGAGATTCACATAAGATGAATCTGTTAGACTAATAAGATATTTCACTTATTAATTAAATCATTTGATTTAATTATTAAGTCACTTCTTATCTCTAGTTTACTTAAGCTAAACTTTAGGCATATAATAATTAATTCTTTTACTAATTATTATCTTGCAACCTAGGTTTCTCCCATTTAGAGTTTTGATCACCTTTATAAGGTTTTGATCTCATTGTATTTTATTATTCCCGCTCTAAATGAATATTTCATCTTTTAGATCATTCTTTTTTGTGTCTCCATTCTTTTCTTTTGTGACACGTTTTTGCTAGAGTGGATCATGGTGATAGAATTCCATGAATTCTAATATGGTATCAGAGCCTTGTTGTTGCAGCTCATCCTTAAGTTTTTGAAGAATTTTTGGAGCTCTGAGGTTTCAATTTTATAAAAAAAATTTGTGTGGATCTGGGGGGAACTATTTTTTGGAGCACTTTGAGCACAAACCGACCTCATGGTTGCGTCTAAAAGGCCTAGAAACCCCTATTTCCATATAAGGCATGTCCAATTTGGACATAATTGCATTCTAAGGCAAAAATTATTATCTTGCTCACTCTGCCAATTTTGGCCAAAATTTTGGTAGTCCCTCCATATTTAGCAGAATCTCCAGTTTAGTGGAGCTTTGCCAAATTTAGTTGAGATAACTTGGAGTTCTTCTTGTTTTAGAGCCCTCTTCGGGTTTTTGCTCATATCTTGAGCAAAAAGAGGCATTTTTGGGCAAACAAGATATCACTGGAAAGCTGGTTCCAAGCCCGATCACGTTTTGGAGGTTTGGTTTCCTGATTTTGTCATTTTGTGGGGTTTTTTCTAGTCAAAGTCAGGGTTCTTTTTTGCACTTTGGGAGCTATATCTTACTCATCTGGGCTCCGTTTTCTGACTTTCACATATTGTTGGAAAGCTAGTTTTGTGCTCTTTCTTCTTGTATGGGTCTCATCTCTAGAATATGCTCCAGGTACTTTTTATTCAATTTTTTAGTTTTTTGCAATCTGGTGAATATCTTGGATGTTTTAGGTCCTGGGATTATTTTCCTTGCATGGGATGACTCCTTTTTAGCTGTTACTTATGTTCCTACAACTTTCTTTCATTCCCAAGCATTGTAGATATCTTTTTCTATAGATTTTTTTTTTGTAAACGCACTGAGATAAAGTGTCATATGTTGCATGCTTGAGATCTTGCACATATTGTGTCTGTTTGTACTCACACTACATTATAAAGTGTCATGGGAGGTTTGATCTACCTTTGTCAAGTGAGTGTTTCTTCCATGATATTAGCCTCATGATGTGTGTCAAGAGAGTGATCCTTCCATGACACCATCCTTTATATGTGTGTGTAATTTCTTCTGCACTTTCCATGTTCCTGGTTCTTTGACATGCGGTTGTTCTTGGCAGTTTGTTTCTAATGATTCCTTGGTTCGATAGAGTGGGATATGTGTTCAATATTTTTTCCTACATACTAGGCGAATGAAGTGGTTGGGTACCTATGCATTTTTGTGAGATGGATCATTTATTATATGGACACTCTTTCATTCCTATTTTTGAGGCATCCTTCCATCTTTTGATTAGCTTAAGACTTTGGTATTTTTTTTTCCATCTATATCTTTGAGTTTCAATGTTTGCCTTTGTTTTCCATCCTAATTTGAGTAGTGTCATTTGAGGGCACTCATGCAGATTGCAGTCTTCTTTACCTGATCATGTTCTATTACAATGGAGGTTCCAGCAGCTATTCTTCAGTAGTGTTTGCAGCTTCATGATTTAGCGGTGTTCTTCATGTTCATCCTTTGTTCCTATTTTCTAGGAAATTCTCTAGTTTGGAGGATTCTTCATTCCTTCACTAGGCTTCATCTCTTTTTGGAGAGGGGTTTTTCCCACTGGGTTTTCTCGTTTTCTCCTCTTTATAGATATTTTATGTACTTGGGTACCTGATCAGGCCTTATTGTTGGGACCCATTTCCTACTTTCAGAAGTTGTTTCTAGGTTTTTAGCTTCTCCCTAAGTTTATCTTAAGGGGGGGATGTTAGAGTAATAAGATATTTCACTTATTAATTAAATCATTTGATTTAATTATTAAGTCACTTATTATCTCTAGTTTACTTAAGCTAAACTTTAGGCATATAATAATTAATTCTTTTATTAATTATTATCATGCAACCTAGGTTTCTCCTTTTTAGGGTTTTGATTACCTTTATAAGGTTTTGATCTCATTGTATTTTATTATCCCCTCTCTAAATGAATATTTCATCTTTCAGGTCATTCTTTGTTGTGTCTCCATTCTTTGCTTTTGTGACAAGTTTTTGCTACAGTGGATCTTGGTGATAGAATTAAACGAATTCTAATAAAATCGTCTACCAACCTTAACATTACCTGTTTTTCTTTGCCTTATTTGTTTTTTGGAGAATATTTGCAACTGTTTCTAAACCAGGAGTTACCACTTATATTACCATTTTATTCTTTTATAAGCTCTCATGTAGCCATTATGAGGAAGAAGTTTGAAAAGGTTCTCAAATGTCAATTAATGATGGGTTTGAGGATATTTATAGGTTGGGAATTGGTGGTATTTAGTCTTCATCTTGAGTAATATCTATCATTTTTATCTCTGTTTGAGTGGGGTTATTATGCGGAAGATATGCCATGATGAGAAAAGGTGAAGTACCAGGAATTTGTTGCTCATTATTACCAGGAGGTTCCTGAAGGGTTGCACTTTTGTTCTCTTCTTCATCTTCCTGTCTCATGTTTACCACTCTCCCTTTTATTTTGGACCTTTTTTTCTAATTTTATTGTCACCTTCGCATGCCTTAGTGAGATTGTTTGTTCTATCTGGGTCTTCACCATCTCCATTGTTTTGAGAAGAAATATTTTGTGAAACTTTACTCGAGGTGGATCTCTACAGATCAAAAAGAGAAGAAGTAGAAGATACATGGATATTATTTTTCTTCCTTGAAGCGCCTTCTTTACTTGAAGACAGAGTGGTTGTAGCTTCAAGTTCTTTAGTTTTGACCTGCTCCTTTGTTCTTTTGATAACTAAAATCGTACTATCATCTAAGTTCTTTAATTCTTGAATTTACCAATATATAGGTGGCAGTTGAAGCAACTGTAACTTTTCATAGTAGATAGGATCAATCAAAGTCAATTACAAGACTAAAAAGTGAAGATAATATTAGAATTGTAAAAAATTTGAAAACATATTTTTACTATAGTTTACAAATTATCAACAAAAGTAAATTAGTGAAAATTTAATAGTCTTGAAAAATCTCTTAAAAAATCAAAATAGCAGAATATTGAATTTATTTTTTTCTAAATTTTGATAATATTATTGCTAATGACTGATTATATAAGACTACAAAACATCATCCTCTATGCTAGTTACATCCAAACCCAGCTTGAAGTCAATAATTTGTTTCAATATAAGCCTCATCCAGTCCCTTCTTCGAACCTTAAAATTATCTTTTCAATCATCCTAGAATTCTTTGATATTTGGAAAGTGGTTAAAACCTGATCCAGGTCCCAAATCTCTTATAGCATACCCTTTATTGTGTCAAAGGGGAATCTCATAATGTAGGGATATAGAGTAATTTTAACAATTGATCTCTCAATGTTCTTAGCATCAGAACTAGACTCGCAACTTTAGTCATTAATGCCTAATAGTAATTTAATACTAGCAACTCATTTGTTCTTGCAAATTCTGTTAATTTTATTGACTTTCCTACAAATATCAATCAATGCTAGTTTGTTGTCCACGAACCTAGGTACCATGAAAGGGTGTCTATCATAACTTACCAACCTAAAATAAGTAAATTTTGGGAATTGTATGAAATAACTCTCATATTGTTGAATCATTGTTGCCAACTCTAGTGATATTCTGAGCCCAATATTTTCCTAGATTTCCCCTCATTTTGTGTGGATCATGCATTTGCACCCTTACTCTCTTGGTTGTGCAAATCAGATTCACCTTGTTGTGAGTTTGGCATTCCAATGTATGAAGAACTTGGTGGTCTACCATTGATCACCATTTGCTCCATTACAGTTTCAAGTTCCATTAGTTGACTATGTAGGTTGTCACTTATAATATTTGCCCAATCAATGAGCTAAATGCCTTCATAGATGATATTGATGAAAAAGAACATCCAATCTTCAAATTCATGGGAATCTTTACTTCCCACTACCCTACTGAGAAAAATAACCTTGTTAGCAATATCCTCCATCGACAAAGACATGTGGATGACTTTTAAGAATTGTGATTTCCTTTCATGGGTACTAGGAGCTAGTTTTTAGCCACATTGTTAAGGCATTAGTCCCTATTATTAGCAAAATATTCTTCTACATATTCTTTGTTGACATGTGTGTACTAGTCTTTGATCGACAATCAAAACACAATATAATAGACACTGGATCCTTCCTTGCTACCACTTCACCATCTACTACCATAACCTCTTGTGTATCTAGATTATATGACATCATGCATTCTAACACAAGTTCCAGACAATGAACTGACACCAGGTGACCTCCTGCATGTTCTAAGCCAATGTTTAATTTTTTTGATGCTATAGGAGTTCTTTCTTTGGTTTCCATTGACTTCCAAAAGTCATGTATGATAATGTTCCCCAATATTTTATCTATTATCTCAACAAGCGTGTATTTTAAAATGGGAGCATAATTATGTCCATGATATTTGTACTTGATTATATCAAGAATTGGATAAAAAATTATTTCAAAATGAAAAATAACCATTTATAGTCCCACATGTCACTTTTCACAAGATTCACAATCTACTCTCCTCTTTAAATATCTTTACTAGGATTCCAATTCAGGTATCTTTGCAATATCATGGTAGTGTCATCTCCATGTGTTTATCCTATTTTTCACTACCTTGAACCTTTAATTATTGATCTCCGCTTGTTTTGTTGTTATAAAGTTTTGATAGATTTGGTTTTTGCTTCATAGATATTTCTATTCAAACCTTTGAGTTATATGTCCTTCCTATGTTGTCCACATTTTGTGATCATTTCATTTCATTCTTTGAAATGACATCTCTTTTTGTACATTTTGTCAAATATTTCAACTGCACTATATATGATAAAAAAAATTGAATGCCTTGTTCCATCTCATCTATCTGATAACGATGGTAACAATGCTATATTCTCTTGATGGAAAAATTGTTGACAAGGTTTTGGGGTAGTCAATTTTATAGTCATAATTAACTTATTTAGTTTTTGTAACATATCTATTTAGCGTACTTTCTCAATCATGGTGGACTGTGAGATGATGTCCCTTTGTGAAATTATATCTAGGAGTTCAACTTCATTTTCTGTGATTATGCCTTTAGCATGCCTGTTGAGCAAGGTAGTAGAAATGACTTTTTACCAAAATATATTTTCACTATAATTTGATGAAGATCCATAAAAACATTCAGATCTTCCATGAGTAGCAAGGAGGGTATAAAAGATTGGGGAATTACACATGTTCAAATATTTTTAAAGCCTTTTTATCAACCATTCTTATATGCTTTCCCTTCCCTCATTTCATTTCACTCTTTGATATGAAATGTCTATGAAATATTTTCTCAAACAATTCTAATGTGTTTTCTATGAATCCACAATTTGTAGACAAGTCATTTGAGGCATTCAGTCAAATATTATAGGTTATATTTCTTTTCTAGAGATGAAGGTGAGTGACAACATTTTGTCAAATAGTTTGTTGTTGGCCATTGCATCTACTCAAAAGTTTCTAAAGTCTTTTCAATATGTATACATATAATAAAAATATCTTGTAATCACTGTATTTCATGAGATGATGTATCTTTTGATGTATTTTGTCAAACAAATCAAGGCTAGATCTGTGATTCAACATTTTGTAGACCCGTTTACTAGAGCATTTTGCCAAATAGTTCATAGCCCTTGTTTATGTTTCCATATTTTACATGCATGTCAATTTAATTATATCTGGTCACAATATATGAAATTTATCTCCATCAATATGTTGAGATGGGTGTTCATAAGTTGTTCCAAATATTTATTTTTTGCGTAACAAACTGGATGGTCATGGAATGTGGTTTTACACCTGTCCATAAGAAGCATTTCATAAAAAAGTTATCATGCTTTGTTTGTGCTTGAAGCTAGACATTCTTTATTCATTGAGACAACATATCTTAGAGGCATCTAGTCAGACGGTTCATGTGCTTTGTATATACATCCAGAAGAGCATTCAAATTAGCATGTCTGACAATGTATCTCCTATTCTTTGCATTTTTTGGATGTGCATACACATCATTATGATACAAGCCTATTTTTCATATTGTTTCATTTAGCATCAACATTAATCTCAATAAGAACTGGCTATGGACTCTCACACCACCATAACAAGGGGTATCAACTCATTTCTATATAGGCATGTATACACCTAAAAATGGTCAAAGAAAACATTAATTAAATTCAATCCATTTGGATTAATTAAAATAAAAAAATCATTTAATTATACAATTGAATTAATCATTTGATTATATTGTTCAACAATTAATAAAATCCAATCCAATAAATCATAGATGGCTAATTAATCAATTCTTTTGAATTAATTCCATCCTAAAATCTCTCACCTACACCACTACATGACAAAAATAAATCAATTAATGAGAGAAGAGGAAGAGGAGCACATTTATCACAAATACACTTTTCTATCATGACCATTCAATCTTGAGAATCAATCTTTTCCACCAACCTAATCCTGATCATACCTTGACTATGATTACTTAAACTCACCCCTTACACCTTGGGAAATCCTTTAAATAGGATGCACAAATAGAGTTAATAATCCATCATCATTCATAGAAAGTGAATTATGGTCATTTTCATCATTAGGAGCATTATTATTTTAGTAATGTTAGATTAGAAGTATTTAGAATCATAACATAATAGAGGAATTGCATCTTAATTTCATGTTCTTAATCATTTAGCATAGTATTTAATATCATTTCATCATAGATCTAGCTTGCATCTTCATTATCTCGTATTCTAGGTTGCCATTTGAGGATAATCACTTGCAGTTGAGAGCAACACTCAAATCCTTAGAATTAGAGAGCAATGAAATGCTCACAGTCTTTCATTTCTATGCTTAATCTAGTGTTATCATTTGGTATGAATTGAAATATTATACTAATTTCATTATAGGTTTGTAATTTGCAGAAATTCACACACACAAATGGAACCCACCATGGGGCCCATGCCTCACTAACAAATTACATGTATTTTCAAGCTTTTTTGTTGCAAATTTGGCACTTGTAGGTTCAGAAAAAACATAGTCATTGCCTTTGCATAGAAGTTTGTCACCTTTGCAGAGAAGTACATTTCCTTTACAGAGAAGTCCATCGCCTTTGCAAAGAATTTCATCGCCTTTGAACATAAGTTTGTCACTTACAAAAAGAGTCACTTATACCTATTCTTATGTTGCTTCTTATCTTTTTTCTGTCGCTTTTAAGCTGAATTTCATTGCTTTCTAGCTTAAGATTGTCGCATTTAATTTTGTCGCCATTAAAATAAGTTTCCTCACCTTTAAGGTAAATTTCCTCATTGTTAAGTTGAATTTCGCCACCTTTGAGCAGAATAATGTATCCTTTAAACCTGATGTAAAGGATTAAAATTTGAAAATTGATTGTAATAATTTGTGAATGGTTAAATTGAGGAAAATCAGGAAGGCTACCTACGAATTACCTAATCATTTTTAAGAAAAAGAGGCAAAGAGATTGAACAAGTATGCAAAGAAGATAAAATGGGAGAATGAGATGGAAATGCTTGGGGAAGAAGGTAAAGCTTATAGTTGATGGTTGAGTATTATTAACATATATCAAGCAGAAATGGAGTATCAATTAACTTAGATGCTTCGTCGTTCTAAATTTCCATAAAATTGTCATTTGTTTTGAATTTATTTACTTTGCATTGCTTGTGTTAGATTAACGTTCATGAAAGGGGATGCTAAGATGGAACTAAATGTGAAGGTAAATTGTTAAAATCTCAAAAAATCACTATCATCATTAAAGGTCACTAAAAACTCTAAATATTTAATGTGCATTTATTTCACTTTTGAAAATTCAATTTCAAACACATAGACTAAGTAGAAGACCTTCTTGTTTATGCATAAAGATATTAGGCCTATGCTCTCACCTTTCTTGAGGTGGTCAAAATACCAAACCTATTGTAGTTCCCTTATTTAGAAGAGGTCTAAAAATGAATTGTGTGTTCTTTGTGTTTGGAGGATAAGGATAGTAGGGATATGCTCTCACCTTTTAGGTATCAAAATACTAGACCTATCCTAACCTTTATTTAATTTCAAATAGTGAATTTTCTTTAGCCATAGTGGGCATGCCTCCCGAGAATTTACCTTACAAGGCCGATGAGAGGGATGACCCAAGTGGGATACAACTATTTAAGCTACGGTGATCCAACCCACTCAAAAATTAAATGCATTCATCCTTAATTGGGTGAGTGACGAAAAGTTTTGAAGAATAGCCCTCCTCGAGTAGTCCTTCAAGGTTGCGCAAAAATTTGTTTTTATGATGGTGGGGCTCCCATAAAGGGAGGTAAAATGCAAAGCTCTTTTGAACAAAATCTAAATTAAAACCTGGTTAATTAGTGAGCTCACATTTTTATCCATGAAAACCAAAATTGACTATAGGTAGCTTGCTTGTATTGTCTTCTATGTAAATGAATCATAGAAACAATCGAGAACATACACTTTATATGCAGATTTGAGGGTGCAAAACAATTGTTTGTGTGTTTTTTGCGTTTGATTATCTAAACAATCAGAAGGAATTATACATTTAAGATCAAAATTCAATTAGCAATTTCAAAATTTCATGAATTGAATGAAGATTATGTAGTTATTTGCTTTCTCACAATGGTTTGTCACATTTAAACAATAAGAAGTCACTTCTTCTCACTAGAACATTGCCTTTGAACAGTAAAATTTTGCCTTTGATCTTTGAAGTGTCGCCTACAAAATGTCGCCTATGAATAGAGAGTACTTGCAAAAAAAATATCCAAAATTGAAAACATTGTTGAATACCATTTTCAGAATAGGGTCCATGTCAGTGAAATCATATTTAAAATTCATCATAATTTGGATTATCAAACAAGTTGATTCATTTACATTAAGTTTCATAAACATCAACATTATGGAGTGTAGTCAAATCATCATTGACTTTGGATTTCTAGAAGTTTGTCATCAAAGGATTGCTAGTCCTTTTCCTAGAATTATAAAAATCAAAGTCATTATCCTCAGTCTTCATCATAGGGATACATCTTTCCCTATTAGACGTCAACCCAAGACACACTTTATCTTGGATAAAACATCATTGAAACTCCAACCCATCAATTTTTTGGATAACCTAACCTAGATTTTAAACCTAGTTAACTCAGACAAAAGAATCTTCCTTCAAGGGGGTATCATAAGGCTATGCATGTAAGAACATAGGCTCATAAGTACTCAATCCAAGACAATAGAAAAGTGACTCGTGAAGAAGTACCACTTCAACAAAAAAACAACCTAAATCACACTCAGATTAAACACATCAAGTGGATGAAAACTGACAAGTGGATCAAGTTCAAACCAATCAATCAAACATGGAAAATGATTGGCCCAACCTTCTCAATACCAACAATAGCCTTCACCATTAAAGTAGTGAGCTTTTTGATAGTGAGTCCCCACCCCTAACAGGGTTATTTGTAAAAGAATCCTAACAGGGTCAGACCCTTACCCATGTCACTATACATATTGCATTGTAAAGAACAACTCCTAACAGGGTTGCAACATCTTCTAACAGGGATTATTATAAACAAGTATAGTTCATTGTGGGTGTTAATTACCACCAGGGTTTTTACCATTTGGTTTCCCCATAACCAAATTGTGGTGTTGTCTATTGTGTTATCTGAATGTGCATTTACTTTATTGTATTCTAGAGTTAATAAAAGAAAAGAATTAAATTAGCTAATAATTGATTCACCCCCCCCTCTCTCAGTTATCCTTTGGGACTATTCTAACAATTGGTATCAGAGCCAAGTGTCTTGAAGAAGAAGCCTAAATAGCTTAAGGAAGATTAGATGGCATACTTTAGAAAAGAGATTCCTAAGTTCGATGGAGAAAATTATCTCGATTGGAAGAACAAAATGATAACACATTTACAGTGTGTTGGTTTTGACATCTTTGAGATAGCCACACAAGAAGTTGTTATTCCCTCTCTAAAAGACCTCTCAAGAGATGATGCTACTAGTAAACAAAAGGATACATTCATAGCTAATGCAGTTGCCAAAGAAACCCTTATAAGTGCACTATCTGACAGTGAATTCTCTATGATCAAGAAGGTAGACAAGGCATACATAATATGGAAGTATTCATACACAATATGGAAGTATTTAGAAGACATGTTTGAAGGAGATATCCAAGAAATTAATGCACGCAAGAAGACATGGAAAAACAAATACAACAACCTTGAGATGTTACCTGAAGAGAACATCAGAGCCTATAATCAAAGGATAAATGAAGCAATTTATGGAATAAAAAACAATGGTGGAGAAATATCAGAAGAAGACATAATGGACAAGCTGATGACTACTTTAACAACAGACTATGAGAGAAAGAACAATATTCTAGATGAAACCATGCAATTTTCACAAGATTTCAAGAGAGAGACTTTGATCAGTAAAAACTCTGCATTTAAGATATCAAGATTGAATACTAAACCTAAAAGTGAAATAGCTTTCAAAGCCTCGGTCCATGGTAAGAAACCTTTACACATCTCTAGCAATAATGAGAAAGAAGAAGTTGATGAAGAACTAGAAGAAATCATTGCCATGATTGCTAAAAGAGAAAAGAAAAGCAAAGACAAGTATGAAGGACAGTTGTCATTCAAATGTTTTTCATGCAATAAGATCGGTCACTTTGCATCCAAGTGTCCTACAAAAGTAAAGAAATTCAGATCTGATTATAAACCTAAATACAGGAAGGAATGCTATCATGCTAAAGAAGGTGTAACTAGTGAAGATTTAGGAGAAGATCAAATTGGATTCGTTGCCCTTAAAGACATGGAAAAATTGCTTGAGGATATGGACATTGAAGATGAAAAAGAAGCACAGGAGTTAGCCCTCATTTCCAAAGCAGACATCAAAACTGATTAGATCATTGACAACGGATGCTCTCACCACATGACAGGTGATAAAGATAGATTTGTTCATCTAGACAAGTACAAAGGTGGTATGGTTAGATTTGGAGATAATACTCCAAAACCTATCATAGGCAGAGGGTCTATCACCCTGGATGGAAAGAACAAGATAGATGATGTTCTATATGTTGATGGATTGCATCACAACTTACTTAGTGTTGGACAGCTACTTGACAAAGGCTATCATTTGGAATTCAAAGACAACAAATGCATTATTAGCAACAAAGAAGGAGACATGATTGCATCAGGCTCAAAAACAAAAGGTAATGTTTTTCAACTCAATTCAGATGTAAGTTGTTTTGTTGCAAAAGTGGATGATAGTTGGTTATAGAACAAGAGACTCTGTCATATCAATTTTGATAATATAGGAAAGATAAGCAATGTCAAGGCAGTTAGAGACCTTCCAAGTATTGCAAGACCAGTTGACACAATGTGCAGGGAATGTGTTATGGGAAAGCATGTAAGGAGCTCTTTCAGAAGCAAGCAAAACTTAGCTGAAAACAAGTTAGACGTGGTGCATAAAGATTTATGTGGTCCTACTCAAACAAGATCATACTACGGAGAAAGGTATTTCATTTTGTTTATTGATGATTTTTCAAGGATGATGTGGGTTGCATTCTTAAAGGAGAAGTCTGAAGCCTTTGAGAAGTTAAAAATATTCAAAGCTAAATTTGAGAATGAATCTGGATTAAAACTAAAGTGTCTGAGATCAAATAGAGGAGGAGAATTCACCTCTAACTAGTTTTATGACTACTGTGAAGAACATGGAATTAGAAGACAGTTGAGTGCACCCAAAACCCCATAGCAGAATGAGATAGCAGAAAGAAGGAACAATATCATACTTGATACAACACGCACTATGATGCTTGAAGGAAAAGTTGTGCACACCTTTTGGAGAGATGCAGTCAGTACAATAGTCTATACTATCAACAGAACACAACTAAGGCCAGGCATGGATAAGACACCTTATGAACTTTGGTTTGGTAATGTACCTACAGTAAAATACTTTAAAATCTTTGGCAACAAGTGCTATATCAAGAGAGATGATGGTGTTGGTAAGTTTGATGCTAGAAGCGATGAAGGTATTTTCCTTGGTTACTCTACTAAAAGAAAAGCATACAGATGTTTTAATTTGAGATTAAAGAAGATAATTGAAAGTACTCATGTAAAGATTGATGAGAAGTTCATGGTTCAAGAGAGGTACTATGAATATGCACCTATGATTGAGGATGAAGCCAGGCCTAGCAGTAAAGACATTGTTATTGAAGAAATGTTTGATTGCATTGATGTTTCATGTAATGAACCTGAATCAAGAAAAGAAGCATCACAGATTATAGATAGGGAATATCACACAAAAAGTTTCAAAGTTCACATCTAGGTATCATTCAAAAGATGATATCATTGAATATCAGAGCAGACGTGTTTTGACTAGATCTAAAGCAAAAAGTCTAGCAGTGGATGAAGATGTATGTTTACTTTCACATATTGAACCCTTAAATGTTGAAGATGCTTGCAAGGATTCTGATTGGTAGAAACAAATGGAAGAAGAATTAGATCAAATAAAAAAAAATGACACATGGGAATTGGTTCTTAGACCTAGTGACAAAAATGTGATTGGAACAAAGTGGGTATTTAGGGACAAGATGAATGAATATGGTACAATGGTCAGAAACAAAGAAAGACTAGTGTGTAAAGGATATGCACAGAGGGAAGGGATAGATTACACTGACACATTTGCCCCTATGAGAAGATTAGAATCCATTAAATTTTTTTTTGCCTATGCAACATTCAAAGATTTCAAAGTATATCAAATGGATGTCAAATCAGCCTTTCTAAATGGTGACTTGAAGGAAGAAGTCTACATAGAAAAACCTGAAGGATATAATCTATCAGAGAAACCAGACATGGTATGCAGATTGAAGAAAACACTCTATGGACTTAAATAGGCCCCAAGAGCTTGGTATGAGAGACTAGATGGTTATCTTACCAAAACTAGATTTAAGAAAGGAGCAACAGACTGTAACCTATTCATAAGAGAGACACCTGATGGATTATTACTTGTTGCCATATTCTTTGATGACATTATCTTTGGAGGTAATGACAAGCTTAGTTTAGAATTTGCAAAAGAAATGCATAATGAATTTGAAATGAGCATGATTGAACCTATAAAATACTTTTTGGGATTAAATGTAAAGCAGACAGATAAAGGGATATTTATAAATCATTCCAAATATGTGAAGGAAATACTGAAGACTTTCAAGATGGAAAGACTGTAAGCTAGTATGCACTCCTATGATAACAAGAAGCAAGCTTTCTAAAGAAGATGACTCTACAACAGTTGACAAGACATTTTATAAGTCTATGATTGGAAAACTTATATATCTTACTGAGTCTAGACTAGACATATCTAATGCAGTTGGCATTGTTGGAAGATTTTCAGCTGAACCAAAATAGAATCATTGAATGGAAATAAAAAGAATATTCAGATATCTAAGGGGAACTATAGACTATGGTTTATGGTATCCTAAATCAGAGAATGTACAACTTCATGTATATACAGATGCAGATTGGGCAAGTTGTCTTGATGAAAGGAAGACTACTTCTAGAGGAGCAGTATTTCTTAGAGATAGGTTGGTTTCTTGGGTAAGCAAGAAGCAGAATTGTATCTCTCAGTCGACAACAAAAGCTAAATATGTTGTAGCAGTATTGAATTGTTCAACAATGGTTTGGATCAAACAGATGGTTAAAGATTTTGGTATACAGGTTGATTATCCTATTGTTATTCACTATGATAACACTAGTACTATAAACATGTCCAAGAATCCTGTGATGCATGCAAAGACAAAGCACATTGAGATCAAATACCATTTTCTTAGAGAAAAAGTTGCAGACAATGAAGTAAAATTGGACTATGTGAGCACCAAAGAACAGTTGGCAGACATTTTCACAAAGCCTTTATCAAAAGATACTTTTGAGTATCTTAGGGAGAAGTTGGGAGTAATTCCATCTCCTGAGTCTGATTAGATAAAGCACCAAGAACATCAGTCCATAGTGACAGATGAATGGTTGACTACTCTACTTCTGGAGTAGTACCTATGCCTAATTTCTTATGGCACCCTTTGCCATTGATGTCAAAGGGGGAGAGAGTATATAGTAAGGGGGAGCATATACTCTAGGGGAGTATAAAAATAGATAGAGGAGATGCAGCAGTGTAGAGGAATCTTTGATGAGGATATTGAGAAGATTGTAAAAAGAAAGAAGACACCATGTGCTGAAGATGTTTTTAATATCATATGTTGCCATCAATGTCAAAGGGGGAGATTGTTGGA
>MU225843.1:932411-943373 GCA_018584345.1 Thuja plicata
ACCATGTGCTGAAGATGTTTTTAATATCATATGTTGCCATCAATGTCAAAGGGGGAGATTGTTGGAGATTTACTTCTGGCAGCTAGTTGATTGTATGTTTGTCATTAATGACAACATATAATATACATCAATATTCTGTATGTACTTATCAAAATGATGATATCAAGCCTTGCACGGTTATATTCATGTTGTAGACATGTTGTTGATGTTTTTTTCATACACACATACTCAGATATAAAGTTTCAGTCATGTTGTGAAATTCTCTTTGTGGCAGTTATAGTTTCTGGAGTTTGTCTGTATAGAGCCAACGCATTGCATTGGTTCTTGAGTTGTGCCTATCTTTAGGATATGCGTGTGTATATTCAAGATTAGTAATGAGTTAAAGATAGTTAGCTAAAGGAACCAAATGTGTTTCAACAAGATTGCATTGTTAGAGTTAATTTGGTGAGGCTGACTTTGTGAAGCGTCGCGTCTATTCAGTTTATATTGCATGGTTGTAGTTATGCTTGCGTGGTTAGTTAAGCCAACAAGGATGTTAAGAAGAGTTGTCTAATAGGTCCCATGATCTCATACTTTGAGGAAGATACTTATAGTAGTTCATTTGTGGAACGCTAAGTGTGAATGAGAGAATAAGAGACAAAAAATCTACAGAGCAGAATATCTGGTTTATTTCATTCATCAAGGATCTATGTGAAGAAGCAATGGAAGATTACAATACATTGGAACTGATCAAGATAGCATGTCTACTCTACAATTCATCAATCAGATATAGTGCATATATGTTCTATAGAAGGTTGTAGCCTTCACCATTAAAGCAGTGAGCTTTTGGACAATGATTCCCCACCCCTAACAGGGTTATTTGTAAAAGACTCCTAACAGGGTCAGACCCTTAACCAGGTCACTATAATTATTGCATTGTAAAGAACAACTCCTAATAGGGTTGCAAGATCTTCTAACAGGGATTATTATAAACAAGTATAGTTCATTGTGGGTGTTCATTCCCACCGGGGTTTTTACCATTTGGTTTCCCCGTAACCAAATTGTGGTGGTCTATTGTGTTATCTGAATGTGCATTTACTTTATTGTATTTTGGAGTTAATAAAAGAAAAGAATTAAATTAGCTGATAAATGATTCACCCCCCCTCTCAGTTATCCTTTGGGACTATTCTAAAAGCCACATCCTCTTCTGTGATATTATGTATACTACAGATAATAGTCACATCTCTTATGTGTTCAAAGGCTGTTGTTTGTCCTTCACCTGTGAAATTAGATAGAATTTTGAGTGCTACCAAGGGCACATCATGATGTTGAGAAAATTTCAAGGGACTTCCTTGATTGAAGGGGGAAAAAGAAAACTACCTAGCCATTGCAGGAGCTGTGATTTGCTGAGCAACAACTGTGTGAGTTGTATTGAGGGGTGGAGCTGAATCTTCTTGTAGCTCTCTAGTTAGAGATCTTCCTCTTCTTTTGAAATGAAAAGGCCAAGGTCTACTCTCTAAAGTATCAGGTGGTGTAGACTGTACCCTCCTTGTAGGGGATGTTCTTTGAGCTGATCTGCAGTAACTTCTTTTCAGAGGCAGCTGTAAGAACTCAGAAAACCTTGAGCTTCTTGTCTCAACTTTTCTCATAAACTTTGAACAGGACTGGATCTTCTGTTCTTCACCAATGGAGTCACCAGATATACTTGACAGGAAAACCTCTGTAGGTCTTTACTATGCCATCATTATATCAGAGATAGCATAATCTTTGCAAGTAAACTTCTATTGTTGTGTCCCACCATGCGTGCTAGAATTGTTATCTACTAAATTTGCACCCTAGGTCAAGTTCTCATAGTCTTGATAATATATTATAGCATGGGAATCATTTCCAGGTGTGGGATCTATGCTAACTAAAATGAGACCTCCAAATTCTAGGCTGGTTCCTCTTTGATAATCACCCAAATTTTCTTTTATGCATGAAAGTAAATTCTTGAGGGAAAAAGGATAGAAGGAGATGCTAAAAGGGAAATAACTGAAAGAAAATTATCGTACTAGGTGATACATCAAAGGTAACTTGAATCACAATACAGTGACTGAGATCAACATGAAACCTTGGATCTAATAGAACACAAATTTCTAGATAGGCTTGTATAAGTATTTCATAGAGAGGTCTGAGATAAACAAAGGCTATTCAGGGAAAGAAGTGCTTTCACAAACAATATCATATTCACTATGAGTAGACACAGACTATGACTTGCAAACAAATATCCACTTCTACAAATAGGCACAAGAATGAGACAAGATGACAGGGGACTAAAGAATATCCACAAACTCACCTAAATAAGATCACCCACAGTAGTACACAATATTGCAAAAAGAAAGAGGGCTCAAGAACTCCAATATTTCTCTAAAAATCATTCAATATATTCTAATTCAGTAAGAGAAATTTAGACAAGAAAACCCAGGGACAAAGAAAATGTCACAAAAAGCCTTTGCAATATCTGAATATCAATGAAAGATTACAGACTGCAAAAGTCAGAGAGTAGGAAAAATGCCACAGATAACTTGTAAGAAAGAAAAAATCTGAGCTCTAAAAGCTCCAAAAACTAATATATACACTCCCCAGCACACAGGCTTGGAGTCAATTTGATTAGATTAGGGTTACAATTGATTTACAATAGAATAATTGGAAAACCCTAACACTCTCAAGTCTACTCATAAATGCATCATAAAAATATCTTTGATCAATCTGATATATCTCTGAAATTATTTCCAATCACCATAACTCTACCTCTGTGAAGTTGACCGCTCTATCTACTTCTCTGCAAGTTGGTTTTGTCATAACTCTTCAAATCATATATTTGAATTTTTAAATGTTTGAAAGATAACGGTCATAGCTGGCATGAGATATTTCATCCACGGCCAAGGTTCAAAATTGATTTCACTTTAAAATGTGACCATAGATCTTTTCTCTGATCTGTCGCCTTTGCCCGACTTTACTGTATAGACACGTGGTAGCCTGGCGTTATGCCTTGAACAATAGATTTTGATAATTTTGTAATCAAGCCATTACGCAAACCGTTGGATCAGACATGAACTGCTCGATCATTACCCTTTAGAATTTGACTTTACCCCAAAACTCAAACTTGACCTGCCTTTAACTTAGGTTCACTGAATCTCTCATATCATTGAGTCGCTGAAACATTTCCTTTAACCCTGAGTTTTTCATGTGACTAGGCGACCACCACATCTTCTTGGAACATGTGGCACCATGGAACATTGCCTCATAGGTTAAACAGACTACATCTGGACATCAAGCCTTTATGCCAGTCGTCGGATCTTCTCAAATCTGCATGGATATTACCTCATGTTGAATTCAAACCCTAACTCAGCTCTGAGTCAACCTTTGACCATGGTGAACTAAAACCCTTTTGTCTCTAATTCACCAGACTTTATCCTTAACTCTGGGTTTATCAGGAGATCACACGACTAACCCTAGGCTGAGTCACTGCACTTATTAGTTTACCTTGAGTTTGTCATGAGACTACGCAACCACTATAGGATCAAAATATGATCCAATAGCCAGCATTAATTTGGGAGAACCAGACAACATATTCCTTTTCTTTAGGAGACAACGCAACTAATAGCAGTCTCATGATCGTTAGGTGATATAGAATATTCCTTTTACTTCACACGACCAAGCGGCTAAGTGCCTTAACATTTGTGCACATGCTCTTGGATTCACTTAAGTTTCCTAAAAAGGTAATGAAGAAATAGAAAGGGCCAAGGACCAAGTTAGGGTCTATCAAATAAATATGGTTTTTTAACACTTAGGTTATTTGCATGAATTAGGGGTAAACTAGCGAGCTGAAAACATAACAGAGGACACAACCAAGACCAGAAAATTTAGAGTATTTCTTATAGGCTAGGCTCAACCCTTGTGGGAGCCTCATTTTACTCCACTTGTAGCCAATTTTACAAGATGAAGAAAATTTGGGTAACAGTTAGTAAAGTCTATGGTAAAGTAACTGGTGGTCAAGTTAGAAAAGATCGGACGACTAACTTAAAGGCTTATGGTGGAGATGCATGAGATCTAATGCTTAAGCAATCAAGTCATGTTGATGGATGTCCAATATGAATAGTGGTTTTTTTAAGGTGATGAGAGCCACACGATAGATGGGATGCAGTTAAGATCTACGGTTCAGATTTAAAGTTTTTAGAATGGTTTCAATGAATCGTTGAGCCGTGAATGTTAAAACAAGATGAATTATTATAGAGTGTGTGGCCACCTCAAATAAAATTCAATGCAAGAGATTGATTTGATTGAAAATATAATTCATTACTTGAGTTTGAAGTTTCCATGACAATTGAAGTGATTGAAGCGAAACTGAAAGTTGCAGTAATCTTGTGCTCTGTGTTACAAATTGCAGAATGGGTAAGTTTTATGTTGTCATACTTTTGAAACATTAAAGTAGGGTTTTAGGTTTTGAAGATTAAATAGAGTGTTGATAAATTTTGATATTGTTACTATAAGAAACCCTAAATTCATAAATGGACCCTAGAATTTAGTTCACTGGTAAAATTGGTTACAAGGACAGGAATGTGCGTGGTGATCTTATACAACAGTTGAATAGATCCACCAATGACTCTACTAAACTCAAACAAATGGTGCCTATAAATCCTCATTTTAGAGTTGGGGAGGGTTTATATAAGTAGAGGCAGTAGGAGGCGGAACACCATGCAAGGTATGAAAGGGGGTGCTGCCTTAAACTTCAAACAATGCAGTTAGCAAGTAACAAATTACAAGCAGTGTCGCGCAAGCACAAGTGAATTCTGTGCAATAGAATAAAAAGGGTTTCACAAGAATTAAGGTTTCCTACATAGGATGATTTAATGGAGTTTTGAACACTCCAAAGCAAATTGCAAATGCAAAAACCTATGCAGGTAGTTTAGGAGGGAGATTTTAAAATGGATTATCCCACATGCGTGGGGTGATGTAATATTTAATTGTTTATCTAGTAGAGTGCACAAGATGAGATTTGAAGTTGAAGGCAAGAAATCCTTTGGGGAGTGGAGCCCGTGGTCTCTTAAAAGAAGTATGGATTGGAGGCAAAGACAACAAAAAATTTAGCGTGCAGGGGTAAGAAATTAAAAATTTACTGTGGAAAATTATCCCACATGCATAGGGAATAGGAAATCTTCAACCTTTATAAGGTAAAATGCAAAGGATAACATGTGAAGTAAGAGATAGAAGCTCTTGGAAACCACTCAATGCTTGGAGGTTATGGTGCTTTGACTATTGTGGTGGACCCCATGATTTTGGCATGCAGGTGCAAGGACTTTAAAAAAATCAAAATCATTAGTCCCACATTGCTGGTGTAATGGGAGATGTAAGGGTTTATAAGGAAAAAGATATAGTATGAAGTTTGAAGATGAATCTAGGAGGCTATGCACATGCATGAGCACAGGGGGTGCTTGAAAAACCATGCCAGCGATGACAAAAGACAAATAACCAAATTTTGATAGACCCTGCAAGTATGACGTGGCAAGGTCAGCGGAGGAAGATACGCAGTTGACTTAATGGTTTGATGCAAAGATGATCTTGATCTGAGGTATAATCTATTAATTCATCGCAACATGTGGCAGAGATGACAGCTTGGCCAACAGTAGGGCATCCAAGTGGAGGTGATGTGGCATCTAGACAAGTGGTGGGCCAGGTAGAGCAGGGTGATGTTGGTGCCTAGGTGGCCACACAAAAATAGTTAGAGATTTCCACGTGGTGGATTCTAGTGCATTCTAGGTGAAATAAGGTAGAAAATGTGCAGATTAAAAGGATTAATATGCAAATTAAAGTGGAATAATCTCAAAAAGAAATAATTAAAGGATATGAAGTTTGAAATAAATCCAACAATTGACTTAAAAGCTTAAAGAGGAGATGCATGAAATCTAACCTATAAGCCATTAAGCCTGATTGACACATGGCATGTTCTGGTAAAATCTGGGCAAATAAGAAGCAGAGATAAAGGTGAAATAAAAGGTAAGGCCAAGGGAGTGCATATTAAAAAGTGATATATTTAAAGTGGAGAAATTAAAGCACAAGAAGAAAATGGAATAATAAAATATGAAGTGCATGTATAGAATAGCGCCAAAGAGTAAAGTTATAATATGTTATTAAAGAAATATTATAAGTGCAACAAAGCATAGTGTAAAGTATTAAATATGCACAGGAGAAAAGGGAATAAAGGTGCATTTTCATGGAAATTAGCATTTGCATGCATAGAAATATGAATTTTTAATCTGCAGAGATATTATAATGCCAAAACAAAAGAGATATGGGCAGATCAAATTAGATTTTAAGCAGTTGATAAAAGGCAGTTTTAGATATTTGGGAAAAGAGACAGGTGTATCTTGGAGGATGAATTGGATGGTTTTCTTTTCCTACATATTCTGATTTCTAGATTTTGTACAAGGTTCCAAACCCTGGTCTCCATAGAGAGTTGCAGAGTACTGGCTCTAGGAGTTTCCAGTTGTTTCATGGTTCCATTAGGATGTAGTTTTCGATTGTATTAGTTTTTCTATCAGATAGAATATATATTTTCAGATCTTTTGCATATTATTGAAGTGGTAAATGTTGTAGATCAGATTGGTACAGAAGCAAGATTCATCATACTTAATACAAGTTTTCTGAGATTCAAGTCTCTCCTCCGTGTTGTTCATTTGGGTTATGAATTTTTTGATTCATTGCATGGATTCATATGTGTATGTGTTATTAGTCCATAGTTCTGATCTAGGATCAGATTAAATAATGCTATGAACAAGACACAAGTTCATTTGTTCTGTATAAGGATTTTTTATAAGTAGTCTATGGTTTGATATCATTGCATTCATGACTTTGAGTCTTTGATAGTAGTTTGTTTCTATATGCTACTTCTGAACTAGAAGTGTTGCCCAATGGACAAGGCACTGATTAGAAATCAATATATCCCTTGTTGATACATGACAAATCAGTCTAGGCTATGTTCTTCATTTTGAAAATAAACTCCAAATATATGAAGGTTTTATGTGGTTTGTGTTGTTGTACTAATCTCATGCTCCACTTTAAGGTCAATGTTCAATGGGTGATTAGCCGGTTAACTAGTATCTCCCGGTCGTGTTTAGCCTTTGTGAGATCTCTGTTGATTGATGCCAAACATAATATTGAAGGCATTAAAGGGTCTCCCCCCTTGGTTTTATAGAACCTAAAGCATAGAAGGATGGGTCTGCATCCTTGTTAGTTGGTCCTTTTCATTCTATTGCGAACTACTTGGAGTTGGATGCTCTTAAAGATCTATTGCAATGTGAAAAGGTTGTTGTCCATTTATCATAGCATAAAAAAGAACCAACAAAATGGTGATTCCACTGGGGAAAAGAGTCAAAAGTATTGCAAAAACCTTTTGAAGAGTCTCTAGTTTTATATTGTCTTAAATGATTCAGGTTTATCAAGTTGAGCTAGACTCCTGGCCTGTTTGTTTATAGATTCATTCATTTTCCACCATATTCATTTGAGGACAAGAGTTCTTAATGTTTGTAAACCTCAAATTTCTTCAGATCATAACTATCAGGCTGGTTGTTGTTGTTAAAAGAAAATTTTGAATGTCTTCTTTGTGAAAGAAATGTGTCAAATCCAATTAACTTGCTTAAAATTTGCTATCTTTGTTTGAATCCCAACTTTTCCTTATTATGTTAAAGTTCTATACATTCTCATAGTAGTGAGTGCCGACTCTGAAAGATCTTTGCACTAGTGTGCATTTAAATGAAAGAAATGTGATGATTAGTTGGAGTTACTTGCAACAATGATGTAGTAGATTCTCAAATATTCGGTGGTTGAGATATAAAATCATAAAGGAATTCAGGAGGACAGCAACAAAAGAATCCGCCCAGGTATTCCTCAAAGTTTTTATGAAATAATTTGGTTCCTTGCTAGGTGAACAAGTCACTAAAAGAAGGAAAATAGATCTGAATCTTTTTTCATACTTCTTGTTTTACATTTTCAATCATAAAAATTGGAAGTATGATGTGAAATAATTGCATAAGTTGAATAAAATCTTTGTGAGTAAGAAGATGTATTGCTAGAAGGGTTAGCAATAACTGAGAGGGGGGGGGGGGGGGGGGAANGGGTGAATCAGTGGCCTAAAAAATTAATCCTTACATCAACCCTTTAAACTTATAACCACAAATTATGTCTCAAGTTATCTTATGTCCTAATAGATGAATGCCATGAAATACTTATGTCAATTTACTACTTGTCGGTTTGCTTTGTTAAACCTTCTTCTGTATGTTTACCAATAAGCAGTCATCTATTTACCCGAAACACAGTAAATATGCAGAGTATACTGATCAATCCAGAATTAACTATGTAAGATACAAAACAATAAAGAAATGAATCATACACACATAACACATAGATTTTAAGGTGGAAATCTTGTTAAGGGAAAAACAACTGGGACTGGTACCCCAAATTTTCACTCTTCTAAAGTGAGCCCTGTTAAGAGCCAACCCTGTTAAAGGTTACAAACACACTGTTAGGTGTGACCTTGTTAGAGGATTTAGAAATAGTTTGTCAACTAGTATCTGGCATCTAATGCTACCATCCTTGATCAAACACTCACTTGGCCTGTCAATAGGTATTAGGCATATCCAACGCTACTTTTGTGATCAAACTTTTTGATACTCCTTGGGATGTATCTCAATTGAAAAAGACTTTTACGTACTGCTCAGTTAAGAGGCTTATATGCTTCAATGGTTAAACTTAAACACTAATGATCTGTTCATACATACAACTCAATTGCAGATTTTTAGATCTATTGTAGTTCCATTACTTCACTAATAAATATAATCAAATATATACCTTTTCTCCACACTATTCTGCTCTGTGATGCTTGTCTCACTATTCGTCAGTGTCTGTAGAATCTAGCTCTTTCCTCAACTTGTTGATCAGACTGAATGAAGACTTTCTTCTCCTTCAGATTTTATTTAGCATCTTTCCTCTTCTCTTTTTCTTCTCTCTATATAGACATGATTTCCCCTTTTCTTGGCTTTCTTGATTCTTGGTGTGTTCCACAATTCTTGCCAAAAGATTTAAAGAAAACTCCTAATTTATCTCAAAGAGATATTCTTACCAACTGGACAAATCAGCTTTAAATCAATTACTTATCTCCGGCTTTATCTGGATTATTAAAACAATGATGAGTATCTGTTAACTCTATCTTTAGCTTCTTGACAGCTAAGCTTTTTTTCATTTTCTCAACTCTTTGTTCTGTCGGTCAACACTTCAGTTAGTCATCGGTGATAACTGACTGTTCCTTCGGTGTGACTTCAGTTGTCATGGGGATCTCAGTCCTTGTATTTTCCATCAGGCAAAATTGAAATTCTTTCCATCGGGTTACTTTGTTCTTTTCTCTTTGGTCAACACTATAACTCTGCTCATTGGTAATGTTGTGCATTAGCTCATCGGGTAGCACTGTGACTTTTCCTTTTTACTCTAACCGTCGATGTGCACTTCGTTGGTGTATATAATCACTTAGTGAATACTTGACTTGTATGCATTACTGATAGCATAACCTTGATTCATTAGTTCTTTGAAGTCTTTGGTAGTGTTTCCATGACCATACAGATTATATCAAGTTGACATCAATGACAATACAATACACTAACTGATTTAATGGCTTGCATAATCATCAACTTAATATCTTCAAACATTCAGTCAGTTACATGTCATCAATCTCTCCCTTTGGAATTGATGGAAACATACTACATTATCATACTATACTATTACTAATACAATATGAAATATACAGTTTCATCAAGCGTTTCTAATGTAACTAATACAAATGTCTAGCTTTTAGTAAGATCAAATCGCTTTGATTTTATTCTTGCATCTTTCTTTCTGTCTTTAATCCCTTCATTGGATAGAAGTAGAATATTTCTTTCTCTGATGTGATGTGTTCCTCTTCTATGTCAAACTCTCTCCCTTTGACTATTCTTTTCTTTTGATGTTTTCTCTCCCTTTCTATATGCTCTCCCTTTCTGATTACTTCTCTCCTTTTGGATACTTCGATGGATATGATCTCTTCCTTTATCAGTATGATAATGAGATATTTATCTCCCTTTGACATCAATTCCAAACATCTTTTTCAAACAAATATTTGACAGTGATGCCAAATGGATCCTTTCTATCCATAATATATTCCTTGAATTTCCCAATCCATCAGTAATAACTTTGTTGCTTGGAGTAGATAAGTACCTTGCTATGTATAGATGTATCTTTGAAGTCCATCTCTCTACTTGCATAAACATGAATGATATTCTGATAATATGTAGGCTGATGTAGCCTTCTAGTCAACTTACTAACCAGTAGACAAGGGTCTGACCCCTACTCTCTTTCTCAAGTATTCAAATGCATCATTGGGCAGTGGCTTGGTGAAGATATCGTCCAATTATTCTTTAGATTGCACATACTCAAGTATCACCTCCTTTGCCTGAACTTGTTCTCTCAAATAATGATACTTGATGGCAATATGCTTTGTTTTAGCATGCATGACTGGATTTTTGGAAATGTTTATTGCACTGGTATTGTCACAATATATAATTGTAGACACCCTAAAATGGACAGGCTTGCGACTTTACATTAAAAACCCTAATTTTCATCTATTAATTAACAGTTTCTTAATCATTAATTAATCATCTATTTTCCTTTAAATTCATTTCTCAAATCATCTAATCCAATTCTCAAAATTAATTAAATAATTAATTTTATTTATTTAATTAACCTTTAAATGATTATTTACAATTATTTAATCAATTAAACTCAATTTCCTGTAGTTTAAATCAAATATTTAAACTTACTAATTATATTCTTCCAATTAAATTAATTTCAATTAAATTAATTTAATTTCATCAAATAAAGCAATTCTTAATTAAAAAGAATTCAATTATCTCACATGTT
>MU225843.1:963822-983109 GCA_018584345.1 Thuja plicata
CTTTATGTATGTGAAATCATATCATACATTCCATTTGATGTGTAATAGTAAAAGAAACATACATGAAATTTGATAACACATAACACAAGATATGGTATCGCAAAAAACTCCTGTTAAGGAAGTAAAACCTGCGGTGGGGATTGTTACCCACAAACTTCACTATCCGCAGATAAGAAGAGCTGGTTAAGGCTTACAATTTGGTCACTGTTGATGACCTACCCTGTTAGGAGTATTACAATGGAGACCTATTAAGATCTACTTCATTTGAAGCTTTAGCAACATTTTTAAGTGTGCACTCTATTAAGAGATTTACAAAGGACGGTTAAGTCCACCTTCTACAAAAGGATTTTAGATGTGATGCACTTGTTAGAGCGCAACTACATAAGTCTTTGATCTGAAGATAAATGCAATCTTTAATTGCTGATAAAAGAGATCCTATGAAGCTCCAAAAATACTGTTAATCATCCTTCCATGATTGAGTATTACCTTTATCTGCTCGTCGGTAGCCTCTGTGTGTTCTTTGTTAACTGATGTATTCTGTTTCTATTCTTTGCATGAATTCTGCCTTCTGCTCCTTAGATGCTTTGTGTGGCTATCAATTATTAAGAATTCATGTACTCACAATTGAGTATAAACATCTATTTATACTAATCTAGGCTCAATTCTTGATTCATGCATTTACACGTTAACTCTAGATTCAAGATATACAACTTGATCTTGATCTGTAGTTAGATATGCTTTAGATCCATTAGGATGCTTTAAAGCATTTACATAAAGCATGCATTACCATCTAATATAATTTAAAACAAAAATAAAACTCTATAAATAGATTTACATTGCTTTAATCGACGTGTAAAACTCAGATCCACAATTTGCGGGTTCTTGATTTGTCTGTCAGTTCTGATGGTCAGTTTTCTTGATTGTCGGTGTTCCTTTCTCTGAACATGTCGTTGGGTATGCTTGTCTGTTCTTGTCGGGTTGATTCTGGAAACTGTGTTGCTGGTAATGCTTGTGTTTGCTAGTGAAGCTTGTGTTTGCCGGTGAAGCTTGTCGCATTTATACTTAGCATTTTTCTCATAATTCTTTGTGTTGTTGGGTATGCTTGCATTTCACCGGTACTGCTTGTGTTCCACCGGTGATGCCTGCTGTCTGGTGGTAATGCTTTCTGACTGTGTTTTTCCTCTGAGTATACTAATGGAAAAATAATGTCTTCATAATACTTGTCGGTTTGCTTTGTTAAACCTTCTTCTATATGTTTACCGATAAGCAGTCATCTATTTACCAAAACATAGTAAATATGCAGAGTATACCGATCAATCTAGAATTAACTATGTAAGATATAAAATAGTAACAAAATGAATCATACACACATAACACATGGATTTTAATGTAGAAACCCTGTTAAGGGAAAAACCACTGGGACCGGTACCCCCAAATTTTCACTCTTGTGAAGTGAGACCTGTTAAGAGCCAACCCCATTAAAGGTTACAAACACACTGTTAGGTGTGACCTTGTTAGAGGATTTAGAAATATTTTTTCAACTAGTTTCTGGCATCTAATGCTACCATCCTTGATCAAACACTCACTTGGCCTGTCAATAGGTATCGAGCATATCCAATGCTGCTTTTGTGATCAAACTTTTTGATACTCCTTGGGATGTATCTCAATTGAAAATGAATTTTAATTCCTATTCGGTTAAGAGGCTTATATGCTTCAATGGTTAAATTGAAACACTAATGATCTGTTCATACATACAACTCAATTGCAGATTTTGAGATCTATTGTAGTTCCATTACTTCACTGATCAATATAATCAAATATATACCTTTGCTCCACATTGTTCTTCTCTATGATGCTTGTCTCACTGTTTGTTGGTGTTTGTAGAATCTAGCTCTTTCCTTAGCTTGTTGATCAAGACTGAATGAAGACTTTCTCTCCTTAATATTTTCTTTAGCATCTATCCTCTTCTCTTTTTCTTCTCACCTATTCACCCATTCACAATGAATTGGGTTTGTCTTTATATATACATGATTTCCCCCTTTCTTGGCTTTCTTGATTCTTGGCGTGTTCCACAATTCTCGCCAATAGATTTAAAGAAAACTCTTGATTTATCTCAAAGAGATCTTCTTGCCAATAGGACAAATCAGATTTAAATCAATTACTTATCTCCAGATTTATCTGGATGATTAAAACAATGATGAGTATCCGTTAACTCTATCTTTAGCTTCTTGACAGCTAAGCATTATGTCATTTTGTGAACTCTTTGTTCTGTCGGTCAACACTTCAGTTAGTCATTGGTGATAATAGAATGTTCCGTCGGTGTGACTTTAGTTGTCATCGGGATCTCCGTCCCTATATTTTCCATTGGGCAACACTAAAATTCTTTCCGTCGGGTTACTCTATGTTTTCTCATCGTTCAACACTGTAACTCTGCTCATCGGTAATGTTGTGCATTAGCTCGTCGGGTAACACTATGACTTTGCCTTTTTACTTTGACCATTGGTGTACACTCCAATGGTGTATACAGTCACTTAGTGAATACTTGACATGTATGAATTACTGATAGCATAGCCTTGATTCATTGGTTCTTTGAAGTCTTTGGCAGTGTTTCCATGACCATACATATTATATCAAGTTGACATCAATGACAATACAATACATTAACTCATTTAATGCCTTGCCTGATCATCAACTTAATATCTTCAAACATTCAATCAGTTACATGTCATCAAAAAGATAGTGCAATGGAGATTCCAAATTTAGTAGATCGGGATATGATGCCTATATCTATTTTTTATCCAGCAAATCTTGAAGAAATTCAAAAATATATTGAACTATTTAGTCAAAGAATCCAAGATGAAGCCATTTTGTTTTTAAAAACACATGTAGGAGAAAGGAATGAAGAAGAATCCATACATGTGTTTTATGAAAAGTTTTCCAGTGCATATGATAAACTTTTGGAAGGGTTTGAACTTCAAGAGTTATAAACATATCTGCATTTGTTCTTAGAGCTTTGTACGCCTAATTCAGTATTTTGGTCTACATCATGTAGAGAGGAAGGGAATGAACTTGTTAAGAAATGGATAGATGAGTTTGACAAATCTAAATCTAAAAGTACCGATGATGTTGACTCTAGATATGATGACAATGTTGATTATGATGTTGATAGTGAAGTTACTAAATGTCAAGATGTTAGGGACGAGTCTCTAGTTCTAGATCTTTCTGTTGGATTCATGGATTTGTTTTATTATCAGCATGATGATGCATATTTCTTGTCTCAATTTAGTGAAGAGTTAGGTGGACAACAAGAGGATGATTATGATGTGGATGATAGCTGTAGTGATGATTCTTTTGCACAAAAAAGCATGAGCCAAGAGATTGTAGTCCTTGTGTCAAATGAGCAAGATGTTTGCAGCAGTAAAGAAGAGGTTGAAGACAATGAAAATGAAGTTCAATGTTCATTGAGTAGAAATATTTTTTTAGAGCTATTGGCTACTGATTTTCAAAGGTATGCACCAAATGTAGATCCCACTTTGCTACACCCGATTGATATTTGCTTTGAAAATGATCACATGCTAATGGGTGCAAGGTGTGAAACTTATGTTGATTTTATTTTTCCTACTTCCAAGGCATATAATGTGCAAGATGGAAATGCATATGATTGTGGGAAATCTGATTATGTCAAGTATTATGAATATGATGACTCATATGCTGGTGTGGATTCAGATTTTGATGAATTTGATATGGATGATTCTTGTATACATCATAATAATGATTACTCCCTTGAGAAGAGTGAAAGATCTACATGTGTGTTTCCATATTTGCAAATGGAAAATGAATTGTTATTTGATGATACATTTTCAGATTTGGAAGATGCTGATATAGATCATGGTCAGCAAGCTATATCAGGTCTTATGCAATCAGGTTTTTGTTTGAAAGAGTTTAATCCTAGTTTGCAAATCACTGTTTTAAATGAAGATCATGTTTTAGTGCAAACTAGTGATCATGTTGAGTTTGATTTCATCCATGTAAAGGATCTGGAATGTTTTCCTTTTCATCTTGTCAGGGATGGTCAAGGGTGTGATGTTTTTATGTCACAAAATAATCAGCATTTGTAGTATTTTGTTGATTTCCAAATATTTAGGGATAATGATTGTGCTGATTATATTTACTATGATGTGCTGATGAGAAATTGCAGCATGATTAATCAAGTGTTTGACAGTGGTAATTTCAGCTTACCTTTGATCCAGGGAAATGAGAATCAAGTATTTGATATGGGTAAGTGGTGATTTCATTTTGGTGGTTGTTGGTCATTTCTAAATATTGTACATATTGTATAGTCGCTTTGCTTTAGTTGTGTGTTAGGTGTTTGGTGTTTTCAATAAAGAACCCTATTTTTGGGAAGTTAAGAAGAGAAGTCTGATTTTTGAGCAGTTTGCTTCACTAAGAGATTTTGAATTCTTGCAATACCTACAGGAGGTATTCATCCCTAGAAAGAGCCACTGTTAGGTCTATTTAAAAAAAATTCTAAGAAATTGAGTCCTTGGTCTACAAGATTCATTTTAAGGTCATGTGTAAATTTTGAAACCCTTGTCTAAAGTATTCAAGTGGAAATCCGGTTTTAAACCCTAAGTGTTGAAGCGGTTTCTATTTTAACATTACCTTTTTCATAACTTAAGTTATGTGTCCACTATGTGTTCTTTTAAACTACGCCATGTTCAATTTGTTGTAAGACCTAAACACTTTAATAATCCCTAAGTTGAAAGCCCGTGAGTCTTTTATTTAAGGTTATGTGTCAAGCTAATATGTTTTAATCTAACGGTCCACTTAATCACTTAGTCCCAAGATGAACATAATCTATCTCATAAGTCATTAAGTCTGAATGATGTGTGTCCCTGTGGTGATGTGGGCCTTGTTGCATAAATTTTGATAGAGATTAAAGTGTAGATGAATCTAACAGCCCACTTAATCACTTATGATCAAGATGCACACAATCTATCATATAAGTCATTAAGCGGTGACACCATGTGTCTTGGCGGGCCCAAGATTTGTGAAAAGCTGTTTGATAAACCGCAGTCAGATTCCCTTTAATCCAATGGTGGACTTAATGAATTCATCCAAACATGAAAAAGATCTAGCATACAAGCCATTAATTCATGATTCCATGTGTCCCAGTGGGTCCGACTAAGGTCGTAAATAAGGAGTTTAAAAGAAGAAAAATCAAGTTTGATCTGACTGTTGACTTAAACGCTGGGTGATAAAGTGATCGAGATCTACAGTATAAGCGATTAAGTCATGTTGACGCATGGCAATCAGTGGGCCCACTACAGCTCAAGGATGAAATAAATAGGATGTAGTTTCAAAAGGATCCAATGGATCACTTAATGACTTAAGGTAAAGATGAGGAAGATCTACAGCCTAAGCCATTAAGTGGTGTTGACGTGTGGCTTATGTGATAAAGTTATATCCGCGGTTAGTAAATTATGGGGTAAAGTAACTAGTGGTCAGGTTAGAAAAGCTCGGATGGCTAACTTAAAGGCTTATGGTGGAGATGCATGAGATCTAATGCTTAAGCGAACAAGTTGTGCTGTTGTGTGTCCAAGATGAATAGTGGTTTTTGTAAAGTGATGAGAGCCACACAATAGATGGGATGTTGTTAATATCTACGATTCAGATTTAAAGTTTTAAGAATGGTTTCAATGAACTGTTGAGCTGCAAATGTTCAAACAAGATGAATTGATTACAGAGCATGTGGCCACCTCAGATAAAATTTCAATGCAAGAGATTGATTTGATTGAGAATATAATTCATTACTTGAGTTGGAAGTTTCCATGACCATTGAAGTGATTGAAGCAAAACTAAAAGTTGCAGTAATCTTGTGCTCTGTGTTACAAATTATAGAACGGGTAAGTTTTCTATTGTCATACTTTTGAAACACTAAAATTCATACTTGCAGTAGGGTTCTAGATTCTAAAGAATAAACAAAGTGTTGATAAAGTCTGATATTGTTACTATAAGAAACCCTAAATTCATAAATGGCCCCTACAATTGAGCTCACTGGTAAAATTGGTTACAAGGATAGGAATGTGCGTGATGATCTTATACAACTATTGAATAGATCTACCAATTACTCTACTAAACTCAAAAAAATGGTGCCTATAAATCCTTGTTTTAGAGTTGGGGAGGGTTTATATAAGCAGAGGCAGTAGGAGGTGGAACACCATGCAAGGTATAAAAGGGGGTGTTGCCTTAAACTTCAAACAATGTAGTTAGCAAGTAACAAATCAAAATAAATGTTGAGCAAGCACAAGTGAAGTCTGCGCAACAAAATATAAAGGGTTGTGCAAGCATTAAGGTGCCCTGCATAGGATGATTGAATGGAGTTTTGAACACTCCAAAGTAAATTGTAAATGCAGAAACCTGTGCAGGTAGTTTAGTAGGGATATTTTAAAATGTATTATCCCACATGTGTGGGGTGATGTAATCTTTAAATGTTTATATTGCAGAGTGCACGAGCTGAGATTTGAAGTTGAAGGCAAGAAAGCCTTTGGGGAGTGGAGCCTGTAGTCTCTTAAAAGAAGTGTGAACATGAGGCAAAGACAACAAAAAATTTAGCGTGTAGGGGTAAGAAATTAAAATTTTACTTTGGGAAATTATCCCACATGCATGGGGAATAGGAAATCTTCAACCTTTATAAGGTAAAATGCACAGGATAACATGTGAAGTAAGACCTAGAAGCTCTTGGAGACCGCTTGGTGCTTGGAGATTATGGTGCATTGACTGTTGTGGTGGACCCCATGATTTTGGTGCATAGGTGTAAGGACTTTAAAAACTCAAAAAAATTAGTCCCACATTGCTGGTGTAGTGGGAGATATAATGGTTTATAAGGACACAATATGAAGTTTGATGATGAAGCCCGGAGGCTATGCGCATGCAATAGTGTAGGAGATGCCTCAAAAACCATGCCAACAATGAAGGAAGACAAATAACCAAATTTTTATAGACCCTGCGAGTGTTACGTGACAAGTTGACATGGCGGTGGAGGAAGATCAACGGTTGACTTAATGGCTTGATGAAAAGATGATCTTGATCTGAGGTATAAGCCATTAAGTCGTCACAACATGTGGTGGAGATGACAACTGGGATGACAATAGGGTGTCCAAGTGGAGGTTATGTGGCATCCAAATAGGTGGCAGGCCAGGTAGAGAAGGGCGATACAGGCACCCAAGTGGTTACACAGAGCCATTTATAGGTTGCCACGTGGCAGATTCTAGTGCATTCTGGGTGAAATAAGGTAGAAAATGTGCAGATTAAAAGGATTAATATACAAATTAAAGTGGATCAATCTCAAAAAGAAAGAATTAAAGGATATGTAGTTTGAAATAAATCCAATGGTTGACTTAAAAGCTTAAAGAGGAGATGCATGAAATCTAACCTATAAGCCATTAAGCCTGATTGACACATATCATGTTCTGGTAAAATCCGGGCAAATAAGAAGCAGAGATAAAGGTGAAATAAAAGGTAAGGCTAAGGGAGTGCATATTAAAAAGTGATATATTTAAAGTGGAGAAATTAAAGCAAGCAAATACAAAGTTTAAAATGGAGGAAAATGGGATAATAAAATATGAAGTGGATGTACAGAATAGCACCAAAGGGTAAAGTTATATTATATTATTAAAGAAATATTATAAGTGCAACAGAACATAGTATAAAGTATTAAATCTGCACATGAGAAAATGAAATAAAGGTGCATTTTCATGGAAATTAGCATTTGCATGCACAGAAATATGAATTTTTAATCTGCAGAGATATTATAATGCCAAAACAAAAGAGATATGGGAAGATCAAATCAGATTTTAAGCAGTTGAGAAAAGGCAGTTTCAGATATTTGGGAAAGGGACAGGTGTATCTTGGAGGATGAATTGGATGGTTTTCTTTTCCTACATATTCATATTTTTGGCTTTTGTACAAGGTTCCAAATCCTGGTCTCCACACAGATTTGCAGAGTATTGGCTCTAGGAGTTTCCAGTTGTTTCATGGTTCCATTAGGATGTAGTTTTGGATTGTATTAGTTTTGCTATCATATAGAATAGATATTTTCAGATCTTTTTCATATTTTTGAAGTGGTAAATGTTGTAGATCAAATTGGTACAGAAGCAAGATTCATCATACTTAATGCACATTTTCTCAGATTCAATTCTCTCCTTCGTGTTGTTAATTTGGGTTATGAATTTTCTGATTCATTGCATGGATTCATTTGTGTATGTGTTATTAGTCCTTAGTTCTAATCTAGGATCAGATTAAGTAAAGCTATGGATATGACACAAGTTCATCTATTTTGCATAATGATTTTTTATAAGTAGTGTATGGTCTGATATCATTGCATTCATGGCTTTGAGTCTTTCACAGTAGTTTGTTTCTGTATGCTACCCCAGAACTAGAATTATTGCCCAATGGACAAGGCACTGATTAGAAATCAATATATTCCTTGTTGATACATGATAGATTGGTCTAGGCTATATTTTACATTTTGAAAATAAAATCTGAATATTTGAAGGTTTAATGTGGTTTGTGTTGTACTAATCTCATGCTCCACTTCAAGGTCAATGTTCAATGGGTGATTAGCCTATTACTTAGTATCTCCAGGTCATGTTGAGCCTTTGTGAGATCTCTGCTGATTGATGCCAAACAGAATATTGAAGGTGTTAAAGGGTGTCCCCCCTTGGTTTTGCAGAACCTTAAGTGTAGAAGGATGGGTCCACATCCTTATTAGTTGGTCCTTTTCATTCTATTGTGGACTACTTGCAGTTGGCTGCTCTTAAAGATCCATTGAAAAGTGAAAAGGTTGTTGTCCAGTTATCACATCATAAAAAATAACCAATAATGAGTACCTGACATAGTAACCATTTTGATCTATCAGGTGACCACCTAACATCAAGGTCCTAAAATCTCATGGAAACATAAGAAGAGATGAATACACATGAAGGAATGTATCATAATACATTTATTATTGTCAAAACAAAAATGTGAAATTATTATAGTTAGAATAGAATGGAATATAAAAATACCTCAAGAAGAATACTCTTATCAAAACCAAGCATAGAAGTCCCTAAAACATTCCCTAACTTCCAACAAGTATAGAAAGGTCATGTTATGGTTACAGGGATATTACATATCGCATGCGGTTGTGAAGGCTCTTACTAGAGACACCCAAAACACTTTGTTAAGATCTCTCAGTCAACATCCCACAAACAACAGACAAAAAGATAAGTCATGAACCATCATATAATCTCTAATCATTTAGGTGGAATCATAGAGATGCATAGGAACATGACTTGCAAAAATCAATACATAATAAGACCAACTTGACTCAACAAGGAAGCATCCAAATTGATCACATGTATTTATTTTCTTAGTAGTTTGGACATTGATTTGGTGACATTCTATTGATTCTATTAGATGAGGTATAGGTAACCTCATGTAAGACTGTTTTATCTAGTTTCAATTTTTCCCTTCCTTGTCTAAAATAACATGACTATCTTGACAAAATATTTTTCTATGGGACCTCGTTGATAGATGAGACAATTTGATCAATTTGACTGAGGACCTGTTGACAAGTTTGACTATTTTGACTTGGTTTCCCTAAAGCTTAGACTTGTTGAAAGATGTCATTCAATGCTTGTTTCGAAATGAAAAGGAACTAAACTAATATAAAAAAGGAGGTTTATTGTAGAATTTTCTCAATTTGATGATTTTTTGGTTGTCTAATGACAAAGTTTTTTCCAGGACTTTTTACAAATGTTTTTGGTCCACCATAGGGTTCGTATGTTTGGAGTTGAGGTATGTGTGGCGTATCACATAGGTGAAGGCCTTTATCATAGACACCCCATACATAGTTGCCCTAGATGAATGTTTTTATGTTTTTTTTTAAATTTTGAAGGACTTTTAAGATTTTTTCAGGAATTATTTTTAAATATTTAGGGATTTTTACAGAAATTTTTATGTTTTTTTACATATTTTCTAGAATTTTTTATGTATTATTTAGTGCTTAATGGAACAAAATGGGCAATTTATTACAAAATGGACATGGTAGACTGACTATGTGTTGAATTGAGACTACAGGACAAGGATGATTGACAAACTTCAAGCCATGACATGTTTTATTTGAGAACTTGGGTTTAGAATGAAAAGTGATACCATATTGGAGTTATTATAGATGGTAGAGAAACGATCCCTACACATGGTGTCAAACTACCTTATTTTCATCATGGTACTGCCTAAGGTGCCACCAAAGTTGTTTTTACCATGGGACACAATTATTTCTCTTTTATTTCAATTTGTGTGTCACCAAAGATGCGTGATTGCCAAGTTTTTGCCAAGGTAACCATTTTTTGCCTTTTAAAAGTTTTTGCCTTTTTGAAATGGGTTTACTTTGGCAGTTATAAATAGTAATTTCACATATGCAAGCTATTGATGAGGTCAGGTAGAGGCTGGCCCTCTAATGTTGATATTTTCTATTCCCCAGACCTATAGACTATTGTGATGATATATGGAGCAAACCAGTTTGGTTCAAACTTTCCTGGATTTTCTCGTTCTATTTGATTTTTTATGATTTTTCCATTAGTACGAGGTTACCAACTTCAAAAGATTTTTGGATGAATTTTTTTTGTAGCTTCTCTTGAGATGTTGTTGATATTCTTTCAAATGTGCCAATACCTTTTGTCTCTTTTCATCGAGCAACTCTAGCTCCTCTAAAGTAGATACTCTGTAATCCTCATCTGAATTATATGCTGAAGGGATACACAAAATGATGGGAGCTCAAAATATATTGGAAAGATAGATTCAGTACCATATACTAGTGAATATGGAGTGTATGGTATGCCCATAAGGTGGGGTTGAGTTGGAGATGTCAGTCCTGACCAGCTTTGTTGACTATGCTTTTCAAGCTTTTTATAATAGTTTTATTCATAGCCTCAGTCTGGTCGTTTCCTTGGGGAAAGTAGAGTGAAGAACAATTATGGTGGATATGGATATTTTTTTAGAGGTCATCGACTTATTTATTTTGAAGGGGGAGCCATGATCTATAATGATGGTCTATGGTACACCCTATCGGCTTGTGATATAGTTCAAAAGAAACTTGGATATCTTTTTTCCAGTGGTACGGTCATTAGAATTTATTCAACCTACTTTTTGAAATACTCAGTGGTTTTGATCATGTACTTATGACCATCAGAAGATAAGGGATGAATCTTTATAACTAGGTCAAACTCACAATGCGAAAAGTGTCACGATGATGTTAGTAGTTACAACTCCTTAGAAGGTGCATGGATGAGGTTCCCGTGTATCTGACACTTTCTATGTTTTTGTACATATAGGAAAGCATTTGTTTGCATTGTAGGCCAATAATATACAATTACTAAGATCATCTTGGCTAATTTCAAGCTAGTATAATGAGAACCACAAATTCCCTCATGTACATCTAATATCATCACTTGTGATTCTTTCGAGTTGAGACATCTAAGGAGTGTTCCATCGAGTCTGCATCAATAAAGTGTATTGGTAATTATGGTGTAATGAGATAGACTTGACTTATCAAGGACTTATTTTAGTTTTAGGAAAAGTATAGAGACATATTTTGGTTAGTTAGGTAGGCATATATATCTTGGTACTAGAGAGAATCAGGACCAACAATTTCAAATGCAACCTCAGACTTGAGCACTTCAAAGGAAGGGACCGTGAGTTGTTTGACCATGAATTCACTATGTGTTACATCTGGTGGCATGTCGAGAAAAGATACTATAGTAGCCATTACATCTATTGCTTTGTTATTAACTCTCGAGATCCTATCAAATGATATGATTTCAAAATATTGCTTAATGTCTGCTACCAAGGCCTTGTTGGGAATCATCTTTTCATCCTTAGTGGTGTAACTTTCATTGACCTTGTTGATAATTAGTTGAGAGTCTCTAAATACTTGTAACTATTGGATCTTCCATTGGATAGTTGTCTTGAGCCCTATGATTAGTGCTTAATATTCGGCTATATTTTTGGTGAAATCAAAGCTCGACATGTATGATCTCAAAATGGAGTCTCCTTGGGGAGGGATAAATACTATGCCAGCACCTGATCTATTTTATGTGTGGGAGTTGTTGAATTATAGTTTCTATTTTTTCTTCTCCTCTAGAGAAAATATTATCTCATCTAAGAACTCTATCAACATTGGATGACTAGAAGGTAAGGGAACATCTTCCAAATAGTTGACAATTTCTTGTCCCTTTATTACTTTTCTATCTCTTTAAGATCAATGTCGAACTCACTGACCCATTTAGTAAGGTGCCCTATCAATGTAGCTTTACTCAATAGATATTTCAATGGATCAATCTTTTCCATTAGAATTGTCTTGTGACTTAACATGTAATGTCTGAGTTTTTGGGAAGCAAACAATATAGTCAAGCATGCTCGTTCAATTGTAGTGTATTTTAGTTCATATTCCATAGGTGTTTAACTGATATAGTAGATGGCTCTTTTCTTTCCTTCGGCATCATTCTGCACTAATAATTCCCCTAGTGGGTTCTTTATAGCTAACAATAAGGATTTATTTGGAATAGGTTTTGAGAGTGGATATTCCTTCAATACTTGAAATGTTTCTTGGCAATTTTTGGTCCATGCAAATTTGACATCTTTGTGTAGAAAGTATTAGAATGGATGGAATTTGTTAGCTGGCTATGAAATGAATTAACTTAGTGATTGTAGTCATCCCTATGTACTCCTTAGGTTATTTAGTGTTGTTGGTGGAGGTATATTAATGATGGATTGAACCTTTCCAGGATTAATCTCTATTCCTCTGTGGGAAAAATATATCCTAACAACTTTCTTGATGTGACACCAAAGACACATTTCTTTAGATTTAAGCTTACATTGTACTCCTGGAGTCTATCAAATACTGGCCCTAATAATGATAGATGTAGAGTTCTCTCTAGAGATTTTTCCAATATATCATCAACGTACTCTTCCATGGTGATATGCATCATGAAAGATAGTTTTCATTTCTCTCTGATATATTTCTCTAGCATTTATTTGACCAAAGGGTATGACACACCAATAGTAGTACAACAAGAACAAGTGAAATTCATTTTTTTAAAATCTTCAGGTGCAATCTTTATCTAGTTATATCTAGAGAAACCATCTATGACTGACAACACCTTATATCCTGAAGAGAGATCAACGATCATGTCCATGTTTGGAAATGGAAAATCATCTTTTGGGCCAGCCAAATTTAGAGATTTGAAGTTAGTGAAAATTCTTATAGCTCCACATGATCCTGATATAGGTATGAGATTAGAGATCCAATCTACATAGTCAATAGGTCTAACAAAGCCTATGTCCTGTAGTTTCTTCAATTCAGCTTAGACCAATAGAAAAATATTTAGATGAATTTTGCGGAGCTTCTATTTTTATGGATATTCCCTTATCTTTAGTGGAAGATGGTGCAATACTAATTCCATCCTCAGGTGCCTCAGTGAGGTTTTCACCCCCGAATATGTCTTTTATTTTTACTATTTTGGAGCTAGAAGGTGCCTTTCAGTTTTCACTTAATAGACTTATCTTTTCTCTTTCAATTTTATGACTAGACAATTAATATAGCTCTCCAAAGTATGATATGTTATCCAATTCAAAGCTAAAACCTGCCTTGTGGTCGCCCATAGGTATGCCTTGTCTTAGTCTAAAGTATTCAACAATAGCTTCATCATTCTCAAAAATGTCTATGGTCGGTAGATTTTGTTGTTCCCAATCTATAAGGCTGGGGTAAACCAAAGCTATGTTGTATTTGGTTTGGAAGGATGAAATTGGGAGTTCGGTAAAGGTTTTGACATATGAATTAGACATTGAATCATGAGTTTTGGAGGAGGATGAGGATGAAGGTTTAGATTGGGCCCAAAATTATTTAATCTATGCTGGGTATTTTTGGGCCTATCTTATAAAGATAGGTAGGCAATGAGAGTGTTAGGGTGTAAGGTGCTGGTAGTATGTGGGGAATCCCACTCATAGTCATGGAATTCTATCGACAATTACTTATTCCTTCTTGCATAATCCAAAGAATCCATTATACCCTTGTTATTGGAAAATACCCCCATCCATATTCGTGTATTGGAATGTTACCTTAGGGGGTTCTTGATCTGTATACAACTAGAAAGATAAGTTATCTTCTATAACTTCTCCTTGAATGTCTCCCCATCTTATAAACACTATTGGTGGATAAACAAGTGTTATTTTTTGCTTCCTTTGGAGAGGTTTTTTAGGCTTCCTATATGTATGGGGTGAGATTGGTAGCCTTTCCACATAGAAGAAGTCTGCATAAGAGTATTCTCCACATCCATTTTCTTTGACTTGGATTTTGAGATCTGATATAGGTAGTTCAATTGATTTTTCCAGGTCTGTACAATCTATGTGTGGAGATGAAGAGTCTATAGATTCCTCTTGATTGTTAGGTATTTGATTGGAAGTAGGTCCTCTCATATTTGTACAGTACAAAAAAGGATCTCTATCACTAGGAACTATGATTTCAACTCCATCATGAAAAAATTTCAAATATTGATGATAAGTAGACGATATTGCTTTCTTGGAATGGATCCCAATAACATGTTGTAACCAAGCTCTAGGTCTAGAACTTGGAAGGTGGTGTCTTGTGTTGCTAGATCCAGTGTTATTGGAAGAATAACAAAATATCAGGAAGGTCTTTCTTCATTATCATATGCTCTAATTATGATCTTCTTGGTACCATCTACACAACTGTAAGAGTATCCCAATGCTTTTACCAATTTTAGGGTACAAATATTAAGACCTACTCCTCCATCTATCAAGGTTTACCTAAAAATCAGAAAAGGACAATAAAGTTGTAAGCTTCTAAATATGTTTTAATTCAAGGTGATTTATATTAGATAAATAGAGAAGGTATTCTATTATTGTGCTTAGATATGTACCAAGCAGAAGGAGTTTTGAAAGAATTACATAATGGAGTATGTGGGGGTCATTTCTTAGCAAGAACCACTACCCATAAAATTCTTCATGCTGGGTATTATTGGCCTCATATTTTTAAGGACAACTATGCATATGTTAGGAAATGTGAAGCCTGTCAAAGGTTCTCAGGAAAGTTACAGTATAATGGTGCATTACCCCTAAGACCCTTGTCAACTGAAGAGCCTTTCCAAATGTGGGGGATAGAATTTATCGGTGAGATCAATGACGTTTCTAGTGGGAAACATAAATGGATCCTTGTTGCAACAGATTACTTCACCAAATGGGTTGAAGCCATACCATGTAGGAAAGCTACAAGCAAGGTAGTTGTGAAGTTCTTAATAGAGAATATATTAACCATATTTGGTGTCCCTTGCAAAATCATTTGTGATAATGGTATATGCTTTAGATCCAAGGAATTTTTTGAATTTTGCAGTAAGTATGGTTTTAATCTGTCATATTCTTCCCCCTACCATCCACAAGGGAATGGTCAGGCTAAGTCAAGCAATAAAAACATACTGAAAATCATTAAGAGGATGTTAACAAACAACAAAAGGGCATGAGATTCCAAATTACCCTTTGCACTTTGGGAAGACAGAATAACAGTTAAAAAATCTACTGGATTTGCCCCTTATGAGCTAGTGTATGGAAAATAAGCCAGATTACCATTGAATAATATTCTCCCAGTATACAAATTTGTCCAAGAGGAACAATTAGAGGATATGGATTTCATGGGAGATAGGATGAACCAACTTATGGAGTTAGATGAAATCAGAATGGATGCATAGAGAAAGAATGTGAAAAAATAGTTGCAGATGAAGACTTTGCATGACAAAAGAGCTAAGGATAGAAAATATTCAGAAAGGAGATTGGGTGCTAAAGTGGAATGCCAAAGATCAGGATAAAGGAAAGCATGGCAAATTTGAAGCTTTATGGCTTGGACCTTATGTTATTTATGACAGCGCAGGAGAACATAGTTATCTTTTGCAAGATACAGAGGGACATGTCGAAGAATTTCCAACCCATGCCCAATATCTGAAGCCATTTTTCTCCTAAAATAGACAAGAAGTATCCTTAATTTTGCATTTTACTTTCTTAGTTTTAGATTATTTCTTTTTCTCTATTTTGGTCTTCTTCTCCAGAGATAGCTGGGATCTTGCTATGTCCAGGTATGAACATACATCTCCACAAAGAGCCACTGGTGGAACCCAGATTTTCAAGCTGATTTAAATGGCTAAGGTTTATATCTTAACCGTCGATGACATCTCTAATCCAATGATAGTCACTTTTTCTTTGAATGATTTTAGGGTTTACTTGAAATGCTTTTGACTTCACGACTACACAGTTTCTTTATCTCATAGTGGGAAACCCTAAGTCATTGGTACAGTTACCATTTCCTTTTGTAAGAGTATCACTTGATATATCAAGGGTTAAGTGAATATTCTCGAGACTATGAGACTACACAATCGCAAAGTTTCCTAATCGAACCAAGAGTTAAGCCTTGGTCAAAGTTTTGACAGACTCTGAATAAGCACTAACAGATGAATGAAAAGGTTATATGTGGCACTAAGTGGGCCTGGGTATTATCTCCTTAGTCGCCGAGTCTCTGAATATTTTGATGACCTCATTAGAAATCATGAGATTAAATATCAATCATAGATGACAGTGAAGATCTAACGATAGTCATTTTATCTCTTGATAAACCCTGAGTCAGCAAAATCATCTGGTGATCTCGAGACCAATGCAAATGGGTAACCATGGGTGTCACTTCGGTTTGAGATGAGTTAAGTCAATATCACTTCAATCTCTGGATCTCATGATTAAACTGAGGGTAAAGGAAATCTGAAGAGATGAAGAGACTTAATAGTCGCAAGTTCGCTGGATTAGGGCAGGGTTAAAGTTGGACGATATTCGAACCGTGTCTGATCTACGATCGACACCTTGTCACAAATAAGAAGATGCCATATGTCAAAGATATTTGACAATTAGAAAAGTCAAAGGGCCTAAGTGGCGGATGAATAGGATATATCTCTTTTGTCTCATATGTCTCATTAATATTATTTTATCATGTATATCGAATTAGGGTTTCAAATGAGAATCTAATAAGTCGACATGGGTTTTCTGCAGGGTTTTACATGGAAATAAAGAAGATGGATTGTTTAGAATGAAAATATGGAAGATACACAGACATGAATACGTATATTTCAAAGCCATGCAAAGGATTTAAAGTTGCCAAAGATATATTTTTAGTGAAGATAAATTGATTATTATTATCTGTTATTAGATGATTATGTTTAATAGATGAATTATCATTCATATTTGTAATTTCCTAGCTGTTCAGTTGTGGTCCTAAGAATAGGATTAGTTAGAGATGAATCATTGCAATGATCTGAAGCTTGTTTCACATCCTTTTGAACACATATAAATAAGGGTACCAGGAATATTGCAAAGGGATGTCTCTAGGACAGTCTGAATAGATATTTTTTTCATTTCAGATAAGTTTTAGTGGTCGATCACAACTGGACATGAATTCTTGTGTAGCCATTTTTCAGTAATCAATAAAGATAAGTATTTTCTGTCTATGGGCTTTTATTTTTAGTTCCATTCAATTAGTCCACTATAAATATTGAAGTAAGTTCAATAACTACCTTTGAGTTGCTTGTGCAAGAGATTCATTGTTTTATATCTTTGTTTGATCATCAGGAAGCTATGAATACTTAAATTGTTTCCAACTTCTTATTCATTTGGTCTCCCAACCATAGGAGTTAAATTCATGTGAACTAATAAAGATATAGCATAAAACTTATCTCTCTTTGCATCCAAAGCAGTCAGATAGTTGATAGTTTAATATTGTCTTGTGGAGTTGTACATAAGATTGGATGATTGAATTGATTCTATTGCCCATACTGATAAAGGCACTGATCTAAGTTGTTATTGAGGATAGTCACTTGGTTTATTGTTTCATGTTGTTGAAAGATTCTGAGACTTCATTCATATATATATATATATTCATAAAACATTCTATTTCTCTCATAATATTTATAGTTTTTGTAGTTATAATCAGTTTGTTACCCTTCAAGGTATTTTGTCCTACTTGTGAAGGAAGATTTCAATTATCATCATCTACTATAAAAAGCCTTGGCATACAAGGTAAAGGCCCACCAGCCTAGGTCCTATAGAGCCTAAATTGCAGAGGTTTTAACCTTCCACCAAAGGTTAACCTATTAATTGGCCAAGTCAAGAGGATTTCCCAATATTGGATAGGCAAAATCCATAGGATTTCCAATATGTTGATTTGAGTACCAACAAGTTGGGTGATGAATCTCCTGATAGATTGTAATTTTCCTTGTAGACCCCATAGCTATCTCAGATTTGTAGGTGGTGGCATGTCAAGGATGGCCTTAACCTTTTCTGGATCTACTTCAATTCCTCTATGTGATACAATGAAACCAAGGAGTTTTCCAACAATAACTCTGAATGCACATTTTTTTGGGTTGAGTCATACCGTGTATTCTTGCATTCTATTGAATATCTAAGCCAAAATTTTTAGATGGGTTTCTCTGAGTGTTGACTTAGCCATTATGTAATTGACATAATCCCCCATTGTTTTATAAATTATATCATGAAATATTTTTGTTATGGCACATTGATAGGTGGCACCTGCATTCTTGAGGCCAAATGACATCAAATTCTAGCAATAAGTACCCCATGCACAAGTAAATGATGTAATGCCCACCCTAGAATCTTCCTATGTTAGACATACAAGACTATTGCTTTGACACTTTGGGTTTTATGATGGACTATGATTATTATTTAGTTAGCATTGTATGAGATATTTGAGCATATATAATTGGTTATTGCAGTTAATTGGACATATTAAATGAGTTATGATTTAATGATGAATGGCTAGAAATGAACTATCAGCAAAATGTTTTACATTGATTTGTGTTATGATGTTATATTATGATTTAACCCTACTGACCCTATTATGGTTTGATGTTCACTGGTTGATTTGAGTGTAGGATGAGGAGGGGCAGTCGTAGTAACTCCTACGGGAGATCCACACGATGTCGCACTCTCCCTCCTTGTTTGCTACTGTCTATTTATATATATATTTGTATATGCATATCAGTTGGTGATGCAGGATGCAGGTACCAGGCATCGTCTCCACCTGGCTACACAGGTCTGAGCGTGCCTTCAAAATCCTCGAACTGTTGATGTGTGGAGATTTAACCAACATACTCTCGAGTTTACCCTTGGACTTAGAATTCT
>MU225843.1:1002657-1014289 GCA_018584345.1 Thuja plicata
TAGGAGCATTGTCACCCTTATCAACTAGAACAGGAGCCATTGGAGTGTTGCTCTCAAACTGACTCACTTGTAATTGATAATGGTGAAGTGTTGCACACAATTGTTGAAAGGAGGTAAATTTAGTAAGTAGAATTATATCCCTAATATCTTTTTGTAAATTTGAAATAAACAGATGTTGAATATCAATATCAGGAACAGGATAAGAAATTTGAGCATGCAAATGCTTAAATCTACCAATAAAATCTGTCAATTTTTCCTTAGTATTTTGTTAATAATGCATTAAATTAGATAAGGAAACTTGTGGTCCAATGCTATTTTGAAATTGTTGAACGAAGGAATTAGCAAGTTTAGGAAAAGAATCGATGGAATAGGGAGGTAAGGAACAATACCATTGTAAAGCCTTATCTCGAAAGGTTTTAGAAAACAACTTAGCTACTATCCTATGGTCATGAGCATAATCACTACAAAGGATTTGAAATGTTTTAACATGAGTAACAGGATCACCTTTTCCATTATTATTCTCAAGATGAGGCATATCGGCTTGCTGAGGGATAGTAGCATGAATGATGTCTAGGGATAAAGGACTACCCATATCACATGTAGGAATGCTAAATTTAGATTGAGTTAAAGATGCAAATTGTTGTTGTAAGGATGACACAATTTGAGCCAAACTAATAATTGTAGAATCATTAGAGGAAACAGGTGGCATAGAAATATTAGGAACACTAGGAAAAGTGGAAGAAGTAGTAGGAATAGAAGACACAACTAGTGGAACATTAGGAACCACAGTTGGAAGAGGATTAGTATAAGCAAAAGACACATTATGATATGAAGGTTGTGAGGTAGGTGAAGATACCAGTGGAGCACTCACAGGCATAGGTGCGCTTGGGATAGAGGTTGTTATCAAAGGAGGAGTTTAAGTAGGAATACTAGGCAGAGGAACAAAAGAAGGTCCTACACTAGTGACAATAGGTGTGGCCCCTAATTCTTGAGCTTCTTGAGCTAAAGGTTTAACATTTAAATTCACAAGGTGAGTAATACTATGCAAGAAATTAATACCTTGATCATTATCATGGAGAAATTTCTTAAGAGCCTCTATGGCTTGGATAGAATCTTGATTATGGTTTTCTTGGATAAGCCAATTTCCCACTTTATCAAGTTCGGTTGAAAGATTTTGCACTTGTTCAGGAGGAACTCTTAAAGCATTGTTGGTACCCATATAGACCCTAGTAATAAATTTTTTAGTTTAAGGTCTTGAAATTCTTTAAACAATAGTTCAAGGTGGTTCAAAATGGTTCATCTTATAGATCCCAAGTTTGGTTTCCAGTTTCAGTTTCACCAGTTCAAAAATGAAGATGAATGTTCATAGTTTGATGTACAGATCTAGAAACCTGAGATTTAGCTTTTGGATTGAAGGGCTAGTGTAAAAGTCCAAATGCAGATCCATTTTTCACTTTCATATCCATATTTAAAAATGTAGATTTTGAGGTTTAAAGCTCACCAATATAAGTTCTAGAGCTCAAATGCTTATAATTCAAAATTCAGAGATCATGAAGGCTGCAAGTATAAATGGCTGTGAGTTTGGGTAGCTCTGTGCTTTCCTAAGAGAAAATTCACTCATTATGTTCCAATTTGCATGATCTATCAGAATGTAGGAAGAGAGTATGAGTAGAACATACTTGAAAGTTTTCCTAATGTATGGTTCGGACTAAGGGCTTTCTGACTGTAAGAAATCTCTGAAATAAACCCTTGATCCTATGTCTTACATATGAATTGCCTTCTATAAAAGGGTGCATAGGTCCACAAATTCAAATCAGGGTTAAATCTTTAGTGGTCTCATAGTTCGGGCATGGACACCAGAAAATACCAGGGCATGCTCATTTCAAATCATTTAAGTGAGTACTGATGTCTCGAGAAGATTTCAGTGAAATACTCCTTCCTAAAGTCAGATTTTGGCTTCTCAAAGGTATCCTATTTCATTGCATATAAAGGCCTCAGGTAGTTGGAGCCATGGTCACCCAAGCATAAAACCTCAAGTCACTAGTGCATTCAGGCAGTTTGACAAAATACCTGAGCTCGATAAAGATTTGGTCTCTTCTCTAGGGCTGGATTTCATCATTGGGCCGCACCTACTCGATGGATTGGTCAAAAAAAAAAATTCAAGTCAGATGGGATTTTAGTCAAGGAAAAATGTGGAGTTTTATACTATGTAACCCACCAGGTTTATTGGCTTAAAATCATTACGATTGAAAACCAATATATGAAGCACCACCCCTTTTGGTTGCGGCTCGAGTCTCAAGTTGAACCCTGATTTAAAAATCACAAAAGCATTCGAACATAATGGAGGTTGGGTGTATCCTCTGTAAACATATGACATAGAGACTGTCTACTAAATGTTTGACAAAATGCTCGCCATGAGTTTGACAGGAATGCGATATAGCTAGCTCCTGTTTTCAATTACTTCACTAGCTCATGCCAACAAGCAAATATGTGTGTTGTTGCCATTAGCATCTTGTATTTCTGTTGTTTTGAGAACCAAATTAGAGGATACCAACAATCTCCAATGGAAAGGTACTGAAGCATTTTTCAAAGGGTGTCAGTGATGGATGTAATGCATAAAGAAAAACCTAATCTTTTGTATCCCCTGCAGTTTGAAATTGATGATTGTCTATTGAACCCGATATCTATATATCGAGAATGGAAAGGAAATGTAATCAGATAAAGGTATACGTGACAGAGCCAAATATGATGCTTGGTCACCAAATGAAGTGGTGACATGGAATGTTCATTAGTTGACATTTTCCATTTAATTCCATATACCTATTTAAGGTAGATATAGAAAAGTGTGAGCTTTGGGTATTTGTGTAGAAGCACAGACACTGCATGTAAATTGTTTGACAAAATGCCGATCTAGTTCAACAGCAAGCAAAGGAGAGATGGGAATATTGCTTGTGTATGAAGAGTCAAATCCATCACCTCCAGCTAAACTCATCAATCCAGAATATAGATTCCATGACTTTAGTAGCACATGGCAATATAAATAGCGGCTTTTCATCATTAAAAGTTGCCGATATGTAGAGCTTTGCAAATTATTAGACAAATGGTTAATACAAGCTAGAGGTAAGGGAAACAAAAATGTTAACATTTCAAATTCTAAGCTAAGAGACTCTTCATCTTCTGGGAAATCAAATATCAATTGGTAAGTGGAAAGCAGAATGGATGGAACATGTGCAAGAGATGAGACTAGTAACCAAGATAAGTATTTGTTTGGAATTGTGAATTCAAGCTCTCTGACCCATGGAGGCCATTTTATGTTACATCTACATGGAAGTGTCAATCAACATGCATGCTCATGGGTCCAAACAAGGAAGAAGGATAAACATGCTTTGACAGCACACAGTCACAGCCCGTAAGTAGTTTGCAGAGATGGTGCCACTTGTAATGTTTCAAATCAAATGAGCTTAAAAACATTAAAATAATGTTTAGTAAACATTATAGGAGTATTTTTAAAAGTCTAAAGAATTATATAAAACTTTAGAAAGCTATCAAGAAAGGGGATTTGATTTTCAAGAATCAGTTATTCTGATAACTGGAAAAGATTAATGACAACGGAAAAGGATAAATAAGGAATGGAAAGACAAAGAGGGGGTTTCGGATTCCGCTTACCCTGGAGACTTTGAGCTACAGGGGGGTGTTATTTTTTCTTTTCATTTGGTAGTGGCAGGGAGGGGCATTTTTTTCTTTCGACAATTTGTGAATGCAAAAATAGAGGATCTGCAACATCTTTTTCTTTCTACGTTTCTTGTAGTGTTAGGGTTAGATAAATGGTCTTTGTACCATTTATTCTTTCTTTTCAGTTAGTTAGTCTCTTCACATCTATCTCATGTTTACGAATTGATGTTTGTAAACCTTTATTGCTTTCAGGTTAAAAGCATTACCAATTATAGTTTAGTTAATTCATTGTAAATCTTACATGGGGAGCTATACCCAAATAATTTAGAGGGTGCTTACGCTCTTCAATAGCGAAGTGACCCAACTATTGGTGCTAGTTGAGTCTTCCTATTTGGGCTTTTCAGGGTTATTTTGTGCAGGTGTTTTGAGAAGAGAAATCTGTTTACCAACAGATTATTGGTGACTCTACTGGGGAAAGGAATCAAAGTCTCAGTGCTTTCTTTTCTCATAAATTTGAAGGTACCTCCCCGAGGATGGAGGTTGGCGGCTCTATTGAAGACAAATACCATGAGGTAGTTTAGAAATATCCAAAAGTTATAAAATATTGGGTTCCAGCAAGAAGTGAAGATATCTCAGATATTTTTATCTTTATACCACCATTTAGAGATAACCCAATCAGAGAAGTTACAAAAGACTTGGCAAGGGAAGTAGGATTTCTAAAATCCTTCTATGGTGCCATCCTCATCAAGAAAAATTCTATCATGCAAAATCCCTCAGCAAGCAAGGAGAAAAGCGATGCTGGAGAAATTAGAAATTTGAATAGAAAGAGTGAGCCACAACCCTTCTTCACCCTAGATATGGAATCTCTAAATTTCAAAGAAAGTTCCAATTTAAAAATGATGATAGCCATCTTTCTTTGGAGTATTCTGTTAATGAAAATTTTTAGAATGATGTGCAACCAGAAGTTGAAACCTTGGTCTCTGTTGAAAAGATAACTGAAGGTGATTCTTTGTGTTTAGAAATCTGCAACCAGCCCATAGAACAATCTAGCTTCACTATAAATGGAGTTCATGTTGATAATGAAGTAAGACAATATGTTGACAATATTTCTTCTCATGCTGAAACCTTGATTAAAGAAGGGAATAAAAAAGTTAGTTTCCAGCTTGTGGATGACTCAGCTGAGATGTTGAATGTTGCTCTCCTTGATGGAGAGAAAGAGATAATGTGTAGTTTTATATCATCTCTCAGACAAAAAGATTTCTCTTTGCATGGTCCAAAATCTTATTTGGAGAATAATTTGGAAAGTATTGTGGAGGATACAAAGTTTTATAATGAAAGATGGCTGTTCGGATCTAATTTTGTGTTCATGTGATCCCTGCACATAATCAGTCCACTACCTTTCCATGAGGAGTTTCCTAAATGGAGGCTGCATCAACAAATTCTGTTAAGGTACATCCCGCTGCTCAGGAAAGGCTCATTCTTCTCTACACCAGTAAATGACTATGTGTGAGTTTTTCCTATCTTTTCTTCTTCCGGTAGGATCTTCATACCTGTGTAAATGTTGTAAATATATTTTTGTTGTGCGTAGTGTTAGTTGGAATAATGTGCAAGCTTGTTTCTTGCTGGTAGTTTAGGTGTTTGGTTGGTTGGCTTTGCCCAACTCCCCTCCGCCCTTATGCAAGTAACTCCCAATTTTTCTTTCCTTGGCGACTCTATTCGCCCAATGGATAAGGCACTTGTCTTTTACCAGAGATTGCTAGAGTTCTCTTCTTTTGTGCCAAAAATAGTCCCACAGTTAGAGCCCTTGTTGCTACCCATATACACCCCAGTAATAAAATTTTCAGTTTAAGGTCTTGAACTTCTTTGAACAATGGTTCAAGGTGGTTCAAAATGGTTTATCTTACAGGTCCCAAGTTTGGTTTTCGGTTTCATTTTCACCAATTCAAAAATGAAGATGAATGTTCATAGTTTAGAGTTTGATGTACAGATCTAGAAACCTGAGATTTAGCTTTCGGATTGAAGGGCTGGTGTAAAAGTCCAAATGCAGATCCAATTTTCACTTTCAGATCCATATTTCAAAATGCAGATTTTGAGGTTAAAGCTCACCAATACAAATTCTAGAGCTCAAATGCCTAGAATTCAAAATTCAGAGATCATGAAGGCAACAAGTATAAATGGCTGTGAGTTTGGGTAGCCCCATGCTTTCCTAAGAGAAAATTCACTCATTATGTTCCAATTTGCATGATCTATCAGAATGCAGGAAGAGAGTATGAGTAGAACATACTTGAAAGTTTTCCTAATGTATGGTTCGGACTAAGGGCTTTTTGACTGTAAGAAATCTCTGAAACAAACCCTTGATCCTATGTCTTACATATGAATTGCCTTCTATAAAAGGGTGCATAGGTCCACAAATTCAAATCAGGGTTAAATCTTTAGTGGTCTCGTAGTTCGGGCATGGACATTGGCAAATACTAGGGCATGCTCATTTCAAATCATTTAAGTGAGTACTGATGTCTCAAGAAGATTTCAGTGAAATACTCCTTCCTAAAGTCAGATTTTGGCTTCTCAAAGGTATCCTAGTTCATGGAATATAAAGGCCTCAGGTAGTTGGAGCCATGGTCACTCAAGCATAAAACTTCAAGTCACCAGTTCATTTGGGCAGTTTGACAAAATACCTGAGCTCGATAAAGATTTGGTCTCTTCTCTAGGGCTGGATTTCATCATTGGGCCACACCTGCTCGATGGATTGGTCAAAAAAAAAAATTCAAGTCAAATGGGATTTCAGTCAAGGAAAAATGTGGATTTTTATACTGTGTAACCCGCGGGGTTTATTGGCTTAAAATCATTACGATTGAAAACCAATATATGAAGCACCACCCCTTTTGGTTGTGGCTCGAGTCTCAAGTTGAACCCTGATTTACAAATCATAGAAGCATTCAAACATAATGGAGGTCGGGTGTATCCTTTGTAAACATATGACATAGAGACCGTCTACTAATTGTTTGACAAAATGCTCACCATGAGTTTGATAGGAATGCGATTTAGCTAGCTCCAGTTTTCAATTACTTCACTAGCTTGTGCCAACAAACAAATATGTGTGTTGTCGCCATTAGCATCTCGTATTTTTGTTGTTTTGAGAACCAAATTAGAGGATACCAACAATCTCTAATGGAAAGGTACTAAAGTATTTGTCAAAGGGCATCAGTGATGGATGTAATGCATAAAGAAAAACCTGATCTTTTGTATCCCCTGCAGTTTGAAATTGATGATTATCTGTTGAACCCAATATCTATATATCAGGAATGGAAAGGAAATGTCATCAGATAATGGTACACGTGATGGAACCAAATATGATGCTTGGTCACCAAATGAAGTGGCGACATGGAATGTTCATTAGTTGACATTTTCCATTTAATTCCATATACCTATTTAAGGTAGATATAGTAAAGTGTGAGGTTCGGGTATTTGTGTAGAAGCACAGACACTACATGTAAATTGTTCGATAGAATGCCGGTCTGGTTCAACGGCAAGCAAAGGAGAGATGGGCATATTGCTTGTGTATGAAGAGTCGAAGCCATAACCTCCATCTAAACTCATCAATCTAGAATATAGATTCCATGACTTTAGTAGCACATGGCAATATAAATAGCAGCTTTTCATCATTAAAAGTTGCTGATATGGAGAGCTCTATGAATTATTAGACAAATGGTTAATACAAGCTAGAGGTAAGGGAAACAACAACGTTGACATTTCAAATTCTAAGCTAAGAGACTCTTCATCTTCTGGGAAATCAAATATCAATTAGTAAGTGGAAAGCAGAATGGATGGAACATGTGCAAGAGATGAGACTAGTAATCAAGATAAGTATTTGTTTGGAACTGCGAATTCAAGTTCTCTAACCCATGGAGGCCATTTTATGTTACATCTACATGGAAGTGTCAATCAACATGCACGCTCATAGGTCCAAACAAGGAAGAAGGATAAACATTATTTGACAGCACACAGTCACAACCCATAAGTAGTTTGCGGAGATGGTGCCACTTGTAATGTTTCAAATATAATGAGCTTAAAAACATTAAAATAATGTTTAGTAAACATTACGGGAGTATTCGTAAAAGTCTGAAGCATTATATAAAACTTTAGAAAGCTATCAAGAAAGGGGATTTAATTTTCAAGAATCAGTTATTCTGATAACTGAAAAAGATTAATGACAACGGTAAAGGATAAATAAGGAATGGAAAGAAAAAGAGGGGGTTCTGGATTCTTCTTACCCTGGAGACTTTGAGCTACAGGGGGGTGTTAGTTTTTCTTTTCGTTTGGTAGTGGCAGGGAGGGGCATGTTTTTCTTTTGACAATTTGTGAATGCATAAACAGATGATCTGTAACATCTTTTTCTTTCTGCATTTCTTGTAGTGTTAGGGTCAGATAAATGGTCTTTGTACCATTTATTCTTTCTTTTCAGTTAGTTAGTCTCTTCACATCTATCTAGTGTTTACAGATAGATGTTTGTAAACCTTTATTTCTTTTAGGTTAAAAGCATTACTGATTATAGTTTAGTTAATTCATTGTAAATCTTACATGGGGATCTGTACTTGGATAATTTAGAGGGTGCTTACACTCTTCAATAGCGAAGTGACCCAACTATTGGTGCTAGTTGAGTCTTCCTGTTTGGGCTTTTCAGGGTTATTTTGTGCAGGTGTTTTGAGAAGACAAATCTGTTTACCAACAAGTGTCATCTTCATCATGAGATGAGTGAGAAGAGTTATGCTCCATGGAAGGATTGGAATCATGAGTTATTAAATTATCATCCAGGATCCTAAGGAAAGGAGAGGAAGACTCAGGATCAAAGGAACCCATAAGTCGACGGCTTCTTCTAACCGGGATACTATAAGTAGGACTAGATGTGGTAAAGCTCATACACCAATACAATGCAAATGAACTAACACAAAATTTGGATATATTGAATTGAAATGTAATTTGAGAGAAAATGCAAGATCTAGCATAAACAATGTAAATCTAACACCAAAAAGAAAGAGTTGTCTATCGCGGGTTCACCAAAATGTAAAGCGTGAAATAGGGGAGTTTATAATATGCAAGGTGTTGAAAGAGGATAGGGTGGTTTTATTATTAATTGTTGTTTGATTTGATTAAAGTGTGTTGAATTCATTAACCCTACTTCATAATTACTTGAATTTAATTGATTGTGTATTGCAATTGTGATTAAGCAGAAGATAAGATGTTCCTTTCTTATTCCCAAATGCACAAATGAGAGATCCAAGTTGATCAACCCAAGAGAAGGGTTAATGCACAAATGAATCAACTATTTGGGAAGGAGAATAACGAAGAAGATACCTTAAATTCTATTAATTATATGTATAGAAATGATATATGATAGTAATTGAAGAGATAGGAGAAATGTACTAACCTTGAAATATTGCAGATCAAAGAATGTTGTTTTCTAAGGTCTGTAGACTGTTTCTGGAAAAACTAACAGTTGATACCGAACCAAAATGCAGAGAAAAACAAAACCCAGAAATTGTTTTCTGTTCCAATGTCATCTGATGAAAAAGGTTGACCTTGACCCACAAATGTCAACCCTGACCCAATAATGTCGACCCCGACCTACACAAATCTGAAAGTGACTTTGTTCGCAAAGTTTGCCAAAAAGGGTATCTAGATCTGGGTTCAAATCCACTGTTCTATACCTATACCTACAAGAAAAAGGAGATTTTTTGTTATGGGGGAGGGGTTTGCCTTGGTTAAACCCTGATTTTGGAATTAACCTCAAATATATGTTATTGAAATTGCAGAAATGGACAAAGTAAATGCATAAATTCACCTTGCTTGAAAAAGTCCTTGTGGCAGATTTGAGTCCTTGAATCCACAAGTATGCTTCAAATGTAGAATGTAGAAAGGTAGGATGTCTTCAATCTCTTGCTTGTAGATCTCCAACACCAAGTCTTGAATTTTGAATAGGCTTGGAAGAAGGTGGATGGAGAGATCACCAAAAGGGCACCTTGTAGCTTCAATCCTTCAATGGCCTCCAATGGATCTCCTTCATGAAAATGGATACTTGAATGGATGAATGCTTGCTTGAAATATTTCTTCTTAGCTTGGTTGAACTTTACTTGATAATGCTTGATCTCAATTAGGAATGCTTGATGCTTGATTAGAAGACTTCATTTGCTTGATGATGGTTAGAGAAAATGAGAGAGAAAGCTTCCCTTTTATATGGAAATAGGGCACAATCTCCTAAGGAGGCCTACACAGGAGGATTAAATTCTCATTAAAGCCTTTACCCCTAGGAGAGGACCTATATTAAATATAATTTAGGAATCAACACTTCGGAACCTGAAACAGCTGACCTGGAAGCGGGAAATACTTTTTGCAAAGGCTGACCTCCTGAAACTGCAAGACCCCGGGATCTGAACCCTGGGTCAAGGTTGAGGTCAAAATTGACCTAGGTCAGGGTCGAGGTCAACATAGACCTATAATGTTGACCTTTACGCTGAAGCCTAGAATCACTAGTCTGCAATCCAAAATGTAGAAATCAGGCCAAACAGTAGTGGAAAGAGGAACAGAACAGGGTGGAAGCCATGTCAAGATCAGGAACCCATTCAAGGCACTTGCCATGACCCCAAACCACTTACTCGGAAGGCTAAACATGTCTAAAATGGAAGTGCTTCCATTTTTTGACTATATAGGTGGAATAACCAAATGATGTGGTTGATAGTGTGCATCTCCTTGCGGTTGTTTTCTATTTTTGATGTTGCAATGAAGATGGTAGGATTGTCTGAAATAATTTTTGTTGTAACAATTCTGGTGAGGAAGAGAAGAGTAAGGAAGGTGAATTCATACTCAATTCACCTTCTTTGTTCATTCCACCAACTACTCTCTTGCTGATAAACTTAGCAGCCATTTTTTAGAGCACACTAAGGTTTGCATATGGTGGTTATGAGATTAAGAACAAGCCAATTGTAGAGTATTTTTGTAGTGTTTGGGTAGTGATTAATCTACTCCCATTATTAAAAGGACTGGTTAAAAGAGGAAAGGGTTGTCTTCCTTGGACTTTAATAATAAGATCTTTTTCTTTGGATATGCTTCTATGGACTACTATTGTCACCTATGTATGTTAAAAAGGGACATTGACATTAATTAATTCAGTCTTGGAATAAAGAAACCTTCTTATTGTCAATATGTAGTTTTTATTCTTATTTTAAAAACTGTAGCATGTGTAGCATGTGTCATCGAGTGATGAGGAGGAAACATTATTTATGCCACATTAGCCTATCAATCATGGATTACTCTTTGGATAGAGCCTATTTCAACTTTATTATCTCACCTACCTTGAAACCACCATGCATAATAAATTATATAAATAAATAATGTTTCATGAAAACCAATCTATTTCTCTGTACATATTTAAAATGATTCCAAATGAAATATATATAATGTTCCTGATAAAAAACTGTCATGTAAGTGTTTTGCAACTTCATATTCATAACTTTCTTTTCAAACTAAACAAGTATCCATAATGATTGCTTTTTGTAAGAACCTGAGTATAAGAAAACTTCAGCATGGATTTAACTAGAGTTTAAACAAAGAACCCTTACTCATGGTATCAATACAAAACCCAAGTATGTAAGAAAATAGGACAAATAAATCCTTTTAAAACTAGGGTTAGACAAAAAAAAGTTCATAACCATAAAAGATCCCATATACAACAGATTGACTCATCTTCAAACTGGGGTTTGACAAAAGAAAATATAATTCCAGTATGAACCCGAGGCAGGAAATAACATAGGAATTTTTCCATACTAATATGGATTACAAGAATCCCTACCTAGGGTATAACATAAATGAAACAATTTATAACCCTTAAGAGACAATAAATCCTACTTAGGATTTATTAAACTTTATCACAAACTTAACCACAGTTAATATGGGTATAGGACTGCAA
>MU225843.1:1019689-1030557 GCA_018584345.1 Thuja plicata
AGATAGTATTATTAGGATCAACAAGTGCTAGATTATGAAACTATAAGAGTGAGCTATTGGAATAGTTCAAACAGGTATCACAAGTATCTAATCATAACGAGAAGCATCAAAAGGTCTTACCATACTCCAAAAATAGAGATCTTATATTAGGGTTAGAGGGGTATTACAGAGCATGTTACCAATCCAACTTGTATGATTGTATCTATTTCATGTGCATGTCCAAATGGATCAACAATGTGATGGTAGGTAGGATAATAGTAGAGAAAATGCCTTCTTACACAACATTTTGGATTATAACAAACACAATAGAGTAGTTTTGACACATAGTGTCTGCTTATATTATAATTGTCCTTATCAAACATTGTAAAATATTTAAAAAGATAAAAAGTGGACATGCAATAGAATTATGATGGAACAAGAGATGAAAATCTTGGAACTACTACAAGGTCACAGTGTAACTTAATGGAACTTGCAGCCACAGACTTGTGTGAGGTTGTATTGTGTCTAAAGCATCTAACTTATGTTGCTATTGACATGTTTTGATCTTAGAAAGGTTGGCAGTACATCTAAAAATTTACGTGATTTGTTACTTGCATGCAAGTATCCATATTCACAACATAGTATGACTGATCCTATAAAGAAAATATGCATTTCTAAGAAATTCAAAATAAATTAATGCCTTTAACAATTAAGTATATAAATTTCTGGACAATGTAACATTATCAGTAATTATTTCCTTTTGTGTAACTTTAACATTTGGATTTCCTATAAAAAGTTACAACTTTTAATTTATTTAGAGTTAGATTTGAGTGGTGAAAGGATTCATTGGAGCTCATTTCAAAATTTGTCTGTAATGAAGAGGCACAAAATAATGGTGTTTATGATGGAATTTACTATCATGTTGGCAGGCTTGTGTTAAATTTGATCAGTGTTCATTTGCACCAAAATGACAAAAGAAGGAGAATATGGATTGATCGGCTTATTAAAGCAAGATGGCTATGGTATGTTATGATCCTTGGTGGATGGGAAGTCATTACAGAACTCTTAGGAAAATAAGTGTTATATAAATTTTTATTTATTGATGATTTGTGATTGGATCCCCTAAGGATTGATTTAAATGTATTTGGTAAGCTTAGTGATGGTATCTTGTTTAATTTTTCTTTTTGAAAATTTTGGAGGTGGTTTGTTATAATTTTTGACAATATTTATGTCTCCTAATGATTCAACCTAAGTTATAGCATCTGGTTGAAAATTTTGGCACTCAAAAAGGTTTTTCCAGTTCATCCAAAGAAGATCCTTTCACAATTGTGCATACCATTGGCTAGCTTCACCTCTTAAGGGTATCACAAATTTCACTTCTAATGAACTCTTTATATTTGTACCACCATTCTGTTGCATATCCACTTCCATCAAAATTAGGATCCTCCATTGAAACTAGCATTTCTAAATTTTTACCACATACCCAACTTTGATTGAATCATCGACTTGGAGCTATGAACCAGTGATGTCACAAACATGGGACCTCATCCCTGATAAAAAGATTCAACAATAACATTCTAGTGGGAGATGGTGCAACTTGTTAAAATGCATGTGTGGTGGAAAGAGATGGTTCAATCCCTTGACAATCACTCCTAACCCTAGTACTAGAGGTAGATGTAAAAGGTGCAGAATGGGATTGAGTTAAACAAAGAGAAAGTAAGAAAGAAAACCAACTAAAACAAGATGAAAATAGGGTTCTCACCGAGGGTGCATAAGTAGATGGAGAGGAAACAATTCCTTCAAATGCGTTTGTATGTTCATTCTCTGGATCACATCCAGTATTACAACTAGAAGTAGAAGTAGATGCCATGGGGCTGGATCTAAACTTTGACAGGAAGACAAAAATGAAATGAAATGAAATTCATCTTATTGTGGAGTAAAAGTGCTGAGTATTTGTAGAAGGGGAGGGAGTAACTGATAAAGATAAGAAGTGAACAAACTGGTAGATTGAATGACCGACAAGAATTTAATAACATACAGAAACCGTCTGGGAGAAAAAGAAGAAAATTACAGTGATCACATTGGAGAGTTGTACAACTACAACAAAATATTACACCACAGTAAGCAATCCTTAAAATTAGTAGACCATGTTTATCCTGTGAAATCGCATGGGAGAAACCATAGAAGCCTTGATTAATTCTATAAATGAAAACATGACATAATTTTACTATTAAGGTTTCTTTTTATACCATCCACATTCATGGATACATGTATGTCTATCAAGGGGATGGAGAAGCCATTCATGATCACGGTGTGCCCCACAACATAGGTCTTCCATCCTTAATATAATTTTAGACATGATATTTTCAATTATTATTATTATTTAGTTTATCACAACTAAACTAAATATTTTTAAAGTCTGCAAAAAACAACTAAAACAACTAATACAATCACTAAAACAACTAAAACAATCACTAAAACAACTAATCTGCATAAAACAACAACGTATTACTTTGCCCTAACCTGCAGAAAATTTGCATGCACTATGCTCGATCCCTCCTCCCGCCCGCGAGTGAACTGAAAAATGAGTTTCACTTTTCACTTTTTTTAAAAAAATATTTATAGCCTGCATTGGTCTAGCTTTCGACAAACTCAGGCTTGTCTAAATTTTGACCAAATCGAGCTCATAAAAAAAATAAAAATCTAACAAACCAAAAAAAGGCCTTGGTCAAAATTAAAGCTAGAAAATAGCTATCAAATGTATTAGTGTTACAAATGTTTAATCCAGCCCCGCCATCAATGAGGAATCATCGGATCATATTCTTATGCACTTGGACAAGAAAATGTAGGGGATAATTGTGAAGACATTTGTGTGGTGGTACATCATGGTCTGTAAATGTGGAATGTTTGTTAGCAGCAATATAATTAACCATGGTCTGAAATTTTTTTGGACATATGTCCGGCCGTGGGACAGTTGCATTTTGAAGATCCTGGCCCAAAGATTTCTTATGCTCTGGGGATATGCACGATAGTTCAAAAATGGAGATTTGGGTGGGTGTGTGCTTGAATTGATCCACCAAACCGGGTTGGGGATTATAAGTTGCTGTGGGATTTTCTGGTGTAGTGAAAGTAGAAGGCATTTCTTGTAGAACAACTTTGGAATGACGAGTTGTAACAACACATTTGGCATTATTATCTCTGATAGTGATGGAAATAACTTGGATTTATATGGGATTTATGAAATTTATCATACTATCATAGGTAGGATAGGTGTAATTTAATTTCTTAGATTGAGTACCAGACGTGAAGGCTTTCCCTTTATTATTGTTATGAAAAGGATCATTGAAGATGGTATGATCTGTGGTACCCTTGGATTGAGTATTGTTAACAACGATTATCCCTTGTTCAATTAATTCTTGTAGAACATTTTTTAATAGATAGCAATTTGATGTCTTATGACCCTTGACCCGATGATACATACAAAAATCATTATCGTTCCACAACTTAGGTTTTACAACACCATGTTCAAATTCCCTAATTTCTGGTAAAGTGATCGTATTGGCTTGGATCAACTTTTTCAGTGATGATTCGATTGATTCTCCTACTGGGGTGTATTCACAGTTTGGAAAAGGAAATCATTGTTGGTATTGAATGTTGGGTTTATTCTAGTATACTCCTCCCACTTGAGCAGTTGGCATTTGAACTTGACTATTTGCCTGCGGGGTCTATATTACATGTGCTTGATTTAGCATGGGTTTCCCTTGTAATGAAATATTTGGTTCAGCATAATTGACCATCTTGACATCAATGAGACCATCGTTGGTGACATTTTTATTTTTGTTCCACCACTTAGGTTTATTAGTTGAATTTTTAGGGGTGGTTGTTTGAGTAGGATCCGCAAGAATTTCTCTTTTGACCAAATTTTGCTTGCATTGAATGCCTCGTTCTATCAGTTATTTGAAATTTAGAGTGATTTGGAGTTTTATAGTAAAAGACATGTCTGGGATCAAAATATTGATGAACATGACTACTAGATCTTTCTCAGGAATATCATATGTGATTCTATTGGCTATATTTCTCCATCTTTGTAAAAATTTAACAAAGGATTCACCTTCTTTTTACTTGACATCACAAAGGTCCTTGATGTTGACCTTGCGTTATATGTTGTGATGGAAGTGAGCGATAAATTTTTCAGCCAATTCATCCCAAGAGTGAATACCATGTGGTAAGTGAGAGAACCATTCCATTGCAGGTCCGACTAAACTCCGGGGAAATAGTTGCATTAAGTATGTTTCATCATGTGCAACTTTGATGTAACTGGAAAAGAAATCCTTGATGTGTTCCACAAGATTTGTGTTTCCTCTATACTTGTCAAACTTGGGTACTGCAAAATGTGCTATAAATGGAGACATGTGCAAAGAATGATCAAAAGGGTATGGGTACAAGTCCTCAGTAGTATAAGAATTAGTTTGTCCTTGATTTTGAATATCCATTATTTGAGTTTTCAAGTTTTGCATTTGTTGTATCAGAATGTACGTTTGGGATTGAGGAAAATTTCTAGCATTGGATCTTGTCTTGTAGTTGGTATAAGACTTTGCCTTTAAGTACCTTGCATTGAGACATACGATCTTCTTTGGATTTGGTATTGATTCCCAAACGTATTATTTTGTTGATACTAAGGTAAATGATGAGTCCAAGGTTGTTGTGACTATTTTTTTTTGAGACCTTTGTTGAAATAAAGATCTAGCCCTCGGAGGACATTGACTGAACATCAGACCTATAGAGATTGATCTGAGTTGTTGTGAATAATTAGATCCAAGGCCAGTAGGGATAGATTGCAATGTTTGGGTAGTGACAAATGGGTTATAGATTGTCTAGGTGATGATGAAATAACTTGAGCAATATATCCCTACTTGATGAAATAATGTCATAGGTAATGAGCCAGATGCCTGAGATGAACTAGAAACCATGGATGCACTCATTTGGTCATGTTTTGGGTGCAATATGAACTAGCTTGAGTGGACGAGCTAGTTTGTGTAGACACAGTCTATGTTGATGTTGTAGATGTTGATAATGGAAAAAACAAGGTTTGAGACACCGCACGATTAATTTGAGATCTTTCAGTTGTATTTCATCCTGCCAGTGGGTTTTGAGCCTATATTGTGGAGACATTGAATTCAACAGGAAATTTGAATCCTTTGTTGATTAACATTGCTAGGAATCTCTCAGGATTTATTTCTACCACAAAATCTACCACTTGTGCAAAATAAGAATCTTGTTCTATGTCTTCTATCTCTTCATTTTGATATCTTGAAAAATAGTTGGCCTTTGGGAACCACATGGAAGTGTAGGCACATTTTTAGTGTATAACGAGGGATAAGTGTGTTTGAATGGGTCAATCTCTAGTTCTTCTTCCCATGGGGAAAACATGTTAACATATGATTCATCTTTTTGGTATCTAGCCTTTGAATCAGTATAAGGTCCCCCATAAGGTGTAAAAGATATTGTCTTATTTAGGAATTAACTAAAATGAGTGACGTAAAAAAACAAAAGGGACAACCTCTCAAAGAGAGTTCAAGCTCCTATTTAACAAGGGTAATTCTAAGAACAAACTTCAACTTCTCTTGATCTTAGAGATTGATGATGATAAGATATGATTTAACTCTCATCTTAGATGAGACAAAGTCATTATAAAAGAGTGATGAAACTGAGATAGCGAGATGAAGATAATCTAATGTGAACCATTATATTATCAATGTTAAACAATACTTGAATTGGAAAAGAGAGGTAATCCTAGATGTTTGAGTTTTCATTGATTCTTTGTTATTTCCCAAAACATACATGCTAACCTTTCACATGATACATGAGACTTTTCCAAGGTTCTAGCACTAGTACATTTGACCCACATTTCCAACCAATATTTCTGACCAAACATTAAAATGGTTTTTCTTGGTCAGTTTATAGATTGAAAAATTTGATTTTTTTTAATCCATTCCCATGTTGCTTAGAATTACAACAACCATGATATCTCATCATAATTATGATCAACACGGGCACAATGAACTTTAAAAAAATAGACATTTTCATTTTATTTTATTTTGTTTTTCCACAAAGAAGAGATGGAGGGAAGGAGGGCACAATACAAAATACATCTCTCGACACCACCTGTAAGTTCTGGAAAAAAATATAAAAACCCATTGATCATTAAATTGAATATTGTAGTATTGAAGTTGTTTGTATTAATTTCAAGATAATTTGGTAAGAGTTTTGTCTAGATCTAGTTATGAAACAATATCACATTGGTGATTACTATTAGAACTGTTATCTAAACATGACCATAAATTTTTCAAGACAAAGTTGTAAGGACATTTGAGTTATGATGGTTGGAAGATTTTATACTTGAATACTTTCCCATGCTCCGTTATTTTTCCCTTTCCTCTCGTTCCTTTTACTCTATAATTTCAGGCTCATTCACCATTTACATTGTTGGGTTTCTTGGCCTTTTGTTCAACCCTGTTTATCTTGTTCCTTTTGGTTTTTAGCCTTTTGTCTCTCCATGTCTCACCATCATTAGGGCATCACCTTCCTCTTCCAGATTGTTCCTGCCCATGTTTCTTCACTTTTCTCGATCTTCTTTTCTGTTCATGGAATGCTCTCCTTTGTAGAGGTTTCATGTATTCATTGGATTTATATCTTTATTGAGCCTCTAGATTTTGTAGGCTACTCTTCATGTCATTGAGTTTCCCATTACCATTATATCTTGGGTTATCATAGGTTAGGTCATGTCAGCCCTCTGTCATATAGCTTACATTTTGATCTCACCACTTTGTTCCCTTTAGTTTTCTAGTTTTAGCTCCTTTAGTAGCTTGTGGTTGGCATTGTTAGTTGGGCTATTCTAGTTAGTAACATGGAGTGGTTATGCATTTAATAGTTTCTAAAGGTATTGGTTTATCTGGTCACGTGGTTTATTTCTTAGCTTCATGATTGCATGACTGTCATTGGGTAGATAATGTCTGATCTAGAGTACTCTTTTTTTTCTAATCTCATAACTTCTCTATATATTTTATGGTAATATATGTCTGATAAAGTTCCATATATATATATATATATATATATATATATATATATATATATATATAAATAGATAGTTTCTCAATCTTTTCAATGTTCTCTTTTCTTACAAATGTTTTCATGTTCTTGTATGATGTATGTCTTAACTCAAAAGAATACTTAATGGCTTGGCCTGCATGATTGATATTTGGATATTCATGATTCAAGGTAGTAAGATTATGATTTGATTTACTTTGTAATCTATGATATGGAAATATGACATACCCTTTATGTGCTCCTACTAGTATTATTAGTGGCTGAATATCAGGAGTTTTTTCAGATGGTCATTTAAATGGTTAGGAAAAACTCCTCAGAGAAGTGGGGCTAGAAAAATGATTGGTTGAAGTATTGGAAACCCTAAAGGAATCCACAGGAAAAAAGGAGAAGATAGAGCCAAATCCCCTTCTCCAAGATGAGGGAATGTCACCCAAGAAGATTTCTCAATATAGCTCTCCACATGACCATGCTCTAACTTGGCCTAGATTTACCAAGAGAGAAAAAATCACTCTCAATCATAGAAAAAGACCCTTGTCCAACCGAAGGAGAGGGATAAAATTTTGGTACATCTATAGAGACATTAGAGGCTAGATTACACAAAGAAGGAGTACTAATTCCTTTTCTCAACTGCAAAAACTTACCACTATTCAAGTCCACCTCTTCACACTTCATAGATTTTTATTTGAACTTCAAACAATATTAATTTAAGTTATGTAGAAGGAGATCATCGTTATGTAAAAGCAGATCATCATCCTCTTCCAACAAATATTTAGTTCCTTCAACCTCTTCAAAAGGGAGAAACCAAAACATTAGTGCATTTAAAGAAAGATAAATAGTTAACACGAGGCATTTGAAGGAAGAAGTAGGGTTTAAATAGGAAACCCATGATATATAATGTATTTGTGTATTTCTGAGTAAATTCATTTATTTTTAAATTCTTTATCACCATCCTTTAAATATTTCTCTTTATTCTTCATAGTTTTACATTTTACATAATTTTCCATAGATGTTTAATGGATTTGACACTATTCTCCAAAGAAATATTTCAAATTTATATCTTCATCGCCATCTTAAAGTTAATCTTATTGTTTTGATCTAAAGAGACATCACTATTGCATTGAATAGATGTTGTTACATTTATTTCTTATGTTTGAGGTCTGTCAATGTTTCAAGAGTTCATAGTAGTTGTAAAGAAGAAATAGGTGGGGGTGTGCTAAAATATAAAGGGAGGAAAATTGTGGTTTATTGTTATTTGTGTTAATTTAATTAACCCCACTTTCCACTTGAATTTCATTGATTGTATATTGCAATTGTGATTGTGATTAAGGGAAGATAAGATGCTCCTTTCTTTCACCCTCAAATACACAAATAGGAGATCCAATTTTGATCAACCCCAAAAGGGTTAATACACAAATGAATCCAATATTTGGAAAGAGACCAAGAAAGGGGATCTTAAATTCTATAAATTGATTTATTAATATGATTAATGATAGTAATTGAAAAGAATAGGAGAAAGTACCAACCTTACAAAGTGGCAGATCAAAGATTGTTGTTTTCTGAGTTCTGTAGATTGTTTCTGGAGACGCTGACAGTTGATACCGAACCAAAACAGAGAGACGGAAAAAACCCAAAAATATTTTTCCATTCCAATGTTGTCTTATGAAAAAGGTTGACCCTATACCACTTTTTCCAACTCAATCTTTGAAAGTGTCCTTGTTCACACAGTCTGAAAGAAATCTGAAAAGGGTATCCAAATCTGGCATCAAATTTACAGTCCCAAACCTGTACCTGCAAGAAAAATGTTTGTTTTTTGTTGGGGAGGGGTTTGCCTTAGTAAAACCCTGATTTAGGAATTAACCTAGAAATCAATAAAGTATGGAAAGCTAACAAGTAGTAGAATTGAATCTAATAGTGAAGCTATGATATGGAATAGATATGCAATTGTAATTCAAATGTAGCAAGTATGTAAATATGAAAGCATGGACTTTAGAAACCATAAACCTCCATGACTGTATGCTTGGAATCCACCTTGAAAGAGTTTTGAGGATGCATAAAGGATCTTGAAGGAAGATCACACCATCATGATGGTTAGATCTAGGGTTTGAATGATGAATCTTGAATGCTTAAACCAAATCCCTTCAAAGGCTTGAAAGCTTGAATCCTTGATCTTCAATGGAGAACTTTGAATGCTTGAGAGGAAGAATTGAACACCTTGAGAGCTTGAGAACATGTAGAAAAATGGATTCTTGAACAAAATCTTGATCACCTCTTATCACTTAGTTGATAGTTTGATCATGCTTAATGATGGTTAGAGAAAATGAAAGGAGAAGGCTCCCTTTTATATGGAATTAGGGCACAATCTTCTAAGGAGGGCTACATAGGATAATTAAATCATCATTTAAGAATTTACCCCTAGGAGAGGACCTATATTAAATATAATTTAGGAATCAACCAATTTAGAACCGGAAACAGCTGACTCGGGAGCGGGAGAGAACTTTTTGCAAAGACTGACATATGGGAAACTGTGGGATTCTGGGTTTGGGACCTTGGGAAAGGGTTGAGGTCGACCCTGTCCTAGGATAGGGTCAAGGTCAACCCTATCCTAGGGTAGGGCTGAGGTCAACCTAGTCCCAGAAGGTCGACCCTGTCCCTGCATCCCAGAAACAGAGTCCTGCAACCCAGAATGCAGAAATCAGTCCTGAAAGTGGTATAAAGAGGAGTAGATCAGGGGGAGATGATGCAAAAATGGGGGGATGATGTAATGGAGGTAAAATAAATCCCCTAAGGAGGGATAAATTCTCTTAATATGGAAGTGATTCCATTTTAAGATGATACATTAAGCCCCCACTTTAGCGGGAGTACAGAAGTCGAACGTGCTCACGGTAAAGTTAGAAGAAAGAGATCCTGGTGGATTGCAATTGAGATAGAATATCACTAAGCCAGGAACACAAGCCCCCAAACTAAGGATTATAGCACATCATACATACATAAAGATATGGAAAGTAAATACTATTCAATCATAGAAAACATATATGATGACATAAGTAAGACAAGAACAACACTATTGATAAAATAGCTTCACGATCTAATCCTACTAGCATGAAAGCAAAAGAGAGAAAATAAAAAGTTATTACCTCACCTAGTAAGATGCCCACATTAATATGAATCACCAAGGAGGGAGAGCCCCCAACAAGTTCACCCATAAACTATGCTTGTAATTGTAAGTGCATCTTCTGACGGCTTTTGAAAATATCCATAGATCAACATTCTTGTATCACTATGAAATATAAAATGCGTGTCCATTCAGGATTTAGCAACTTATGTGCGTTACCTTTCAAGGATTTAACATATCGTAAAAGGGTGCATATCTCTTCAGGATTTAGCAACTTATGTGTGTTACCCTCCAAGGATTTAGCAAAAAAGTAAAATACGTCTCTTCAGGATTTAGCAACTTGTGTGCGTTACCTTCCGAGGATTTAGCAAACATAAAAGTAAAAATGTGTGTCTCTTCAGGATTTAGCAACTTGTGTGCATTACCTTCTGAGGATTTAGCAAACATAAAAGTAAAAATGCGTGTCTCTTCAGGATTTAGCAACTTGTGTGCGTTACCTTCCAAGGATTTAGCAAACATAAAAGTAAAAATGTGTGTCTCTTCAGGATTTAGCAACTTGTGTGCGTTACCTTTCAAGGATTTAGCATGCTGTGAAATGTAAATAAATGTAAACTATAGTACAAGGGAGACCCTATATATGCCCCCCTCCTTATCATGGCTACCCACTAGG
>MU225843.1:1069270-1092490 GCA_018584345.1 Thuja plicata
CAACAGTCCAGAAGACAGAGCATGGAAGCTGACTACTATTTTGATCAGCGTGAATTATTTTGTAATGTAATGGCTAAGAACCTTTTGTTATATGTTTGTAATGATGTAATTATCATTGTAGTAAACATTCTTGAGCTGACTTGTTTGGAAGCGTTGTATATTTTGTTTTAGGGTTGACTAGTGTTTTGTTTTGGGTCGTGCATATTCGGATTTGAACATATAAGTATGTAATGTAAAGTAATGTTATAAGCACCAATTAATATGCAAGAGGAAGATATAGAGGAACAATATAATGAATTTAGTATGTGATATAGCTCTTTAAGAGAGTAAGAGCATTTGCACATACATGAAACTGATCAGACAATAGTGTCATCACAGCAGTTCATTTTGATATAGTGCATATCATCTTTCAAAAGGTTGTAGCCTTCATCTTATTGGGTAGTGAGCCTAGGCAGTGAGCCATATACCTTTAATAGGGTTTTGTAAAAGACTCCTAATAGGGTCATACCTTTAACCAGGTCATTGTACTCATATTGTAAAGACTGCTTCTAACAGGGAAAAGGAACTCTCACAAGTTCATTATACTTAGTACAATATTTGTGGGTACTAATTCCCACCAGGGTTTTCCTCTAATCAAGGTTTCCCCATAATCATATCATGTGTTATGAGTTCTTATGTTAAGCTTCATTCTATGTATGTTTGATTTATGTTTAAGTTGCTGAAAAGTAATAAATACACAAACACTAATTCACCCCCCCTCTCAGTATTTCTAACACTTTGATCAAATCTTGCATTGACTATGACCTTTTCAAGACCTTAAACACTTCAAGACACCAACTTATTTCATAATAGTACCCATGATCCCATATAAAATGACAAATACATACTATACAACATTAGACTCCTCCCACCAGAGAAGGTATATGCACAAGTGATGAGCATGTAGATTTTCCCAAGAACTATTGGGAGCTTACCCTGCAACAAATGTACTATTGTGAAAATCATCACAAGTCCATTTGTTGTAGGGTCAAGTTCCTAGTAATGCTTGGTCAAATTTTCATATTTTTTCACCTATGCATATACCTTCTCTGATAAACTCTTATATGCACAGGTGAAGGCTGTATATGCACAAGTTTTACATAGCACAATAATAATATTAGTTTGGGTTTTACATGATTGCATTCCCCAAATCAGTACTGGAATTTTTTTGAAAATGTATAAATGGAATACTTTGTGCCTGATATACTTAAATGGAATACAACAAGAAGTACCAAAATATGAATGCTCAATTGTTGTAATGGCAAAGCATCAGAACCATCCATTTTTAGAACTTGATTTTCTATACTTTAATGATTTTTCTATAGTCCTAATAATTTTGAACATTATTGACAAAGCGTGTTTCTTTTTTTGATTATTTGATTGATCCTCTCACCTTTCCTTACTTTGTAAATTTCATTGTCCCAATCAAGTTTTGCAGTGTTTCTTATTAGGTTTCATGTTTTTGATTGTGGGGTTCCACATTGTTTGTTGTTCTTGATAAATTAGGCCTTGAATTTGACTTTGCCCATGTCTGAGTTTGTGCCAATTATGGAGTTCACCTTCTTTTGATGGTATATTTCATTCACTCTATGTGGAATACTATTTTGTTCAATGTTTTATTTCAGCTTGATATTTCATTCATTTTTCATATACATAGAGAAATGGACAGTTCTGAGACTACACATTTGCTGATATTGCGAGACTACACATGGTGAAAAAAATGAGCTATCTGATTTAGGTTTACTGTTCATGATTGTTGTAGACACCCTAAAATGGACAGGCTTGCAACTTTACATTAAAAACACCAATTTTCATTTATTAATTAATAGTTTTTTAATCATTAATTAATCATCTATTTTCTTCTAATTTCATTGCCAAAATCATCTAATCAAATCCCCAAAATTAATTAAATAAATAATTAATTTTAATTAATTAACCTTAATTGATTAATCTCCATTAATTAATTAATTAAAGTCAATTTCCTAAAGTTTAAATTGAAATATTTAAACTTACTAATTAAATTCTTCCAATTAAATTAATTTAATTTCATTCAACAATGCAATTCTAAATTAAAAAGAATTCAATTATCTCACATGTTGAAAACTTTAATTAAAAAAATGAATGAAATAATCAATTATATTCATAGAGATAACTCTTAATCAGTTCACATAGGTTTCTCCATCCACCTCTTCAGTTCTAAAGGCAACTCAAAATTAGCTCTTCAGTTAACCAAACTCTATCTCCTCTCTCTCAGTTGAAGATGTGAAGTTTACTGATCGCTTCTCCAGTTCCCTTTGATCTCAACTGTACATCCCCCTATTTCTGGGATTGATCTCAACCGTTCATCTCATCCTTAATTCCTATATAACAAACCCTTCATAACCATTTGAAGGATCCAAGATTTCAAGCTCACATGCACCATTACTCTGTTAGATTGGTTCAAGCATCAAGCCATCTTGCAATCAAAGAATTTGATATCATATTCTTGACGCTCCCAAGTCATAGAAGTTTCCAATCCAATACTGAGCACCACACATACACACAATGTCTCAGAAGGAGTAAAGAGAAGAAATAGAAACTTCAAGCAATTGGGTTTGCATTCATTTGTTTTCCTCTTATTTTCTTGTATATTTTATTGTTCGTAGTTTCATTCTTAGTAGTTTATTTGGAAAATCAGTGCTACTAATCCCCCTCGTTAACTTGAGATTGTGGAGACAGATTTGATCCCGCGTACATTTTGGTGAACTTGATGTGAATAAAACAACCCAAATATCACTTGCAGATGAAAGAAAAAACCTTTTGGCAATGACCGTACGGTTGTAGAATTCTTTTTTCATGTTTTTCTCCATATACATGTAATTTTGTAATCATTTATATTTTACCACAATTGAGAGAATATTTCTACAATCATCTATTTTATTGCTGCACTCGTAAGGGTTTCCTAAAAAATTTGTCATTTTTCAAGGTTCTATTTTCTCGCTTTGTGCTGCAATTGCCTGATCTATACCGTAATAGATATCAGTTTACCAAAATAGTGCAGAGTTTGCCACAATCGACCGATCCATGCCACAATTGACAACACTTTTCCACAATAAAAAGTTCTTTACTGTAATCAAAAGAATTTTTCCACAATTTCTAGTGCTTTGCGGCAATTGATAGTACTTTGCTGCAAGTGACAATGCTTTAGCACAATTGACAGAATTATTTCTCATCTGATCCAAACTCTCTGTTTTCTATTTAAAATCTGATTTTTCTTTTTTTTTGGTGTAGGACTGGACAAATCACTAAACATGGAGGAAAGTAGGCCATTGTGAGTATCAATTGTTTTAAAATCACTTCTCGATTACATGTATCTTGATTGCAACATTTTGTGGTACTAACTTATCATTTCAGCTTGCTGCGAGGAAACAATCTAACAAAGAAACCCTAAAATCAATTTATTTGTCATTTTAGTGCTTAAAAAGAATGTTGTATGCCAAACATATCGAACCTCACATTTCCATATTAGTGCTTAAAATTGATGTGGATGCTAAAAATTGAACAAAGGCAAACAAAATTTTAAATTCAGTGCATTAAAATTGAACAAGAAAATCATCATCTACTTTGGGCTTTAAATCAAACACTTGTGCTTGAATGGATGATATCTTAGTTCACATTTCAATCTTTGGGGTTTAAAAGATTAACCTTGTGTCTTGAGTGTTTGGTGTGCTTGCATAATTTGTTAGATTAAACACATTTATACTTTTTACAAAAGCCTGTCTCGGGAATGCGCTTCTTCCTTAGAGAATGACCTTAAACCGGTAATCCTTTTGATCGGTATATAAATAAGATGTGAACTAAAGTTCTATTTTATATCTAGCCAAGCTTGGGTGAGGTGTGTTGATGATAATCTTGTTCGGGTAAAGTATCCCTAAGGAGCCAGTGTGATCAACTAGGCTCTTAAGTGAGTCATGCACATACAAACTGATTGGATAGATGCCACAGACCCTACTACAACCTTGTTAAAATAGAGGCCAACCCAATTCACCTCCAAACAGATACTTTACTATAGTGCAAGGGGTTGCAGAATTTCCCCCCAAGATTCCCAAAATATGTGTTCTAAGGTATTTGTGTTGTGAAAGAGATCTTCACTCTCATGGCAACAATATCTGGCAATGGAAAAAAAATGGGTGCCTACCTCATGGACCTTCATGTCCTAGTAGTGTGACACTTGTTGTGTGAGCTAGCAAACATTCAACCATTGGGCCTATAATATTGTATTTTGAAGTCAAATTGACTTAGATTAATCTGACTATCTTTGTTTAGACCTTGTGAAAACATATGCAACCTGAAAAAGTTGTAGAACATACATATTCTAGTCTTAAATCTTTCAAAACACATTGTCTATTGTGCTTGTTCTTTGATCAGTTTCCAAAAATACAAAATAGACATCAAAAATGTCAAAATGAGTCCAACGTGTTAAAGTCTAGGGTGTCAAGAAATCATACTGTTCTGCAAATTAGAAGCCTTGTTCCCGAAAATTATTTTTATCAGATAGTGAAGCCATTTTGGAGTCTTTCTTGAGATTGTTTCCCCTTTACCGTAATCAACTATATTTTGCTGCAATTAATAGACATTTTTTGTAATTGTCCTATTTATTGACACACTTCACCTATTTATTACCGCAATCGGTGATAGATTACCGCAATCAACCTGTCACTTTACCACAATCAGTGGAGGTTTTCCACACTTGACCATAGACTTTAAAAAACACCTATTTTACCTAAAAACCTTGGAAATATTCTTCATTCTGTGTAAAAGATTAGAGTCTATCCTAGAAAAATGTGAAGAACATTGTGTGAATCTCTAAACTTTAAAGATCATCCATTCTTTGAAAGCATGATTATTGTCCAAGCATTATTAGTTCAAAAGTTTAGACTCAAAATATCTTGATCCCATTATCTCAAAAGTATCATATCTCTATCAGTGACTTTGTCCCAGTTAATAGTTGACAATCCTATTCTTACATCATCAAAACTTTGAGATAAAGATAAATCAACATTTGTCCTTAGAATTACCCTTGTCCAAACATAACTTAGACTCTCCTAGAAAGGTTATCCTTTTTTGTTTTCTTTATATCACTTCTTTTAGTCACAAAATTTGGACAACACCATGTCTCACACACCTTATAGAGGGCCTTACACAAGGTCGAAGGTGAAAACTCAACCTGATGAGTCTTATATCAATCAATTTCCCCCTTGGGAACTCTTACGAGAGGATGAACCTCTCAGATATATCAGTCCTACCCTTTTGATAGAGAATCCCCATGGGTCAGCATTGTTCCATGATGTCACAAAGGAGGAGCTCAAAGACATAGAGCAAGATGCCTACTCCGCGCAAGTTGTTGACGCTATTGTAGAGAGGAATCCTGAACATTTCTTAGTCATGTTGATTAAAAAGGGAGTCAAAATCCTTGCTAAATTCAATGTGTCAACCATATGACCCAAAAACCCTCTCGTAGGTCAAAATACTACTTGACCCTCTCAAACAGAACCTGTGATATCCCAAATATTTCCATCTTTGATGACAACAACATCAGCGCAAACCGTGTCTAATCAGACTACCTCAGCAAATCAAGATAGCACGTCTTCCACGCAAAGCATGACAGGCTCCCAAATAAGTGCACCCATGGTAACTAGTGTGCCTCAATCCTTGGCCTCATGGCCTTTTCCATCAAACTCTCATACTACGTCCTCAATCCCACCAACAAGCAGTAACCCTTTTGCGACTCTTCCACTACTACAGTTAGTCCCTGCTAGCCTTGGGCTCAACACATCAATCCCACATGGATCCATCTCTATGAGTCTAAAATTTATTCAATTCCCACCCAAGGTTAGGCCTTTGATCCTATAGGGACTGTAAAACCTCTAGCAACAACAACCTCAACCCCAACAACAACAACCCCAGCTTCAACAGCAATAAAACCAACCCTAACAAAAAACACAACATAATCAATCTTGGGCCAATCACATGCCCTAGTATTAGAATCACATGTTGGGGAACCAACATAAAAATCCAAGGGCTAGATTGTATGTCCCAACTCAAGGGATGCAAAGGCACAACCTCATACCTACTACAGCACATAGTTACAATGTCACAAATAATCCTCAGTCTCAGACATACATGCTAATCCAACAAGTGGAGAACCTTCAAACCTAAATGATGGACATGCAAAATTGAGGGAAAACCAAATGCTACACCATAGAGGACCTATACCCATACCCCTTTGATCATTCTCTACACATGTCTCCATTTCCTACTCACTTCTCGGTATCAAAATTTGACAAATACATGGGTAGTACCAACCCTGTTGAACATATCCAAGAATTATTTGCTAGTTTTATTTAGGTCGTACATGATGAGGCATACTTAGTGTGACTATTCCCACAAAGCTTATCCACACTAGCAATGGAATGGTTCTCACACTTACCTCATAGAATTTTGTCTTGGGGTGAGTTGGCCAAAAAGTTCATCGCTCACTTCCATCACAACATCGAGCACAAGGTCAAAATCAAGGACCTTTGTGAAATAAAAAAAAAATATGGAGAGTCCTTTGTAAAATTACTACAAATATGGAGGAATACTGCAAACATAATCACATATGACATACCCAAACAAGACCTCATAGTCATGTTTGTTGACAATTTGATTCCATATATGTCATTTATAATAGAATTGCAGCTGGCTCCAAACTTCAAGAAACTTATTGAACAAGGAGTTCGCTATGAGAAAAACCTAGTAAAACAAGGTATCCTTGCAGATCCTACCCAAACAAACACAAAAAAGACTATAATGGATAAAGCTAAGTGGTTGAACAAAAAAAAATGTCACCCATGATGGTGTCATTGATGTGAAAATGGTCAAGTACACCCAACCCAAAGTGTCACTGCAAGGCGTGCCTATGGATAACCAACAACCCATGGTGCCCATTCCACAAGCACACACTCAGAAACAACCACCCCTTGTCCAAGCGGCTTCTATGTCAAACAATCAACCATAGGCACAATGTCTACAATAGTTTCTATTTCCAAAATGGATTACACACCATTAGGAGAGTCGATAGAACCAACCTTAAAAAAGATGATACAATCCAACAATATCACTCTCCCTAAAATCATAGAATACAAACATGGTGCATTCAAACCAAAGTGGTACAATGATAATGATTTTTGCAAATTTTATTGAGTGAAGGGACACAAAACACCCAATTGTTATTGATTGAAAAATGCCATACAAGATTTGATTGACACAGGGGTCATCGATGTCACCAACACCCAAACAAAAGGCACCACTGATCATATGATATTCAATGACACATTCCATGATCACAATAAAGGAAAATCCTCTAGGTCTGGTGGATAGTCAAAAAAAGTAAACTACACTTATGCCAACAATGACAACACTATCAACTACATAAATCCTTCAGATAGCCATGTGGCTACCATTACTATCAGAGTCCAAGGTGCTAAATGTGATATATCCACGCACCATACAAAATTTGTCTTGCAAGGAATTCCTTTCACATTCACTATACCAGTCAACCCTCCTACAACCTTTGATCCACAAAAAATCCTCGTGGATCAGCTAAAGCGTACGCCTGCCCAAATATCCATGTTTGACTTTTTACACATATCTCTGCAGCACAAGAAAGATCTTGACCAAGCACTTTAAAAAGAAGCTATCCCAAGGGACATAACCCCTGAAAGATTCCAAACTATGGTGAACCATATAGAAGACAATAAGCATGCAACCTTCATAGTTAATGATGTGCCACCACACAAGCCTCTGCACAATGATCCCTTGCACTTTCTCATCCAGGTTCACAAACATGCAATCCATAGAATCCTTGTTGATGTTGGGGCTGGATTAAACATTTGTACTTTGAAGGTAATCAATCACTTAGGCTACTCTGAATCTAATATTGATGTCACTAGGAGGATCAATATCAGGGCCTATGATGAAGAAGAGAGATCATCTAAAGGTATTATCATACTACTAGTCTAGATAGCCCAGTTGTCAAGAACACTCCCTTCCAGATCCTAGACCTAGAATTGGGATACAAAATGTTACTGGGAAGACCATGGATCCACGAGATCCAAGCTGTGCCCTCCACATATCATTAGTGCATCAAGTTCCCATACCAAGGGGCATAAATCATTATTGAAAGAGATCCAAACCCATTCAAATACTGTAACGCCATCAAAGGCAGTACTGATAACCAAGTTTCTTCAAACCAAGAAGCAAGTATCCCTTCAACCTTGAATTCAATTCCCAAGGATAGCACAAGAATTGCAGGGAAAATATCCATTACTGACAAAGGATGTGGTGAGTACATCTATGAGGAAGCTTTCACTATCACCAACATGCCTCAAAGCCCAAGGTCATATGAGATTCCACAACCAGTGATGATGACTGAAACCCTAGAACTTATTATATTTAGGTGTCCACCTACCACCTATGTTAAATGGGGGGACATTGCAGAGGAGAATCCTTTTGATCCATATATGAACACATGGTTGTATCAAGACCCATAAGACACACTTCAAGCACCCATACCCGTGTCAACATATTGAGCTAGATACACAATGCTGCAAAGGTTTGGGTATGATGGTATGATTAGTCTAGGGGAAAGACAATAAGGTTTAATGGAACTATCTTTACCACCAACCCAAAGAAATAAGAGAGGGTTAGGCTATGGGAAAAATAGAACCATTCCTACCACCCAAGACATACCCATTAATCAAGAACAAGTAGCAGAGTTACACCGGGGGAAAAACTTGAAACATGCTTTGATCAACATTATACTACAATAGTTATTGCTATCTTAAATGGGAACCTCTTACTCCCGATTAACCCTCAACCAAGAGAACCATGATAATGAGGAAAGTGAGACATCTGATGAGTGTTATAGAAAGACTGATTCCCAAGAGTATGAGTGGAGATCCATCCACAACTCTGAACCATCAATTCTAGATTATTACCCTCAGCCAGACATCACTCTACACCTTGAGGACATGTTCGACCAATTAACCATAGAGAACAAACCATGCATCAATAAATATATTGATACCAATTCCTTAGGTGGTGCTTCCACATTAAATTCCCGATTTGTCAGAACCATCACAGTTGTCCCATTCAACCAAACAAAGTAATCCCATCATGAATACCTATGTCTAGTACACCGAAAACTAATAGAATGGGATCAAAAAGAACAAGCTAATATAGATGTCTTTGAAAATGGTGAAGCTATCACAAACTTCATGGGACTCAGAGAAGGAATGTCATCAGGGGACCACAAGGCCAGTTTGTCTACTGAATTGGATAGATTAGCATATTTTGGGGAGGAAGCATCTCTTTCTAGTCAAAAAAGAAAAGAAAAAAGAAAAAAAGAATCATCAGTAAGTGAAAACTGAAAGTTGCTTAATGACATAAAAAATGACAAAAAGACATCTTCTAGTGAAAACCTCAATGAGGTGCTAGAAGATGAAAGCAGGAACTCCTTCCCTTGACAGAGGAAAAGTCAACATTGCTAGCCGAGGAAATAAAAGAAGTCAACTTGGGTGATGAAAAGAACCCAAAGAATATCTACTTAGCAAAATCACTCACTCAAGAGGAGAGATCAATTCATCAGCTTCTTCAAGGAAAGGAAAATCAACTTTACATGGTCCTACTCATACATGCCAAGCCTAGAACCAGAGCTTGTATTACATCATTTTCCATTATTACCCAATGCCAAACCGGTCAAACAGAAGCTAAGAAAGGTGCACCCATATGTTGCTCTACTAGTCAAAGTAGAATTGAAGAAGCTCCTAGATGCTAAATTCATATGATCAATCCCATAGGTAGACTAGATATCTAATCTAGTACTAGTAACAAAGCACAGTGGTCAAATCCAAATATACATAAATTTTAGAGACTTAAACAAAGCTTGTACCAAGGATGACTTTCCTTTACCAAACATTGACATGATAGTAGATCTCACAGCTAGACATCAGATGCTATCACTCATGGATGACTTTTCAAGATATAATCAGATTAGGATAGAACTAGAGGACAAACACAAAACATATTTGACATGTGCATGGGGCACATATTGTTGGAACATCATGCCATTTAGTCTAAAAAATGCGAGAGAAACATATCAAAGGGCCATGAAAATCATCTTCCAAGATATCATTCACAAAAAAATGGAGGACTATGTTGACGACATACTTGCCAAGTCAATACCCAGGAAAGATCATCTATAAGTATTGGGACCCATATTTGAAATAATGCAAGAATACAAGGTCCGGTTAAATTCAAAAAAATGTGCATTTAGAGTCATCGTAGGAAAGCTCTTAGGATTCATTGTGTCACATTGAGGCATAGAGGTAGACCCAGAGAAAGTCAAAGAAATAATGGACATGCCACCACCAACTAACCTAAGGAAACTAAGGGGCTTAGGGAAGGATCCAAGCCATTAGGTGCTTCATAGCTCAATTAGCAGACAAGTGCCATCCATTCCAGCATATACTACATAAAGATGTAACATTTATATGGATAGAACATTGCAAACATGCATTCCAAATATTCAAGGAATATCTACTAAAGTCTCCCATACTAGTGCCACCTATCTAAGATAGGCCATTACTTCTATACATCTTGACAACTGAGTAAGAATTAGGAGTACTCTTAGCTCAACATGATGATGAAGGTAAGGAGAGAGCAGTATACTATCTCAACAAAACCTTGGTAGGTTATGAGCTCAACTATTTGCCAATTTAAAAATTATGCCTAGTAGTAGTCTTTTCTTCCCAAAAGCTAAAGGCATTACATGCTGAGCCATCAAACGAAGTTGATATCTCACATTGATCCCTTGAAATATTTACTTAGCAAAGAAGCACTGATAGGATGGCTCACAAAGTGGGTGATGATCCTAAGAGAATTTAAAATAGAGTATGTAGACAAAAAAACTATTAAAGGTCAAGTGATTGCAAATCAACTAGCAGAGGCACCTATACAAGATCATCAGCCTATCATTTTCAACTTTCTAGATGAGTCTATTCTTACACTACAATCAGAAATAGAGATATGGAAACTATACGTTGATGGGTCATGCACAAACCATAGAGTAGGAGTAGGGATAGTACTCATTACTCCAAACAATGAAGCAATTCCTAAATCCTTCAAACTCAAATTTCCATGCACAAATAACATAGCCGAGTATGAATCTCTAGTCATCAAAGTAAAGACAACAATACAATGGAGAATCAAGAACCTCAAGGTATATGTAGATTCATAGTTAGTTATTAGTGAAGTAAACAATAAATATATGACAAAGGATGAGAAGCTAATCCCATACAGAGAGAAGATGGACAGGTTGCGCGATAAGTTCCATTTCATCGTATTTGAGAAAGTACCAAGAGCTCAAAAAAAAAGCTACAAATGTGATGGCTACTATAGCATCCTTGATCGATATGCCAGGAAATGAAACCAGATTCTAGTTCCTGGTGGAGAAAATTATGATACCAGCTCATCAAGAACCAATCACAGAATCAGTGTGTGTCCTTGTTGGTCCTGAAACCCCATGGTACCATGACGTATACAATTACCTCCAAAGTAGTGTCTTACCTCCCAACTTGTCTAGGAACCAAAATAAGTCCCTCATCTACCAAGCCTCTAGGTACACCCTTTCTGCAATTACTCTATATAGAATAAGTCTACATGGAATGCTATTACACTTCTACATAATCCCAGAGATCTTTGTAGGAGGTACATGAAGGAATTTGTGGAACCCACACAAGTGGCAATAACTTATCAAATAAAATCATTCGCATGGGATACTACTAGCCCACAGTAGAGATAGATGCAAGAAAATATGTGCAATTGTGTAGGCAATGTCAAATTCATGGAGACTTCATCCATGCACTAGCCAAGATATCAATCCTATCACTTCACCATGGCCGTTTTCTATGTGGGGATTTTACGTAGTGGGTAAGATTACACCATACTCATCTAATGGATATAAATACACCATAAAAACAACATAGTACTTCACCCCTCAAACCATCATGACAAATCATGATACACCTTTCCAAAATAAGGATGTTGAAGATCTTTGTGAACAGTTCCAAATCAAACAAGGTTTATCTTCCTTCTAATATCTATAAGGGAATGGTCAAGCGGAGGCAACAAAAAAGACCATTATGAAGATATTAAATAAAATAGTCAATGCATCAGGATGAGACTGGTATTTATAGCTTAGTCCCGCACTATGGGCATATAGAACTAGCATGAGAACACCTATAGGAGCCACTCCTTTTTCAATAGTATATGGATCAAAGGTGGTCCTACCCCTCAAAGTGGAAATCCCATCCTTGAGAATATCATTGAAGAACCTCATTTTAGATGAACTCTATAGAGTAGTAGGCTCAGTGAATTGGAACTATTACATGAAAGAAGAAAAATGCACTCAACCACTTACAAGGATATCAGAATTGCCTTAGAAGGAACTATCACAAGAAGGTAAGGCCACAAACCTTTAAGGTAGGAGACCTTTTCCTTATGGAGAATGAAAATAACCAAGAAGAGAGAGTGAAACTAGGAAAGTTCAAGCCTAACTGGCTAGGACCTTATGTCATTGTTACATCTAGAAATAGTTGGGCATACCAACTGGAAACACCAGAAGGAGATCAGCTCCTTGGATACATCAACAAAATGCACCTCAATAGATTCTATGCTTGACATCTCAAAGGTTAAGGCACATATCTACATATCTAGAAAATACCAAAAAATAAAAAAAATACAAAAGTTACCTTGGTGAAAACCTGGCAAACAGGCACCTTGGTGATAACAAAAAAATCAAAAAGAGAAAAAAGTAAAGAGAAACAAAATCGCTCTCTTAGTGAAAACCTAGAAAATAGGCACTATTGAGTAGGTACCTTATTGAAAAACCTGGCAAATAGGCACCAAGTGTTTAAATCCAGCTTCATCATGAATGACAAAGATCAAAGCTTGTGAACCGCACATGTAAGACTGGCTACCCAAGCTTATTTTGAGAAGAAAAAATACCCTCTGAGCACCAACACTTATCTATGGTTTGTACTGGTCCACCAGACAAGGGGGAAATTCTAAAAGTCCTAAAAAATTCCTAAAAATCTAAAAACTCATCAAAATCCTAAAAAGATCAAAATGTCCTAAAAAAATCAAGTCTTCATAAAAATAATAAAAAAAATGCAAAATCTCAAAGTAATAAAGCCAACTCAATTATCAGAAGCAAAAGGGAGACCAAGCCAAATCAATCAGTGTCAAAATCAGGAGCTTTGTGAATTAACATTGGGCCCATATGACATAGCTTTATTAGCAATCAAACCTATCAGCAAGCAAACTGGCGACCAAGCCAATCAATCATTGTCAAAACCATGAGCTTTGTGAATCAACATTGGGCCCATCTGACACAGCTTGATCAACTATCCAAAATGATTAAATTCAATCAAATCAATTGTCTTACAAAATGATGGATACACTAAAAAATAGACAGGTTAGTCTTATATGAGTCATCTATTACTGAAACCAAACACAATCAAGAATTAGAGAATCAAGCCAATCAAGAGAATCAAACTGAATCAAGGAACAAACAACCATTGACTAGGTCAGCCAGTTGGTCAAATTTTAGTCTATATTTCATGGTTATGTTCTTACGCTACTCCAGGATCCACCACGTGAGGAGAGTAGCTATGATAGATCATGACTTATTTTCTTTGATTGTTGTTTGTGAAATGTTTCATTTTGATTCTGGGGCCATGATGATTTAGGATAAATGTGGTATGTGCTGTCACTTATCTGGCAGCCGCGCAGTTCTACAATTTGAGCTTAACCCTGGGAAATAATTGGACATTCCTTCTCTATTATCTGTTTGTTTATTACCAATAGAATCATAGCGGTATCTAGATGTTCCGAGATCTGGGTGCATTGGATTTCTATTTTGGTTGTAACTTACCTTTTCAAAATCAAGAGTTCATAGCAGTATCGAGATGGTCTGAGATATGGGTACATTGGAATTCTATCTTGTTTTTTTTTTTTCCGGATTGTTCAAAGAGCATAGCGGTATCTAGATGGTCAATATTTGGGTTCATTTGGCTCTCTTTATTTTCAAATTAGGGATCATAGCGGTATCCAGATGGTCAATATCTATGTGCTTTTGGACCTCTTTCTTTTCAAATCAGGGAACCAAGTTGTATCCAGATGGTCAATATATGTGTGCACTTAGTTCTCTTTCTATTCAGTCTCTCTACTCCTTTCAGTTATCAAGAGGTCATAGCGGTATTCAGATGAGAAATATTTGGGTGCATTGGATGCTCTTTGTAATTTCATAATAAGGTACAATGATGACAAAAAATGGAAACATGGTAGAGACTTGGGTCACCCATCCTTCCTATCAATTCATATCTATCAATCATTATAAATCCTTTCGATTAGTTCATATCTATCATCGATCCCAAAGAACATTTTTCCACTGAATTTCTTCTAACTAACACATGTATTACTCAGATATTTTATGCATAATACATTATATTCATCCATTTATATGCATAAGAAAACAAAAGAAAAACAACCATGTGCATACATAGTAATCATAATCAAATGCATCTATAAAATCATCATATTAAGTGCATTCATAAAACACCATCTTGCATACATACGTCAGTATCATAGGAAAGTAAATCATACATCTAAGATTCTTCATATAGAAACACATTGCATACATCTCATCATAAATATATCATCACAAGAACCATACAAAGTCTACATATAGAATCACATTGCATAAATATCTCATCATAAATGCATCATAATATGAACCATACATATAGAAAGTAAATAATGCATAAACATATAGAATCAATAGTTGTATCTCATATAAATATCAATATCTAAGTACAATAAATGGTCATAAGTCTGAACACAACAAGGCGATCAACATGTATATCAATAAATATTCATGTGTCAAGATACAATCATCGATAAAGCCTCAGATTATATCAATGGAACATCATTATAAAAATGGTACAAAATGATACAATGAGAAAGTAAAGCAGATCAGCAAGAGATACCCCCACCCTCGCTGCCAAGTGGATGAGGGGGTGACATATCAGGTGCAGGCCTCTGTAATGGACCAGGAGCTCCAATACCACTACTCCATGACTTTTGAGTCCTGATCAATCTCTGTGAAGCTATAAAACTTGGTACCTGCTGAGCTGCAGGAACAACAACCTCATAGTGATGATTCCAGTACTCAATCTCCCTACTAGCCTCCCGACCCAATCTCCAAATCTGATCATGGGAATCCCTCAAGGATAGATCTTGTACACACACACACACTCTCTCTCTCTCTCTACCGCAACCTTAACCTCCAAAATAGTAGCCCATGCATCACCAGAAGCCAACCTTGCTTGAAGATCAGACACCTATTGTGTGTCTCTCAAACTTTGATGGATCAACATCCATACCACCCATGGCTACATCCATCTCACCCTCCTCAACCCTATCCCCCAATCCTTCCTCCTCCTCACTACTCTCACTACAAGCTATTACTACTACCAGTACTACTACTCTTAGTAGATGAGATAGAGCCTAATGCCTCAACATCTATGTCAATAATCTCTACATCTACATCCTCCATCTCTACCCTATCCTCCACTCTCTCAGCCAGCACAGCAGCAGTGCGATGATGCACTCTCTGGTCCAAGTGAGGGGCCTCCTCTCCTCAAGGATAACACCCAACCCAACCCGAATGCCACTACTATGACCGTCCCTAGTCCAAACCCTAACACTAGAGTCGCCAGGCCCAGGTTCATCTCCATCATCTACCCCACCTCTCCCTCATCATCTATCTTGACCCCAACTCTACCTCTCCCACCATCCCTACCTCCATCCCTATCACCATCCCTACCTCCATCTCTCCCTCCACCCCGCCTCTGACGCCTCCTCCTTAAGATAGTGCCAACAATAGGGAAAGACACATCACTCAATCGATTAGGAAGAGCCTTCTGCCACCATGCATCATATTGTGGGGTAGTACCTGCAAGACAAACAAGTTCACACATTAGTACAATATAGATGATAAGCATAAAGACAAATAAAAAATTAGCTACATCTAAACAAACTAGAAGAGAGAGATACCATCAAGCATGGGCAAAATATCAATATACATACCAACATTAACAATGGCTGAATGCCAAGTCCATGCAATAGGAAGAAGACCCATGAACTCTATCTGCACAACATCTAGAGGGAAAACAACACCCCACAAAGAAATATCCCTTGATCATTGGGCAAAATAAGAATATGAATTAGAGACATCGTGTCTCTCACCAAATTGTCGCAACACCCTGTTGGTGTTGTGGAAATCAATCATGTGAACATGTCTGCTAACACTCCCAGTCAAGAAGCTCCTCCATTGATAGAAGGGAAGATATACATCCTCCCCATCTCACATAGGACAATCACTATAAGGTCTCTAGTTGAAGTATGAAATCATACCAAGCTACTATTGCCAAATCATCAGATGTCCCATATGGGACTACAAAATAGCACCGTCATACATGAAAACATATGGTCTCCTAGGGGCAAGATCATGAGAACCTATGGGTCTACACACTGCAATATGCTCCCATGCCCAGATCTGTAGGAGGGTTGCTCTGTAACCAAGAGACTTAACTCCAAGGTAAGCTACATAGAACATGTGAAAATACATATGGGCCAACATGCATGAACCCTAGGCATATAAGGTATGGTCTTTGACCATACCCTGAAGACAAGAACCAAACCCAATAGAGAATCCATGTTGGCGACGATCGGGAAACAAGATACCACAAATCAAACTACCTAACAAGGTAGTCAATCGATCTAAATCCATGCTGAATCTAGACCACAGGATATCATAAGGATGAGACAAGCCTAAATGATCCTCGGGCAACCTAGAAAGCTTGGACAAAGCGGTAACACCAGAGCCTTGGTCGTACTCTACAAGGGCACCCTAGATGGGAATATAAAGGATGATGTACACATCCTCCAAATTGATTATACACTCTCCAGTCAGTAAGATAAAGGTGCATGTATCAAAATGATACCTCTCTAATAGAGAAGAGATCAGATCCCTATTGGTCATGATCTCAGGGATAGAGAAAACCCAATACATGCCTATCTGTCTCAACTCATCCCTCTCAACTTTAGATAATTGGAATTGGTATACTAACCCCGTAGGTCTTGATTCTTGGAAACACAGAATAGTCCTGATGAACTGAAAAACAAAAAAGAAGCAAATCATTAGTATTAGGTCAGAAATAGGACTATCAAATAAAATACAAAAATCATGTCATAAAATGGAAACAGATCAATTGCGACATTCATAAAACAAATGTGACACTTTTAAGCCATTTGCAACAATCAACAATAAATTGTGGTAATTTACCAACAAATGCGGTATTAAAACTAGCAAATGCGGCACACATAATGATTATGGTATGCAATTTGCAATTGCGGCACACAACCTGCAATTGCGGCAAGACTGTGTCCTATTGCGGCAAGGTATGCAGATTTTCAACAAAGAAACTTTTTTTCAAAGCAATAAATACATGCATTAATGACAAAAGGGCTAGGCCACTCACCGGATGTCCTACACCAACTGAATGACAAAAATCCCAGACTTGGTCAGATACATGCACGACTCTAGGATCCGCCATAGCTCAATAAAGAGCAAAGAAAGTAGAGAAAACTAAAGACAAACTCACTAATGATCACCGGAGCTCTAGAGTGCAAAGTGACAAATGAATGGTTGGCCAAGCTATTTATAAAGGTTTCAAAAAAACCCTAATTCCTCCAAGACCTTAGTTTTATCTTCCCGAACCCCAGAAATTTCAACAGTCAATATCAGGGGCATAATGAAGCATTTTCAAGAGCAGTAAGATACCCAGATTACCAAATTGTAGTTTCAACAAATTAACGCTCATGTCATGAATTTTTGCTCAAATTTGTTGAGGGGGCATAAATACACCTACTATCACTAGGGAAAGATCAAAACAAAAAATCTTTGACACACTGTGACAAGCTACAATGCATCAAAGAGGGTCAAATATAGACACCCTAAAATGGACAGGCTTGTGACTTTACATTAAAAACACTAATATTCATCTATTAATTAATAGTTTTTTAATCATTAATTAATCATCTATTTTCTTCTAATTTCATTCCCCAAATCATCTAATCAAATCCCCAAAATTAATTAAATATATTTTTTTAATTAATTAACCTTAATGGATTAATCTCCACTGATTAATTAATTAAAGTCAATTTCCTAAAGTTTAAATTGAAATATTTAAACTTATTAATTAAATTCTAATTAAATTAATTTAATTTCATTCAACAATGCAATTCTAAATAAAAAAGAATTCAATTATCTCACATGTTGAAAACTTTAATTACAAAAATGAATTAAATAATAAATTATGTTCAAAGAGATCACTCTTAATTAGTTCGCATGGGTTTCTCCATCCACCTCTTCAGTTCACATGGGTTTCTCCATCCACCTCTTCAGTTCTAAATCCTACACATGACTACATATACACAAATGTATTTACATACTAACAATGAACAAATTGGATTGAATATCAAGTTTCATATATACCAAAATGAACAATAATTGTGTACATATAAAAAAATGGCATACATGCCAAATCAATAATAGAGTTACAACAATGTGGCATCGACAATAATAATAGCGTACATATCAATACATGGCGTACATGCCAAATCCATAATAGAGTTACAAAAAATGACATCAACTATGTCCAGGTTGATATATACAATGTACAAATGTCACATGTATATATATATATATATAATATAATATAAAAAATTTGGTCATTCAATGACCACAACTAGATCTATACAATGTATTGATATATCTATGACTGTGGTGGATCATCAAAATCTAGCTTCTTCGCAACAACACTTGGTTCACTAAGTCTCTGCACAAGAACAATTCAAATGTTAAGCCATATATATTATCTCAGAATAATATCAAAATACATAAATATTGGGCTGTAATTTGCATATTGAAGCCTCAGCTAGATCTCTTATGCTTGGGTTGACTAATAAATGAAATGGGCTCCATAGTGGGTGAGAGGGACTCCTATAAAAATGGCTAGGAAAAGGAATGACGGGCAATGGTGAAGGGTCCTACAACAGAAAAAATAATACAAAATACATGTTATAAATCAGAAATACTAAAAAATAAAAAATGCATAGACTAAAAAGAAAATACATACCGTAATTGGATCTCCTGTGCTAGGCAAGGGATCCATAGGAAGTGGAGAAGGGTTCGCCTCATCTGAGGTAGCTATGACCAATTCCTATATGAAAAGTTGTAGAAAATGACATACTAATAGAGGAACATGATTTCTAAAATATTTTGTTTACTGATGGCTTCTCCAGTTCCCTTTGATCTCAACTGTTTATCCCCTATCTCAGGGATTGATCTCAACCGTTCATCTCATCCTCAATTACTATATAAAAACCCTTCATAACCATTTGAAGGATTCATAATTTCAACCTCATGTACACCATTACTCTGTCAGATTGGTTCAATCATCAAACCATCTTGTGATCAAAGCATTCAATATCATATTCTCGATGCTTCCAAGTCATAGAAGTTTCCAATCCAATACTGAGCACCACACATACACACAATGTATTAGAAGGAGTAGAGAGAAGCAATAGAAGCTTCAAGCAATTGGGTTTGCATTCATTTGTTTTCCTCTTAGTTTCTTGTACATTTTAGTGTTTGTAGTTTCATTCTTAGTAGTTTATTTGACTGATTTTCCCCATTGCAAATTGTTGCTACTAATTCCCCACATTAACTCAAGATTGTGGAGACAAATTTGATCTCGCATACAATTGTAAATAGTCAATATTTTTGAAGGTACTCCTTGGTGTATTCCATTTAAAAATAATCAGGTTTCTATGGCTATGATAAATGTCCCTTTGTGTTGAGAAAATGGTTGTTCAGTGTCTATATCTACAGGTTGCAAACAAATCATCCTTCTTCCACCAACATTCTAGTCAATGTACAAGTAACGAGTCATTCCATTCAAGAAAGATCATGTCTGACATTACCAACCCAAAACAAAATAAGGAGACAATTTCTAGATTGTGGTCTAACTTTAAAAGAAAAGGTGATGGAAAATGTTATTGTCCCTGCAAAATTTGCAAGGGCTTAAAGAATCGAATATATCTAATCAAAATAGCTGAGGAAAATTATAGGCAGCATGGTCACATTGAATGGGAAAAATGAATTTCATCCATTGGTATGTATTTCCATATATTATTTTAACAATTTATATACATAAGAAATGAATTGATGATAACATCATGGTCATGGTTAATTTAAGGTCATCATTTTGATATAGGTCAGCCACCCTAGGTTTCATGTTCTGGACCATGACAATCTGGAGAATGTGGATTTCCAAATGAGGGAACATGGAGCTGTGAATATCAAAGTAGAAGGTAATGATCACATGGAAGAAGATCACGATGATCACAATGATCAAGATGATGGTACCAACGCAACTGATGATGATGAATATGACCTTGATGTACCTATACTTGAGAAGGCATACGAGCCCCTATACGAAGGCTCCCAAACAACTCTTCTTGCCGCTATATTGTTGTTGGTGAACTTGAAGGTTATGAATGGTTTATCCAATGTAGCAATCAGGTGTATGTTAAGGTATGTCATATATGCCATCTTTTTTCATCTTTTTTAGTCGTAATTTCCTTATAGTTAACAAAGGGTGAATCATGTGCCAATTAATATTCTTTATATTAACAAATTATATTTTTGGTCATAGGTTGATAGGCGAGTGTTTGTTAGCACCGTCAAACATTCTACCTCGCTTGTACCGAGAATTATCTTCCATTATGAAAGATATTGGAATGTAGCATCAAACAATACATGCATATATGAATGATCATATTATATATCATAAACAATATTAATTTGCAATAGAATTATCTGATTGTCATATTAGTAGATATTGATCAGATCAAATAACAAAAAAGGTGCCTTGCAAGGTTCTTTGATATATTCCCATTATTCCACGTCTACAATAAATTTTTAGGTGCACTAGCTTGGCACAATTTATAGATTACCATGCATGCAATAGAAGTAGAGATGACATTATGTGAATGCCTATGGATGGTTTGACATTTAAGAAAATAGAGGAAACTTTGACACACTTTAAAGAAGAACCTCGTAATCTCAGAATTTCATTAGCAGTGGATGGTGTCAATTTGTTTGGAGGGATGAGATTTGTTTACTCGGTGTGGCCTATTTTTATTATCAACAATAACATTCCTCCTTGGATGTCCATAAAGAGGGAGCACATAATGTTGGCAATTATTGTTCTAGGTATTTTTTCATTTAATAGTCATCTAAATTAATTTATTATAAATAATCCATCAAAATGGTCATAATAATTATGTAATGTTTTTGTTCATTCAACTAGGTAAGTACCAATTTAAAGATATGAATGTATATATTGGTCTCCTTATCGACGAGTTGATGGTGTTATGAAATGGGGTCACTATGTATGACATCTCTAGACCAATAGGACAAAGAAAATTTCAATTCCATTCAATGCTTGTATGGACAATACATGATGCCCTTGGGCTAACACATTTTTGTGGTATGTTCTCTTGTTAGCACCTCTTTTTTGGTATGTTATAGTACTAACACAAAATTAACATATTTAATCCAATTATACACAATCTTGTAGGTCTTTAGACAAAGGGAAAATTTTCATGTCTAGTTTGTGGTCCAAAGATGAAATCTTGTCATTCAAAAAGTTTAGGAAAGCAGGTGTTCGATGAGTATAGACACTTTCTCCATAGAAATTATAAGTACCGAATTACCAAAAAACATCTTTTCAATGGGAAAGAAGAGACTACATCAAAGATACAGAGAATAAAACCTCACCTATGGAAGTTGGAATACAATAGAATAAATCGTTGAGGTAATGTCATTCCATCTGATGGTTTTTGTTTGAAATTTATATTTTGATATTGTGTTTTGTTTATTGATGATGTAATTGATGCTTGTGAAGGTCGTCAAGGCATTAATGAACAACTTCCAAAAGGACTAAAATTTATCCTACATAATTTAGTAGGTTTCCATTTTACAAGAAATTCCAAATCATGCATTTGTTTGATTCTATGCACAGTGGAAAGAATGTAACAAAGACATTATGCAGAATATTGGATGAAATGCGTGACAAAGACAAAATTGTCAAAATTTATAGTGACATTGAAGAAACCAACCATGCAAAGAAAAATGTCATTAGAGAAAATAAAAATGGAGACCAGATTGATATAAGTGCCCTTCCTTGGTTACTGTTGGAGCAGCAGAGAAATGCTATAAAATAACTCATACAAAAAATACAATTTCCCATAGGATTTGGTGTGAACATAAACAATCTCATATAAAAGAAAAGTGAATTTGGGCCAGGGATGAAAACACACGATTGACACACATTTTTTAAGGTAATTCATGTTATTTTTTATTCACTATATATTTGTGTATAGTCAAAAAATGGAAGCACTTCCATTTTTAGACTTGTTTATCCTTCCGAGTAAGTGGTTTGGGGTCATGACAAGCACCTTAACTAGGTTCCTGATCTTGACATGGCTTCCCCCCCTATTCTTCCTTTCTGTCCACCATTTTTTGATCTGATTTCTACATTCTGGGATACAGACCTATGTTTCTGGGATTTAGGGACATGGTTGACCTCCTAGGATAGGGTTGACCTCAACCCTAACCTAGGATAGGGTCGACCTCAACCCTGACCTAGGATAGGGTTGACTTCGGCCCTAACCTAGGATAGGGTTGACCTTGACCCTATCCCAGGGTCCAAATGCTGGGAACTTTCAGTTTTCGGATGTCAGTCTTTGCAAAAGTTGTTTCCCGCTTCCGAGTCAGCTGTTTCAGGTTTCGAATCGGTTGATTCCTAAATTATATTTAATATAGGTCCTCTCCTAGGGGTAAAGGCTTAAATGATGATTTAATTATCCTATGTAGGCCTCCTTAGAAGATTGTGCCCTAATTTC
>MU225843.1:1120516-1139781 GCA_018584345.1 Thuja plicata
TGTATTCATGATTTTGAACAAGAAATAAGAGTAAAATAATGATGGTTGGATGTTCTGAATGATGTTCAAGGTTGATTCAGAAGCCAATAAGTGATTGGTTGGGGTATGAGTCTATGTATGAGTTCAAGATTGGTTTAATTGAGTCCAAGGATGGAGGATGGGAGTTCAAATCAATTTGAGTCATGATGGCTAGACAAGGAAGGGAATTCCTTGAGCTGAATTACATTAGAAAAAATTCTTTGACCATAAAGCAATAGAAAACAAACATACACTAAGTTACCACCATACAAATTATTAAGATGTGATTTTTTCAAAATAACGTAGTATTCTATTTTAGGAATATTTATAAAACATTACCTCAGGTGTTTGAGCTACCCATCTACATGTACTATAACGAGCACTCCTTGGTGTGCTTTTACTACCAGATGCACCCTGCAATGCATATTATTCATGTATCAATTTAGATTCTTCTATACATAAAATTTTATTTACTTTTAACAAATTTAGGTAATTAATTAAAATAACATGTCAAAACACAAATTTAAACAAACCTATGTCAGCTCTGAACAATACACCATCGATAATAGATCATCTATGAGGGCCACATCCTCAGTAGTGAATTCCTGACATATTTTTCCACAATGTACACATGAATGGGATGTCAAACCATCTGCACTCGCCTGGCTATCTACCCCATCACATATACCATTACAACTGATGTAGATATGCTCAATGGGCTGGGCTGACCCTGGAAATGTATCTAATGATAATGGATCTCGCATGGGATAAGATGATCCTAATGGTGCATTTGATGGCGATGGAGCTAGCGCAGGATGGGATGATCCTAATGGCACATCTGATGAAGATGGAGGTGGCACTGATCCATCCTCCAACTAACTGAGTGCTATGCTAGATAATGACATCAGTCAATGATGTAGTTGCATGAAGAGTTTGTATATCCATAGAATCCTTCACTACTACTGGGAACACAACATGAATGAGGGGTTTTCTTGTAGTACGCCTCCTCTCTTGTGGTCAGGTAATCCTATTTTCCCTAGGTCTATCCTGCGCAGAGCCTCTCCCTCTACCATGGAACTCACAAAAGTGAAAGTAATTCAGCTTCTCGCCAATGATAAACTCACAGTATAGCTTCCTCAAAAAATATAAAGGAACCTCATTATTTTTACAAGGTGGTTGGTCAAATACCATGTACCACCTATCCCAAAAATTTGATTTCATCCCCCTATGAACACACCAATGTATAGGAAATTGTTTTGTATTAACTTCTAGGGAATTTCTAGTATTAGGATCGGTGAAAAGGGCACATATGTCACATTTTTCTATGCCTTTTATTTTCACATCCTCATAGGATAAACCATCACCATAAAATGTATGACACCTATCCCTCCATGAATCCCATTTTGTCACCTCTTGAGACACCTCATTTGCACTATTGGACATTTTTTCTAATGTAGTGGCAAGGGTAGAGTGATGATGAAGACCGAAAGCCTTCAACCTATTGACCAATATATTAATTTGTGCAATATTTTGGTTAAGGCATTGCACAAGGTCATCTTGTGAAGCATCTACATGACCTAACGATACATGTAGAGGGCGTACAGGTGGTGATGGTTGTGGAGGAGGAGAATTTTGAGGAGGGTTTACGGGTGGAGATTGTGGTTGAGGGTTTATGGGTGGTGAGGGTTGTTGAGGGTTTATAAGTGGCAATGATGGTGCTTCTCAGGGGGTGGTCTTTCATTTGATTTTCATCTTTTTGGGTTGTTTGATGAATCTGGAATGAAATTAATAAAAGAAAATAAAAATTTAAAAAAATAACCTAATTTGATTACAATTGCAAAAAAAACAACAAAAAAAAACAAACTTACCTTTGTTATAGGGAACATTGGTTGAAAATCTTGATTAAATCATGTTTTGTTCAAAGAAAGATCGAGTTTTTCTACTATTTACCCTCCTCCACACTTTTGCTCCACGGTTTAGGTGTTAAAAAATGGCCTAAGCCGCGTGTAGTTCTATTTTTTATATGATCGGGTTATTAGAAACTCAATGAGTCTCATGACCCTATCAGGTTATGAGAAATTCCTCATAAATCGATTGGGTTTTGAGGCACACACATTTTTTATAATATATTCTAGGCTTGGTTTACCAAGCCTAGAATGATTTCAAATTTTTAATAACTCGATCGGGTTATTGAAAGTTTGAAATTTTTTTAAAGATGTGTCCACATTTTTGGTCCACAACTTGGTGCACACACCCATACTGCATATAGTTTTCATTTTATTATTTTATTAAATATTGAAAATATCATTTTACAATTATTGCAATACATTCTACCTCTATTTCTCCCACACCACTTTGACAATAGTGTCAAACAAGTTATTTATGATCTTGGAAAATACATGAGGTGGTTGTCATCAAAAGAAATCAATAAAGAAGATATAAAATATTGGAAGAGAAAAATTCCTCATCTTATGTGTGAAATGAAAAAGTGTCTTCCTTCAACTTTTTTCAATGCACAAGAACACTACTTCATACATCGAGTTGAGGAGATTGAATTGTGTTGACCTGTACAAACTAGGTCAGTGTGGATGGTTGCGAGGCACTTGAAATTTTTGAAGGGCTTGGTTCAACAGAGAGCACATCCTGAGGGTTCTATGGTGGAGGGATATATGGTATACCAGACCTTGGTGTACATTAGTGAATATCTTCCTAAGTTTGCAGCAAAGATCCATGTAGATCATATTTTGGATCCCAACTCCATTAACAAATTTGAAGGGGAGTACTTGATGGGGAAATGTAGATTGAAAAAATTGAGAGGTAATTATAAGATGCTATTGTAGTTAATTAATTCTTATAAATATTCAAATAAGTTATTTGTAATTGGTCTATTTTTTTATACAGTTGGTTGAGAGTGGGATGCAATATATTTGTATATTGTAAACAATCTTGATTGGATGACGGTATGGATTGAATGATGTTAAAAAAATGGTTTCTCATTAACATGGGAAGGTGTTGCTTCATTGGTTAGAGAAGCTCATCATAATGGAGATTCCAATGTTACACCAATAGTAATTGATCTAGCATATGGTTTAAGAGGTAGACAGGTATGTAAAAATTTATTAATGATCATGACCCATATGTTTCATATCAACTCACGATGCAAATAATTTTCACAAACTTGAAAAATTGTAGGTTAAGCACCACAAAGCTATGTACTATCATGGCCACAAATTTCACATAAAAAGTTGGATGACATGAAGAAAACTTGTGATTCTAGGATAACTGCAGTCTTCGAGGTCACTAATATTTCATCTATAAATGACATACATCCTCAACAATCTCAAAATTGATATATGACATCTTGGATGATATACTTGAGTGCGACTTTAGATCCTTCAAATTTGTTCTATTTATCGTCAAATGGTACAGGCCATGAATGAATCAAAATAATCTGATAGAGCTGTTATTCAACATGTTAATGGATTTACAATGATTAATACAAGGTCATTTGAGCCAGTTGGAGATGAGCCCTATGTTATTCCAAGAAAATGTGAGCAAGTGTTTTACTTAGAGGTTTGACATAAATCAGGTTGGTCATTTTTTGTTAGACATGATCCAAGAGGAAGGCCGATAAAGTATAATGTGATGGAAGAAGAAGATACTGAAGATGATGAAGAAGAAGATGATGATGATGAAGAAGAAGATGGTGGTGGTGGTGGTGGTGGTGGTGGTGATGATGATCATGATGATGATGATGATGACGATGACGATGACGATGATGATGATGACAATGATGACGATGATGATGGCGATGATGATAGTGGTGATGGTGATAGTGGTGATGGTGATGATGATGATAATGACGATGATGATAATGATGGCGATGATGATGAGATGGATGAAGAAGATGATCAATGACATGATTGAAATGTACAAGCTATGTGATTTAATTATTTATATATATTTATATTGATTAGTATATATATTTAATATTGATTTATTGATGTATTCAACTCTAATGGCATGGTATAATTAATTCATTGTATTCAATTCTAATGATTACAACATATGTGATTTATTATTACCAATGTATTACTTATGATGCTCAATTAATTGCTGCTAATTACATGTATATATTTTGTTTGATTGTCACCCTTTCTGGAAACATGCAATTGACTACACACATCGTCACCCCTTTTGTTGACGATCTTTAATTCCATATATAAGGTAAAGGTAAATTTTTCATGTTTACAATCTTACAAATTGTTCATGTTGTCTTCTACATAATTTGTAGCATATGTATCATGTAATTTTTAGCTAACATAAGATAAATGATTCACATATGCAGAAAATTTAACCCCTTTGATGAGGATCCTGCACAGTGACATGGATCAATAGGTATAAGTCAATATTCCCTATAGAAATAGTTTATTAATTTATTTATTTCTCTGTACGCCCATCTTCATTGAGTTGTTTAATAATAAGGTATTAAATTGCTCATGATTTAACAATACTACCCTCAACATCAATTTTATGGTTGACTTCATCAACATTACCCTCATTTAGCAAAATATCTCACTCCTTACCAACTATATATCTCATTTGATGGATTTTAGGATCCACCAAATAAGTACTTGTCAGATCTATCTTCCTCAAATGAGGGAAATGCAGGAATGGTAGATGAAAGTTTGACATGTAGTACAACTAAAATAGGAAGATCAACTAGAGGTCAAAATATTAGAAAAAAATTCAATAAACGCATGCAATTTTTCCTTTCTAAAGGGGGTCATGTTCATATGATGATGAGATCAAAGGTGACATCAAGGTGCCCTTTTGGTACACACATCTTGAGAAAGAATGGGTACCCAAGAAGCTACCTCCAATTAGCACTGATTTTTGTGTTAACGAGAGGATATATCACATAGCTCCATCCCCATTACATGGTTTGGGCATATTTTATATGGATGTGATAAAGGCATGTTACAACAAAGTTTTTGAATTGATGGAGTATGTCAAACCTTGTTACAATTATAATGATTGGATGCAGATTGTTCGATATAAAAAAAGTATGGGTAGGTATGCATTGTCAACAAATTATATACAATGGAAAGAAAATGATCAAAGTAAAATATTTTCTATGTAAATTTATCGGAGACCAAAATAAATAGGGAATATTATGGGTTTTATAAATAGTATGTGATCTAGGTCAACTAATAAGCAACCCAATTGCATATTTGAGGCGCGTGAGGGGAATCATGTTTATGTATGTGCGATAAGATCAATAAGTGCAGGGGAAGAACTGCTAATAGATTACCATTTGAATCGCATAGATACAAACAAAGTTACTATCATGGGGGTGGTAAGTACTATATACCATTTAAACTAACCTCGTGTTTATGACTCCAATATACCATTTTATTAATAAGTTTTTTTACTAAGTCTATTGCTTTCAGCTCACTGAAGTTTTTATATTTAATCTGTCATAGGATGACATGGATCCCCCACATGATAGAGGCCGCGGGGATGCTCCTCCCACCCATTCTTCAAAAAAAGGTAGACCTTATTGTAATTGTACAAATTAGATAGTTGAAAAATGTTATATTATTATGTTCTTTTATTTAGGGTTTTGGAGTTATTATGATATTTTTACTGATATTCCTATCACAAATTGATGTTTAGGATAGGGGAAAAGCACCTGCAACAACATAGGCAATAGGTGTAGATACAGATGAGGATATACCAAATATCTCTAACCTTGTAAATATGGTGAAGAAAAAATTAAAAAATGTCCATGCAGAAATTATTCATATTTTAGATGATCCAAATCCAACCGAGGGGATGCTGAAGAGGAGTGATGAATTGATGTTGCAAGCATGTCGTTAGGAAGTAAGTAGTAATGAATCTTTAGTTATAAAAAAATTTCAATAAGGGTTTATATTTTATACTCTTTTATGTCATGAACTAAAATATATACGTGTTCACATTACAAGATTTTTTTTTGGCTCAAGTATCTGGTCATGGGCATCGCGGTGAGATCAATACTAGCAGAACTCCCACCTCAGGTAAAATAGTCCTTAAGTTAACAAGTTACAAGGAATTTATTCTTTGGAACATTCAAAAACTTCATTGGACTTATTGATTAGAAATGTACATTTTTCATTGGACTTACTGATACCGTAGATACAACTATAGGAAAAGGTATAGTTACAACAAATTCAAAATTTCTAAGAAAATCTTCCCTCAAAATTTATTGAAAGTTACTATTACTTTTATTATTTCAGAATGTCTTTGCTAACAATGTATTGTTCAGGTCATCAAGTGCAGGCATCTCCTCCTACAAGGAACGACCATCTGAGATTGTTGAGTGCAATGTCAGCAAAAAAGAGCATGCAAACATCGACGCCTTCATGGTATATGCCTGGGAAATCCTTATTTTTTATATATTTGGTTTTGTTCTAATTATGATTTGATAATTTGTACTTTAATCTAGGGTTCATCTCATAGTGGATTAATTTTGTGTAGTATGAGATACATCAGTGGCTGCTACACCAGATACAGATTAGAGTACCTGTATTGGTGATAATTCACCATCGTTTCTTAGATCTACATGTGTTTCTAGCATGAGAGTTATGCAGACGTCATTTTTGATGGATGATAAAGAATTGATGCCTTTAAAATGTCTTAAGCTTCCAGGTACTTTAAAATTATTATTATTTATATTGTAATTATAATTTACTTATTCATAACAAGTTTTGGATTGATGATCACATGACATTTTTGCAGGGAATGATTGTTTTTTATAAAATGCTTTATGACTTGACATTAAAGATATTTGGGCCCACCATACGTACAAGGTGGAACATCATAAGTGAGCTAACCCTATCCCACTATTTTTATTTCATATAAGTAATTGGCCTAATATTTTTCTTTTCATTCCATTTCTTTTATTATATTCAAGGTGTGCAACTTTAGTTAATTTTTCTATTTAACAATTTTGTGTTTTTTCTTAAAAGGTGGAACTTACAAGAAAAAAAATTAAAAGAACAACTCATAAAATATTTAGAGAACGAGTTTGGTAGTAACATTTTTTAGGAGAAGAAAATTTTAGAAAAATCTTCCAAACATCTTAAGACTGTGAGGGACTCATCTAGGAGTCTCCTCTAGAACCCAGAATATGAGTGTCCTCCCTTTATTTCAATGAGGCATTGGAATGAATTCATTTTGGATGCAAAGGAGAAATGGGATACTCAAAGAGGAATTACACCACCAAATGATAAAAGAAGGTATGCGATAGTATTAACTACTAGTAGAATGCAATTATGCACTAATTAGTGATCTTTATATCTATATAATCTAACATATTTCAAACTTTTCATAGGTTGCAGGACACATCAAAGGCTACAAAGGCCAGACTACAAAATATTGGCCAGCACAAAGTTCGCTCTGGTGGTTATTAAAAAATTCAAGCATGAATGGTAAGTAGCAATAAATGAAATTCTGGATCAAAATTTTTATCAATTGAAAATTATTTTGTTTAATAAAAAAATGGATGGCTCAAAATTTAATTTAGAGGCCATGAAAGAAAACAAAAAATTGCCTTCAAGGAAGGCTATCAAGCTGTGGCTGAACGCCTACACCAAGCTTCCACTGGCCCAACCCAAGAGTCTCCTACATCGGTTGAATAGGTAAATATGCCAAATGAAAAATATTTGAAATTGAATACTTGAGAAATAATCTATTTGATGTTAGTTTCGAACATAAATTGACTATTTTTGTTTTTAAAAAGAAAACAATGATAAAAATGTGCATGACATTGCAATGCAGCCTCATAATCCTAGCACAAAACCTACACCGCATGATGAAGGACTTGATATGCATCACAATGTTGATGAAGGTATTCATTTGCTATTGAAAATTAATAATGTAAGTATTAATATAATTTAACATCTTAAATTGAAATTGGTGTAACCTTTTTTGTGTATATTTTAGAGCATACAGAACGTCATGTTGAACGAGTGGTGGATGTTCAAAGTGATCAACATGTTGACTTTGGGGATGGAAAAAATGTTATTGTAGATGATGTGGCATAGTCAGGTAAAGAAAATCTATGTTTTGTTCTTTTAAATTTATTTTTTGATTTATAGTTCTTTTAATGAAATACTTGTAACACTAATATAAAATGGTGTGAATTTAACCCATGTAGTTGTTATTGTAGCAGACCCCCCTTTGGTACAACAACCTCATCTTCTTGAACACATGATGAGGAGACATGTGCTGAGATTGATGCTCCACTTAGCCGCTACCTAAAAAAAATGAGCAATAAAAAAAAAATGATTGTAATTAACATTTTTTGGTAATGAAAGAACGTTGTCTTAATGAATGTAATTTGGTACTAGTAAATGTTGATGAATGATGTGTTAATGAATTATTCATGAATGTTGCGTGTTAATGAATGTTATGTGATTATTATGATTGAATGTTATATTTCAAAAATGGATGAATGAATGAATGAACAAATGGTATTATATGTTAATGGGGAATTTAGAGTGATTTTTTTTTTTTGTGGGGGGGGGGGGGGGGGCCAAATGAGNGGAGGGGCCAAATGAGCTTCCACCTTTACGTGGTTGGCCTTGTTAAGTAGAGAATATTAAAATATTCTCAAAACCAAGTGAAGATCAAACTAAACCAGTGACAAGTACCTTCAATGCAGATCCAATTTCCAGACACTCTCATAAGTCCTATTCCTCAAGGACAAGTACCCCTCCCCAGGTACACTCAAGGCCTATTATCTTTGTATACAATACTTTTTTGTGTTCTTTGTAGGATGATTATCTTGATTTATTTGGTGATCCAGAGACTATTGGAAAGGTGAGGCCATCTCTAATATATATTATAAATCTTTCTAAAATATGGTTTCTTAAGTTGCTAACGACACATTTTCCTAGACCACAAATTTCTCATGTAGGTTATTATGTCAATGAGTTGGAGCTGCAACAAATTTATTAACAGACCCTGTGATACTTTATCATCCAAGGTTGTGAGTTCTTGTATAAGTGGTGCATCTAATAAATATGAAGCCTCTACAACAAAAAATTTTCAAAGGTCATTCTTGAAGGATAATGATTATGATGTACAGGCTAGTGGTAAGTAACAATTCTTCAAATAACCATATCTCATTCCTTCTTGCTTTACAACAACTCCTTCAAAATTCAATCAAAGATAAATCAAAGGCCCATCCAACTCCATAGAGCTATTAGAGGTCAACTCCAATAATATTGGACTCCACTAGACTCCAAACCTTGATTTACATCCATCACTTCAAACCAAACCCCTTAATCATACTTCATCTCCATACTAGTGTACCCTTCAACCAATAGGTTTCATCAACCAAACTCATGAACCTTTCTTACAATGGTGATCCTAACTCCCTAAGGATCCCAAAAAACTTAACTCATCCACACATCAACACCTAAACTCTTTCTTGTAGGAATTCTGTCCCTTTTCCCCAAACTTTCTAGTCTGAGATAGTCCAACCAATACAACAGAGACTATTTTTAATCCATTTCACAAAACCATTCCAAACAACTCTAAAAAATCATTGAATATTAAAATACCCTTTTCCAAGCTTGAAAACATATTTAAAAACCAACCCCTTGTGTTTTGGACCAACCTTCTCAAATTTGCCACTGTTCTTGGACTAGGAGGGCTGATTCTACCACATTTACAAAGAAACTACTCTTATTTCTTGACACCAGACCTTGAGACCTTCAAAAGAGTTATTAAATGACCCCAAACCAAGTATTCTGCAATAAATTTTGTGCTATGAACTTCCTAAGTGCAAAATCCCTAATTTAGTCTTCAAAACCCCTAAAATCTAGAGCTCAACCAATGTCTTACCTCCAATCACCATACCATTAAATTTATGGATGATTAACCATCACCTAACCATACTAAATTGGATTCCATCATAAAATTACCCCCTCCAATGGCTACATCTCCTGCTGCAATAACCATGCATCATTTCACTAACCCTTCCTCACCGCCAAACTCAATCATCTTCCCTTATCTTTGGAAAATATCCTTCACTCCTAAATTATTGGTGTTAGGAAGATATAATACAAGTTTGGATCCATCTCCAAGTAACAATTTATACAAAAATGGGATGGATCTTACAAATCCATAATTGAAATCAAAACACAGAGGTTTCTACAGGACAGTTGATCCAAAGTGGTAAAGCAGAGTTAAGAAAGGTCTAAAAATTGATCTAGAAGACTTTAGAAACCATTATACAACCATACCAAAGATTTTGGATCAATAAAACATCAAGTAAGACTTCAAAATTGCAAGAATTCAACTTTTTATTGCTCTAAGCAAGTACAGTCTGTACAAAATGAAATATGAAACATCACATCCCCTACCTTCATGCCTATCAAGGCTTACATAGACTTAGAATAACTCCCTTAACTGATCCAAAGTGGCTGGATCCTCTAACAAAGCAACTAATCCCTATTTTTATAATTTCCCTCCAAAATAGACTTAACCGTTGTCATTCAAATATTTAAATGCTAAAACTTATTTAATTAACTCTCTATACTCTAGGACTTTTAAATTTGTCCTTGTAGGACATTAATACAATATTAAGTCCAATAAATATATTCTAAGACCTATCCTTAGCCTTCTAGGCTTACTATTCCAATCTAGGCATTCAACTTCCTATTACATCAATTCATCATGGTCATGCCTTGATACATTTAGTCTGATTACATCAAATACATCAAATTGGCTTCAAGCCATATTACATTCATATATTTATCTTTAGACCCATCCAGTCTTCATGAGCCATCCATGTGACCCCTTTCATGTCTTTAGGAGGTGCCCTGCACCATACTCCCAAGGATCAAATCAATCCAAGTCCCTTGGATTGGTGAGTTTATTTCTTTTCCTCCAATATTTAGGTACTTCTTATTGAGGACCTGCAACACAAATGTATCCTCTGTCCTTTGGCTTCATGCATCTGCAGCTAAACACCATACACCCAAACCAAGCACTAAATTTGTCATCCTTCAGATGATTCTTTGTGCCTTACTGCCACTATAGAATTCCTCTTAGTGTTATTATGGAATTAATAAAGAAGCCCAAATTCCTTTCTAGAAATGTAGGTAAAATCACCAATGAGTAAAGGCTCTAAGAATAAGGTCAGTGGTTGGCTTTGTACAAAGTAGCTTGTAATTGAAAATATGAAAATTATTAGCATCTAGTAGTTATATATGCACCATGCCATATGAATTATGGAATGCAATGCAATTAATGTTATGAACATAAATGATAAAAATCTATATTCCAGAACTCATGGGCTATATTCTCAATTTTATTTTCTCTCTATATCTATATGCTACAGGCTGTTTAGTTTTAAGAACAATAGTTTTCTCTTGGTATTTTTAACATTATTTTTTTAATTTTTTTTTTTTGGTTAACGACCTTGTTCCCCAAAAGTTTTTTTCTGCTATGGTAAAAGGGTAAACCAATGATTGAAAACTTATGCAAGCACTCACCGATTCACAATCACAACAGGCTTGGAAACTCCATGATATTTCACACCACATGATACTATGTGTAGGCTGTTTATTTGAATAATGCATCTTAATGAACTTCATTCATTTAGATAAATAGCCATAAGAGAAGAACATAGATTCAATTTATATAATCGTAGAATTAATAATTTTTAGTTAACATGCTTAGTTTAATAAAAGTTCTATTTTTTCTTATAAAAAACAATTGGTGTTTGTTAAGTCAACATAAACTCTATATATATGTTAGATGCTCTTTGATTTTAGTTGGGTAATTTCAAAAGACTATTAAGTTGTCGTGAGTAATTTCATTTTCTAGTCTTTATTTGTATTTGTAAAAGCTGTTGTCCATAATTTTTTTTATCTAGAAGAGGAACAAGTAAGACATTCATTGATAGGATTCCTTCATGTTATTCTTCAAGTTATTCTTCAATTCAATTTTTTGAATCTATCACTAATACATTTTAATTGAATTGTAAGTTTTTACTTGTAAGCGTACATAATAAGCCTTTCCCATGTGAATTCATTACAGTAGAAATGATCTCATCATAAATCATTATTTGTCCAATATTAAATTGTTCAAAATCTTGTGTCTTATTCATTTATAATATATATTGATTAGCTAATTGAAAACTATTAACTTTCAAATTTTGAAAGTTCCTTGATTCAAGATGAAAGAAAATAGAGAAAATCAGATGTTGAAAATTATGAAGATGAGAGAAGAAAGAGCAAAATTGCATCCCTTAAAAAAAGGGCATTAAATGCATCTACAAAGTTCAAGCATTCATTAAAGAAAAGAGGAAGAAGGAAAAGTGAAAACTAGGCTTTATCTATTTCAATTGAGGACATACGGGATGTAGAGGAGGAAAAAGTTGTCAATGCCTTTAGAAAATCACTGCTACAGAAGGGACTGCTGCCACCTCAAAATGATGATTATCATATGATGCTAAGGTAAGACACTCCAATACATTGAGCTGGTTTGTGTTATTTTCTTGTTGCCAATGCTTCTCTTTAGTGATAGAATTTTTAATAAGTTACTTTTAATTGTCAGTAAAATACCTTGAAGGTTTGGCCCTTTTTAGTATAATTCTCATCATTTGGGTTCTTAGGAGCTCTTTGTGAGGATCAAAATATAAAGGGCAGAGTTGTCTGCATGGGAAATTAATTTCTTGTGAAATGTATGGTTACTTTCATGGCCACTACAGTTTTTTTGAGTGTCCAAGTGTTTCTAAATTTGGGAAGAGACAACAAACTCTTTTCTATGTCCTGAATGTGTGATAAGAATTCAACAGGGTTGGTTACAAGATTTTGTCATTGATGTTGACATAAAACAATGTCAAACTAACTAATTAAATTTTCAAAATTCACTTTGATGGAGAGAGATTGTTGTTGTGAGTTGAATTTGCAAGGCTTCTATTATTCTTTTAGGTGGCCTTTACCTATGTGGACCAACAACATGAACAATGATTACCTACAGATCATCCACTATCATCGAATTTCCCTTAAATAGTCTGTTTCACCTTTCCTATTTGAATTGCATACAACCGAGGAGAGGAGAAATAAAAACTAGTCCAGAGTTTGAAAAATGAGAAAAATAAATGATGAAAGGCCCATGTGAATTGTGGGAATGTCTTTTTATGTTAGTGTCGAGTGGTTTAGTGCTATTTTTTGACGTGTAAAGCAATCAACTAAATAAAGGGGATAAGGAAAAGTGATGTGGGAATAAATGTTAGAAAGGGGATAAAAGTAACAGTTGACTATGGCATATGTGGCAAGCAGAAATATTAGGTGAGTGAAGATTAAAGTAAGAACTAGAAAGATTCATGGAAAGGTACAACATAAGGATTGTTTGGTGGACATGGTAGTGGATTTGGAAAAGGGGATGTGGATGAGGCTATTAGAATCATACAAAAAAGAGTTAAAAAGTTAGGGATTTAGAAATGTGATGTATAAGGGCATGAACATTTCCTTGATCCATAAATTATAGATCATTTCTAAAACCATTAATGCTGAATAAAACTTAAGGGTCTTTCTCTTTATGTTGTTAAGCTTTAATTAATTGATTTATAGCAGGAGTTATTATCAAATATTTTAGGTGGTTGGGCTATTGATTGGAATAAGGGCGATGACTAGTTCTGCTAGAGCATCAGCCACTCAATTGTTGTCTACTTCTGAATTATATATATTTAAATCAATATGGGTCACATGATTTGCATTATCCAGTTTGGATTCCATTTGATTGTCTTGTTTATTATTTTTTGAATTATTAGTTTGGATCCTCCTTCAATTATCACATTCGTTACTTTCATTTAGTAAGCTAGAAGAACTCCTTGAACTCATAGATTGAATCTTTGTCATGTTAATTTTTTTGCTTACCTAGGGATCTTTTGTAGGCAATTACGATTTTATTTTGTGTTTTCTGATAACCACACCTATACCAGTTGAACCAAGATTGGAAGCAAAAGCGTTGTCAAAATTTAATTATAACTAATCTTTAGGAGGTGGGTCCCAATTATTTATAGGGGCCACTATGATTATAGAGTGTTTAAATTTATAAGGGATGATCTGATGTGATGCTATAATAAGTTTCAATATGTTTTCTATTTTGAAATGGTTATTTGTTTTCTTGGTATTGCAGGTGGACTTTAACTGTTCTGATTCTTAGTGCATGTTCCATTTTTTGGCATTCTATTTGTCTTTATCAAAATAGTCTTTTTGATATAACTGGATCTAGTTAAACACTCATTATGAAAACATGAAAAATACTTTTTTCCTCCTATTGCTTAGTCAAATATTTACAAAGCATGAATTACAAAAAAATGAGCTCAATAAATGTTCAAATCAACAGAAATATCCTTCCCATAGGTAGCTCTATAGAAAAATATTTCTTTTTAATCTTCAATACATATTGAATACACATTCAAAAGCTAGCTTTGAAATAGAGAACCAATATTAGTTAGAGCGGAAGGGAGAAACATAAAATCACATATACAAGTTCCTAGAGACATGGAAAATATTGAAGGATTACATGTTTTCTTCACAACCTTTCACAGTATTATTTTCAACTTGTTCACCAATATAAATATTTTTCAACCTTAATGAATAGTAAACAAAAATATAGCTTCAAAATAGACACAAAATATTTCAAAAAGGAAGGATTTGCATTACCAATCAGAGTGTAACACTGAGACATGATAACAACTAATGCACTTTTAGTTTGAGAAATGACAATAAAATCAATAGGAATCCTCAAAATTATTTCTACAAATTTAAAAATTTGATACCCTATTCTATAAATGGAGGACTATGGTAATGTATTTTAGATTTAGAAGGCCCGTATCTAGGTCTAAAATCTATCACCTCTTTTAAACAATGGCCATAGACAAAACAACATGTTGTGACCTTTTGTAATGTCCCCTTCCAAATGAAGAATTAATAAATAAATAGATAATTATTATTAAAATAAATAAATAATAATACAATGTAATATAATCACAATAAAAAAATTAAATAAAAAGAGAAAGGACATCAGTTTCCAAAGAGGGATGTAATGGGATACAAACTCATCATTGCAAAATCCTTATCTTGGAGACAAAACAATAATAAGTGGATGAGTCATGTCATACTCATCATTGCAGAGTATATTCATCAGGGAGATCAAGAAGTGAATAGTGGATGAGAAATATATGCTCATCATATTAAACTTGAGACACTCTAGACAAATACCATATCAAATTCAGAGAGAAGTATCTCCAATTATGAGAATCAATACTTTTGCAAACAGAGATAATATCCTAAGATAGAGAAAATCATACCATATCTTATTTTAAATAGGAGGTATTATCAATTGGAATCTTTTACTTATGTTTATTAATCAAAGATCTAGTCCAAGACATGCTTGGCAAAGGGCATTCTAAATGAGTGTCTAGTTTCATAATTGAAACTAGAGAAAGATTTATTAAAATCCTTAGAGACCATATATATTGGTAGTGGTCAGGTATATGCATATGTAAGACAAAAGAGACTTGGATAGAGATGATGCCAATATTATTAAATTTATCATAAAGGCATGCTACCATGCAAATAGGGTTTTTGACAAATTTAATTAGAGCCATCATGAGATGGTCTTAAGATAGTTTTTCTAGAGGATAGTGTTGAATATAGCTATGAATATCATTGATAACAATGATTAGTTAGAAAGACTATTAATTTAAGGAGGAGTGGTCTCTTTACCAATAATATGACCTCATATAAACTCATATTGGTAATAATATAAACTCATGGTAATAATATAATGTCATCCTATTGATTCATATTGGTAATAATATGATGCCATATTAATAATAATATATTAATCGAGTGGTCACTTTACCAATAATATGAAATCATATAAACTCATATTGGTAATAATATAAACTCATGGTAATAATATGATCTCATCCTATTGATTTATATTGGTAATAATATGATGTCACATTATTAATAATATATTAATAGATTAATAATATATATATTAAAACTGAATATATCATCAAATTTTCAACCAAAATAACTATTTAGTTTGACGCTAATGCTATAGTCTCAATGTATTTAGCAGTCTATGGTTTGACCCAAAAGACTGTGTACTTAGACGCTAATGATATACTCTCGACGCAGTCATCAGCCAATTGTTCAACTAAAAAGACTATAATTCGATGCCAATGCTATAGTCTTGACGTATTCAGCATTCAATTGTTTGAGAAAAAAGACTATATAGTTTGACACCCATTCTATAGTCTTGACATATTCAGTAGTTGATGGTTTGACTAAAAAGACTGTATAGTTCAATGCTAATGCTATACTCTTGATGTAGTCAACAGTTGATGGTTTGACCAAAAAGACTGTATAGTTTGACACCAATGCTATAATTTTGACGTAGTCAACAGTCGATGGTTCAACCAAAAGACTGTATAGTTCATTGCCAATGCTATACTCTTGATGTAGTCAGCAATTGATGGTTCGACCAAAAATACTGTATAGTTCGATGCCCATGCTATACTCTCGATGTATTCAGTAGTTGATGATTCGATCAACAATGGTAAAAAATAATCAAAGATATGTCGCTTATTCTTCACCAACCATTTGACTATTTCGACATTGGATTAGTCAATATTTTGACCACTAGGTGGGTAAAATGTTTGAACAAAACTTAATGTGTCGAATAATTGACAAAGAAAGTTTGACAACAATAATGGTCATTTGGTCAACCAATGTGCATCAAAAAATTGACTAATGCGTGTCAAAAATTGGGCAAAAATTTACTAGTGTAGACTAATAAAATGTAGTGTTCTGACATAGGAATCAGATTGTATTGATAGAATAAGTGCACAAGTATTTTGATCAATTGTGGAAAAATTCTATCAATTGTGGCCGAATGCAGGGTCAATCGCATAAAACTTATGCAATTGCGGCAATAAAATATTCAATTGTGGAAATAAACAAGTCAATTGTGGCAATATTTCATCAATTGTGGAAACTTGTGACAGTCTTGAAAATTGATTGCAGTTTCAAAATTTTTCTGATAAAACAATTATGGGACAGTAAGGTAATATATTTTCTGGAATAGACTTCTGTTGACACCCTAGACACTCAACATTTTTGACTTGCTTAATTTTGTAAGGTTTTGGTTTTGTTTTGAAAATTGATCACACAAGCAAAGAAACTAGACACAATGTTTGTAGATCTAAGATTAATTAGTGTATGTTCAACACCTTTTTCAAGGTGCAAGGTTTTCACACGGTCAAAACAAAAATAGTTAGATTAATCTATGGTCAATTTTCTTCAAGATGTAATGTTATAGGCCCAATGTTTTTGATGTTCGTTAGCTCACATAGCAATTGTCACACTACTAGGACACAAAGATACACGATGATGTAGGTGTGCATATTTTTTCCTTTCCCAGGTATTGTTGTCATGCTAATGAAGATCTCTTTCATCAAAACAATACCCTAGAATAGATATATTGGGAATCTTGGGGGGAAATTCTACAATCCCTTGCACTATAATAAGATACTTGATTCAGAGGTGAACCAGGTGGGTCTCTATGCTCTTAAGTGAGTCACACATGTACAAACTGAGTAGATAGACACCATGGATCTTACCATGTTGGATACTAAGAGATACTTTACCTGATCCAGACTATCATCAACATACCTCTCCTAAGCTTGGCTAGATATTAGATATTCAGGGCTTTGGCCCACATCTTGTTTATATACCCATCAGAAGGATTACTAGTTTGAGGTTGTCCTCTTAGGAAGAAGCACTTTCCCTAGCCAGGCCTCTCTAAAAAATGAAAAGGTTTTTATTTTAACAGATTGTGCAAGTGCACCAAAGACTCAAAACATAAGGTTAATTGCATTAAGCACCGAAAGATCAAATGTGAACTGAGCTACCATCCATACAAGCACACGAGTTCATTTTTAAGCCCAAACCAAATGATATTTTCTTGTTTAGTTTTAATTGCACCAATTTCAAAAGTTCTTTGCCTTGTTCATTTGTTAACCACACATCAATTCTATGACCAATTTGAAAGATGATATTGTCATGTTTGAGCATACACTTTTCTTTTTAAGCACCAAAAGATAAATGAATTAATTTTAGATTTAGAAAAATTTAAGCTGCTTCCATGCCACAAGATATTAATAATTTATTATTACCAAAAAATCCTAGCAATAAAAAAATGTGATTCAGAAATGCCTGGATTGTTAAGACTGTCAATACTCATAGTAACCCTATATTTGGTTGAAACAATCTTAAGAGAATTATACCTACTGAAGGGTTTGGTTTGGTCTTCAGCCATGATTGCAAGAGCTACCTTTCATTGTGCATAGTAATGAGTGACTCTTCTTTTGAATGATTTTCATGACCTAAACCCTAGAGTGTGCCTGATTATCCTCTTTTCCATGGGTCATTTGTTCACTCTTGCACAAAAACCAAGAAAGAAAAATCAGATTTGAGCAATTATCACAAAACTGAAAAAAATAATAAAATAGAGCAATTGAAAAATGATTTTGGTGAATGAAAAATAAGTATGTCAGTTGCAAAATAATTTTAACGATTGTGAAATATCTCCATCAGTTTCAAAATATAATCTGCATTTGCGAAATTCTTTTATCAGTTGTGAAATACTACAGAAAATAGAGACTAAAAACGGAATAATCAATTGCAAAATAAAAATAGAAATTGCGGTAATAAACAAGGAAATTGCAAAATTATTTCATCAATTGTAAAATTATTTTGTCAAATACAAAATTACAGAAACCCTTGAGAATAAAATAATAAAAAAATAAATGACAAAACTGCAGCCATATGACCGAGGCTGGGGATTCTTTTGGTTGTCTGCAAGCAATTATCGGGATGTAAGTTCATGTCAGGTTCACCAAAATATATAAACCTATATCTGCATACTCAAATGAGGGTTAGTAGTGTACACACAAAAGGAGTGCACTTCTATGGATCCTTACATACAAGGAAACTCAAGAATGAGCCCTCACAAATTGATCCATAGCTCTTTATGCAAGATTTGTAAAATTGCTCTCAGCTAGAGCTATAAACTCATGACCTTGCCAATAAACCATACAACAAGAGATTCAATGAAGACAAGGGCAAGAATGCCAATATCCTCAAGAATCAAAATGTATG